>OZ020486.1:44197976-44643784 GCA_963971405.1 Psococerastis gibbosa | reverse complement strand
AATACTGCACCATATACATTCAGATGTACATCATATGTATGCTGTAAATGCCTCAACATAAACAGTCCTAACATGGTTCGAATATAAATATTATAGAGTGTGTAATCAGGGCATATACAACCTTTTTATTTGTCACTAAAAATTAGCTTATTACCTGCAGCAATAGGCTAAAATATGTAATTGAAAATCCAATTATGATGATAGGCTAGTAATTTATATTAAAGAAATTTACTTCAACCTGGAACAGAACCTTTGACTCACTGGTCCATGCACATAACTCGGTTCTCTACCGATTGGACTAGGTACTGGTAAAAATTGACAGTTACAGATGACAGCATGAGAGCGTTTTGCTATGATCAAAATAGGTTCCTTTAAAGCCAGAGGAAAGTTAAAAATAATCTGAAAACAAGATTTAGATGCCATCGCGAGAGGAGCGAAACAAGAGCGCGCTCCGAATATGCACCTGTAAAGCGAGGAGCTCAAAACATGACCGGGAGAGGCTCAAAATCGAAGCGTTCTAAAAGGTGCTTTATGCGATCGTATCGGTGTTTAGATGACATCGCGAGAGGAGCGAAACAAGAGCGCGCTCCTAATATGCGCCTGAAAAGCGAGGTGCTCAAAACATGAGCGGGAGAGGCTCAAAATCGTAGCGCTCTGAAAGCTACCTTTTGCGATCGTCTCGGTGCTATACGGGTAAGAATACCGTATAATGAATAATAAATCCCCGGCATTGTCTACCAATGTATAGGGCTTCTAAAAATAAATAGGCTAAATGATGTCATAAAGAGTACGGGACCAAACAATAAAAAGCGGAAAGGGAAGCCACCAGTCACGTAGAAAGTTTATAGTTTCCTTGAAAAAGTTTGCGAGGGTAACCTTTCGAGTCTCGAGAAATCGATAGTGCTCCGTTGTAAGGCTTGACTTGCGGCCATGATGATCCGGTACCAGCGAGAGACAAAGGAACAAAGGTAAATTTGGACTAATTTTGGAGTCATTAGCATATACTCCCCCTCACAATTACCGTTTCTTCAGCTTTGGGGTTCAAGGGATTAAGATTAACAGACCCCCCACATCTCTGTACTTATATATATATATATAAATTCAAAATAGAGTTCTATATACAGGGTGATCCAGAGCAGTCGTACCATGCAGATCACACGAGTTGGTGATCGAAATGTTAAATGTTAAATTTCCAGTGCCCCAGTGCGGGGTTTCCACCGACCTCTCATTGCAGAATGCACATACGTTGACGTGGTAGCAGACATTCAAGACTTAGGCGGGGTTTCCACCGACCTCTCATTGCAGAATGCAAATGACATTGACGGAAATTTCAATTTTTCTTTTTATAGAAATCTATTAAAATGTTTGTACTTAACATATCCCATGACGCCATTTTTTAATTTTAGTTTGTTTGTGATTTTACTCTATGATCATTGATCAATTTTAACTATGGCATAGAGTAAAACTAAAATTTCCGTCAATGTCATTTGCATTCTGCCTAGAGAGGTCGGTGGAAACCCCGCCTTAAGGCTCAGGCCTACAGTGATGAATGAAAGGTGTTAAAAAGATCTTACATTTGCTGCCAAACACAACCAATGCTTACATTAAAACATTCCTAGAAACCACCATCCCCACCCAAAAAGAAGTACTTTGAGTACGCCTGTGCAGACTTATGTAGATCCATAGAAAAGTTTGTTGTTTTCAACGCCTTCTTTCAGCATTTCTGCTTTAAGAAACCCTGTCAGCCTGGCAGGAGAATGAGTCTGTTTGTTAATTTGAGGCACCCTAAGGGCAGACTCTTTCACCCAAGGGTGGATTTTAGGGGTAATAAATACGGCCTTGAGGGATTTGCTGTTATTTGAAAACATTCAAAGAGAGTTCTGATTGATCACAGAAAACGTGGTGGTTGGTGATGGAGCAGTAGGATCCGGGATGACAGGCCGCGGTCGTACTGAAAGCGTACTTCCAAACGTTTTGTCAAAATTTGCGGTCGACATCTTCAGTGGAACTGCGTAGACTTTTAAGATTGTATCTCGGAGGCTTAACAGCAACTGTTTGGACAAGGTGATGTGCACTGATATTTATACCATGCTGCAGGCTGGTGGGGGGTGGAGCCTTCCTCACGCCTGATTGGCTCCCTGCAATCTTAATCTGATTTCCTGATGATGACGTCATTTTCTTTGTAGAACAATGATTTGCCGAAAATAAAATCGCATAATGCTTACAATATTGTACAGATAAAACATTGTCTCAAATTAGGCCAGTCAAAAATCAATGCCCTGCCGGCCTGGCCAATGAAAAGAACCGGTCCGAGTTTACTCGAACATGCTTTCCAATTTATCAAAATTAGGAGATAGAGGAAATGAGTAATTATATGGAAAATAATTTTTCCTATATCTTGGGGGAGATATCCGATATCTCGGGGGAGGGGGGGGGTTGTCCATCTAACGTCACTGGAGGTGAGGTAAATTCTAGATAGGTCAGACCAACACATTACCACACAGCAATACTGGCAGGCACGCAATGCATTTGAGCGTGAATTTTCTATTATGTTTTCAAAAAAATATTTTTTTTTACAAAACCAAATACTTTTCTGGGAAAGCAACCTGTCCGGTTTCGATAATCAATTTAACACCTAAAACATACCTTAAGGTAGAAATCATCGATAGAAAGGTTTCGCAGAAAAATTATTTTTTAGTCATTTTTCATTAAAATTTAATTTTTTTTATTTTTTTTCCCCAGGAGCAAAATATGAAGGGGCAAGCGACCACCCACATTTTGACAATATTAATAACGACTACAATATATGTGAATTTAAAAGAAATCGTTGGAGCCGTTTTTGAGAAATAATTTATTTAGACGTTTTTTGGAGTTTATTTACCTCCCCCCCCCCCAAATTGAGTTAGCCCCAAATGAAAAAAATTTTTCCGAGGTATGATTTTTGTGAACCTACATGCCGAATTTCATCAAAATCGACCGAGTAGTTTGCCCGGAAATCGACGCACAGACAGACAGAACGACAGACAGACATTTCGTAAAAACCACTTTTATGGGTTCCTGGGACCTTAAAACGTGTAAATCCGTTGAAATCTCGGAATCGAACATTTCGACCGTCACAAAGCTTTCCTTATACTACGTAAAAATTGGAAAGCAATAAACTAATTAGCGCAATAAAGAAAATGGCGTTTGGCGCCACAAAATCGTTTCCGGTATCCACCATCACTATAACTTCCGCATGATACACCAATTTTAACTTCTTTTATTTTCTTCTTTGTGTACAATATCTGGTCTGGTCATAAGAATAAATTTTATGGCGACGCAAAGAAGTCAATGTTCATATTGCTCCGCCATTTTTATTGGCATTTCTTCGAATTACATAATAAAATTATTTACGGCGTCTTCTATTCTTATGAGATATAAACCTTAGAAGAGGAGAATTTAGTGCAATCTATTATTTTACAGCTGGAAAATAAAAATTTCACAATGGCTTTGGATTTATTAAAATTAGTAGTGTAGTTAGGTAGCCTCTATACCAGCCGTCTCCAAGCTATGCCCCATCGCTCGCGGCTCTTTTTGATGTGGCCCTCGGCCTAACTGGCAAAAATTAAAAATTCTGCGAGAATCCTAATATTGTAGTTTTGTAGAAATGTTTAAAGAAAATACAATAAAGTTTCACAGTTAAAATATACCTTGTCAATTTTCATGCTCTTTCATTTTTGCTTTCCAATTTATACGTAGTATAAGGAAAGCTTTGTGATGGTCGAAATATTCGATTCCGAGATTTCATCGGATTTACACGTTTTGAGGTTCCAGGAACCCAAAAAAGTGTTTTTTACGAAATGTCAGTCTGTCGCTCTGTGTGTCTTTCTGTCTGTCTGTCTGTCTTTCTGTCTCTATGTCTGTCTGTCTGTCTGTTCATCGATTTCCGGGCAAACGACTCAGTCGATTTTAATGAAATTTGGCATGTAGGTTCACAAAAATCATATCTCGGGACAGTTTTTTTTTATTCTGGGCCAACTCAATTTGGGGGGGTTTTATTCTCAAAAAACTCCATAAAAAATAAAAATTATTTCTCCAAAACGGCTCCAACGATTTCTTGTAAATTCAAATATGTTGTACTCCTTATTAATATTGACAAAATGCAAAATGCGGGGGGTCGCTTGCCCCTTGATAGTTTGCTTCTGGGGCTAAAAAAATAAAAATAACTAAATTTTAATGAAAAATGACTAAAAAATAATTTTTCTGCGAAACCTTTGTATCGATGATTTCTACCTTAAGGTATGTTATAGGTGTTAAATTGAGTAACAGAACCGGACAGGTTGCTTTCCCAAAAACATATTTGGTTTTGTGCAAGAAATTATTTTTATTATTGCTGTGTGATAATGTGTTGGTCTGACCTATCTAGAATTTACCTCACCTCCAGTGACGTTAGATGGACAACCCCCCTCCCCTCCCCCGAGATATCGGAAATTTAACCATAGGAAAATTAATTTCCATGAAATTACTCATTTTCTCTATCTAGTAATTTTGATAAATTGGAAAGCATGTTCGAGTAAACTCGGACCGGTTCTTTACACCTGCGGCCCGCGGTAAAGTACAATACATGGGAAATAAGTTTGGGGACCCCGGCTCTTCAGGATACTCTGCCTGGTAGTACAATACTTGGTATCTACCTCCCACAACAACATAACCTATAATGTATTGTATAACCTACTGTATGCACCGAATTTGTGTAGCCTTTTGCTGGTATAGGCCTACCAAGATTTCAACAGTAAGGAAGATAATAAGGGAATCAATGGACCCCTGTTTGAAAACAGAGAGCGGCGTATAAAAAACAACTTCAAAATAGACGATATACGTCGTAATGGAGGAGACATAGGACGTTTTATAACAGCGTAGCGTCTAAGATGGCTGGGACACGTCGTAAGAATGTCAGAGAACTGTATGCTGTATAACTGTATAACTAGGCGGCACTTGCCGTATTCTAAAACAAATAAATAATTTTTGTTAAACTAAAACAGTATCATTACTTGAACTCACATGCTCACATAAATGGATTAATTACTATACCTGTAGATATAGGGTATTTCTTTCGTTCACTTAGGAATAATAGGCCTATTGTATACACTATATAGAATCGGATTTTGCTTAGTGCGGCCTAGTGAAAACTCCTTAAAATATACTCTGGGTTGAACTGTTGCATATATTAACGTGCACAATAACCGGAACCCCCCCCCCCCAAATAAAAATTCTGGCTACGCCACTAACAGTGAGGGAGTCCAATTTTCTCTTGAGCCTTTGGCTGTTAATTATCTATTAAGTGAATCACGTAACGTAATGAAAATGAAGTAGTGACTTGGAGGACTGGCAGATGTTATCATAGCCGATAACAGCTCTGGAGGAAGGAGAACGATCAAGTTTGAAAGATATGGAGTTAATTAATTGGTCACAGCAAGCCCTTCAGTGTTAACTACCCGTGTTTTAACATCTTTACACTTCATGAAGTGTTTTTTTAACAATTCACTCCGTTTGGGAAGACGCTGAAAGGACACAAGTAGAGGATGACCCCCGGCATTTACTTCACGGACAGTCAGCTGGGTGCTACCGCCCCACGTCCAGGAAGAGTTTCCTCAGTCGAACCACACGGATGGAGGGAACAGCCAGCTCAAACCACATAATGGAAGAACCTAACTCCAAACATTCAGGAAGAAATAGCGCCTGGAGCTCAACTTCCGTACCCTATATGGCGGAGCCTATAAATAGGCTAAGAACGGGGGTTACAAGATGCCGTGTAGGGGGGGGGGGACTGGAAGACCCGACTTGGGAATGTGGACAACGAAAAGATGACGGCCACCTTCTGGTTGGCCCGAGACTAGGAGAAGCTGTGTCCCAGACAGATTCTTTAGACGCCAATGGCAAGGCCGCAACGTTTTGGAACAACGTTAAGTAAGTATAAGTAATTCGCATTTTAAATTGCGATTCCCTGAAGCATCTTGTAGAAGGCTGTGCCAGCCTAATTGGGGCGGTTCTAACGCTAAATTGACCCCCCATAGACGATTGGGAACATATAACATTTTTTCACCAGTAGCAATCGAAGGTCTGACCGTAGACTCCGACACCGAAGAACTATATGGGCTATATATGTGTTATAAATCGACTTATACTATATTATACTATAACAGCTTTCAGTGACCTGCTCTTCTTAGGCTGTGAAATTTTGAAGTGAAATAATGGGTCATTAGATATTTCAACCCCCCGCAGTGCCATTGTACATAAAGGGAGAACAGCCGCAGAGCGCAGCTACATACAGTATGGCATGCCACAACAGCTCCCATCATCTATATGATAATTACCGTGGGACAATGAAGTTTTATGTAAATATTCTCTACATATAGGCTACAGTAATTCATTTCCATATGGATGCATGGTCGCGGCATATTTGCTTTGTTCCAGCATTACAGTAGTATTTATAGTATAACTTTTAATAGAAAATCGCAGTACACCCCACGCGTTTCTTATACAAATTGTGACTGTAATTGCAAATTTTGAAGGACTTTTTTGGACCCAGGTCTGCTTATACTTAGTGGCCCATAGGTCCCTTGTCTAATGCCAACGACCCCATGAATTTAGGACATTATTTGTATACTATGGTAACTATTTGTATTTGTTTTACGTCGTGGCAAGTGCATTTAATCAAGTCTTCATTGGTTTTTCTGGGGGGGGGACCCCTGGGGCCGCCACTGCCTCAGTGGGCCTATAATTATTATTATTATTATTATTATGTCCGGAAGGACGTTTTTATGAACCTAGACATACTTATAGTAGCCTATAGGTCCATTCCTCCCTTGTCTAATGCCAACGACCCCATGGATTTTGCACAATATTTATATTGTTTCCATAAGCATTTTGTGCCATTGGCAAACTGGTGTACGTCCTCGATGTCAACCTACAGTTGCTACAAGCGATAATGGACAAGCTGGGACAAGCTTACTATTGACGCAATGAAACAGGCGAAAGCATGACTTATATAAAGAAGTACAGATATACGAGTCGTTTTTTATACTAAGTCCCCCCCCCCCCCCGTGAGGTGATTTTTTCCCCTACTTTTGGGCATATTGCCCCACACAAACTGGGCACAAATTTATAATTCCAAGACTAACAAAACTAGAAATTAGAAAAAAGAAAAGAAAAAAAAATAGTCAAAAGTTACATTGTCCGTCGTATCATTGCTTTTAATGTTCAGGGAACTGGTATTTTAAATTATTGCTTTCCAATTTATACGTAGTATAAGGAAAGCTTTGTGACGGTCGAAATTTTCTATTCCGAGATTTCAACGGATTTACACGTTTTGAGGTCCCAGGAACCCAAAAAAGTGGTTTTTACGAAATGTCTCTCTGTCTGTCGCTCTGTTCATCGATTTCCGGGCAAACTACTCGGTCGATTTAAATGAAATTTGGCATGTAGGTTTATAAAAATCATACCGCGAGACCAATTTTTTTTGGGGCTAACTCATTTTGGGGGGTTTTTATTCTCAAAAAACTCCAAAAAAACGTCTAAAAAAAATTATTTCTCAAAAACGGCTCCAACGATTTCTTTATTTAAATTCACATATATTGTAGTAGTTATTAATGTTAATAAAATACGGGGGGTCGCTTGCCCCTTGATAGTTTGCTTCTGGGGGAAAAAGAAATAAAAATAACTAAATTTTAATTTAAAATGACTAAAAAATAATATTTCTGCGAAACCTTTCGATGACTTCTAACTTCAAGCATGTTTTAGATGTTAAATTGAGTAATGAAACCGGACAGTGTGGTTATCCAAAAAACCATTGGGTTTTGTGCAAATTTTTTTTTTTTTAATGAAAGCAAATTCACGGTCAAATGCATTGCGTGCCCTGCCAGTATTGCTGTGTGGTAATGTGTTGGTCTGACCTATCTAGAATATACCTATATACCTCACCTCCAGTGACGTCAGGTGGGCAACCCCCCCCCCCCCGAGATATCAGAAATTTAATCATAGGAAAATTATTTACCATGAAATTACTCATTTTCTCTATCTACTAATTTGGATAAAGTGGAAAGCATGTTCGAGTTAACGCGGACTGGTTCTTTTAGTGATTAAAAGTACGGGGGTGGGGGGGGGGGGGATTGTCCACCTGACGTCACTGGAGGTGAGGTAAATTTTAGATAGGCCAGACCAACAAATTACCACACAGCAATAATGGCAGGGCACTCAAAGCATTTGACCGTGAATTTTCTATCATTTTTTCAAAAAAAAATTTTTTGCACAAAACAAAATAATTTTTTTAGGAAAGCAATCTGTCCGGTTGCGTTACTCAATTTAACACCTAAAACATGCCTGAAGGCAGAAATCTTCGATGGATAGAAAAATTATTTTTTAGTCATTTTTCATTAAAATTTAGTTATTTTTATTTTTTTTACCCCCAGAAGCAAATTATCAAGGGGCAAGCGACCCCCCGCATTTTGTCAACATTAATAACCACTACAATATATGTGAATTTAAAAGAAATCCTTGGAGCCGTTTTGGAGAAATAATTTTTTTAGACGTTTCTTTGGAGAATTTTTTGAAAATAAAACCCCCCCAAATTGAGTTAGCCCAAAATAAAAAAAATGGTCCCGAGGTATGATTTTTATAAACCTACATACCGAATTTCATCAAAATCGACCGAGTAGTTTGCCCGGAAATCGACGCACAGACAGACAGACAGCGACAGACAGACATTTCGTAAAAACCACTTTTTTGGGTTCCTGGGACCTCAAAACGTGTAAATCCGTTGAAATCTCGGAATCGAAAATTTCGACCGTCACAAAGCTTTCCTTATACTACGTATAAATTGGAAAGCAATAATAGACCTAATCTGAACTTATTTATGGAGGGAGCGGAGTGGATAAAAGTGAAATTTACACTATATATAGAATAGGATTTCAATTTTATGCCACCCAGTGAAAATTTCACAAAAGATGCTCTGCCACATCCTCCATCACTATAGCTACAGATATTCCTTTTCTGGGCGCCCTGATATGTAGGCTACCTATGAGGCTTGCAAACGACGTACGGTAAATAGGCACAGTGGCTTTTTCCATTGTAGTCGCTATGCATTGAGAACTCTCTTATGCTGTGAAATAGTGTTACTGCAGCCTGATCGAGGCGATTATAATACCGGGGTTAAATAAATATACACTAGGATTATAAATGTAAACAAACAAATTTTGAATAGCACTTTCCATTATAAAATTATCTTGTTTACATTTTTAATACCAGGGGATTAAATAAATACCGGTATTATAATCGCCTCGATCAGGCTGCTGGACGGATTTAGAGAACCAATATACAAGAGATAGCAACGCAGCTATTTGTTACACAGTTGCATAGTCATATTTATGCAGAGAAGTCTAGCTATGACATTATTTTGGAACCTTCCCACCAGTGTCGTAACGATAGGTTTTCGAAGGGGGGGGGGGGTGTATAATTTGGCGCCCCATTTTCATGAAAGTGTAGAACAAGGGGAATTCCCTTCTTATGGACGTACGCAGCTTTTAAATTAATGTCCTTAGTGTCTTTTACGCAGGAGCCCGAAGGTGTGGGAGATCTAAAGGGGGCCCGGGGGTCTCGCTTGAGGGGATTTTTTGGAAAAAAAATAGGCCTGAAATATTGGGGTTTTACGCATTTTGATAGCAGTGGCGTTTAGATCTTGCAGGCGAAGAAAAATATATATAATTACGATATAACTGCAAAGGCTTTCACGGCCGGAGTCGAATGAGGAACCAGTAGAATCCGGACTCCGCCTCCACCCCCCACCACCCCGCATCTTAGTATAAATTTCAGATCACAACCTCCTGCCCTCACAGTCGCTGCTGAGCCTCCGAGATACAATCTTAGAAGTCTACGCAGTTCCACTGAAGATGTCGACCGCAGATGTTGACGAAACGTTTGGAGTTCACTTTCACTTCGACCACGGCCCATCAGCCCGGATTCTACTGGTTCCTCATATATAATTACGAACAATACTTTTTAGATTTTGCAGACGAATACATACTGGAAGGGGTATGCCCCCCCCCCCCCCCCGGGAAATTTTTTTTTGAATAAATAGGCGCAGAATAGGGAGTATAAAAGCGTGGGGTTTAAGGGATCGCCTTACATAACACGCGCGGAATCGTGGCTTCACTAGTTCTAGGAAGACACTGCTGGGTGGTTCTAAGAATAATTTCTCTGGACGGGATACGTCACACCCACTCATAGCGCTCCTTAATTTTTGCTTTCCAATTTATACGTAGTATAAGGAAAGCTTTGTGATGGTCCAAATTTTCGATTCCGAGATTTCAACGGATTTACACGTTTTGAAGTCCCAGGAACCCTAAAAAGTGGTTTTTACGAAATGTCTGTCTGTCTGTGCGTCGATTTCCGAGCAAACTACTCGGTCGATTTTGATGAAATTTGGCATGTAGGTTCACAAAAATCATAACTCGGGACCATTTTTTTTATTTTGGGCCAACTCAATTTGGGGGGGGGGGGTTTATTCTCAAAAAACTCCAAAAAAAACGTCTAAAAACATTATTTCTCCAAAACGCCACCAACGATTTCTTTTAAATTCACATATATTGTAGTCGTTATTAATGTTGACAAAATGCAGGGGGTCGCTTGCCCCTTGATAGGTTGCTTTTGGGGGTAAAAAAAAATAAAAATAACTAAATTTTAATGAAAAATGACTAAAATTAATTTTTCTGTGAAACCTTTCCAACGATGATTTCTACCGTCAAGCATGTTTTAGGTGTTAAATTGAGTAACGGAACCGGACAGATTGCTTTCCCAAAAAACTATTTGGTTTTGTGCAAAAAAAATGTTTTTGAAAAAATGATAGAAAATTCACGGTCAAATGCATTGCGTGCCCTGCCGTTATTGCTGCCTGGTAATTTGTTGGTCTGACCTATCTAGAATTTACCTCACCTCCAGTGACGTCAGTTGGACAACCCCCCCCCCCCCCCAAAAAAAATGCTACTAGGCCCTACCTACTTGATAAATTGGAAAGCATGTTCGAGTAAACTCGGACCGGTTCTTTTATTTGTAAGAATGTCTCGCGCGACCCCTGTCTTCTTTTTTCTTAAAAAAAAAAAAGGCTAACAATTTAATGAATGCATCCGATTAACCTCTTCAATCGCCTCACTAAGTCACCTAATAGGTACCTATTTGTGCCGAGTTACGACACGTCCCCGACGGCATGGTGTGTAGAGACTAGTACAAGTACAAGCACGCTTCCACCTTGCCACCGAAGTCGCGGTCACCACGACCACAAAAGATTCTGACCCCGACAGGCAGCGTCGTTCCTTCCCTATTTCTTTGTAATAACCAGGCTACATGAAACTTACAGCAAGACACTGGCTCATCTGCGGACCATTTCACTGGAAGGAGTAGGCTGTCACGCGATTCGCCTGCCGTGGTCACAACGACCATTCAACACGCGAGATCCCGAATCCGACTAGCAGCACTCTTTATTTATTTATAGTGTAATAAACAGGCTACATGTAACTTACAGCAAGACACTGGCTCATCTGAGGACCATTTCTCTGGAAGGAATATGTCACGCGCGTCCCCTTCGGCGGTTACCACGTCCACTCACCACGAGATCCCGACCCCGACTAGTAGCGCTCCTGGTGGCGCGCACAGCGATCGATACCGCCCTCCGTGCCCGGCCTCGGCAGGCTTCGCGCCTCCATCAGCTGGTGTCAAGGTCGACAGATACCACAGGAAATGTCATCTCATAGAAATGGCATAGAAAACAACTCTCTGTTCACACCACGCTTAGAAATATGCTTTCGTGTTAAACGGGTTGGTTGGTAGAATTCAACGCTGTCTCGGGGATCGGTAACAAGTTGATAGCTAAAGGCAATATTTCCCCCACCCAAACTATTTTATTCATAAGCCGTAGGTCCTATCTGCTGGACGTACCGAATGAAAGAGTGCTAGAGGCTTTTGAAGAAGAGAGACAGCTGCATATGAAAATTAGAAAAGCGAAATGGGTAGGGCATTTATTAAGACACGAAAATCTGGTACACACCATCATCGAGGGCCCACTGGGAGGATCCAATTGAAGAGGGCGGCCGAAGAAGGAATTCATGGATCAACTGAAGGAGGAGCTCCAACAAAGGCGCAGGTCCAAGAGAGCGGGAGGAAGATGTACAGAGAGTTGCTGCCAACCAATCGTTTAGACTGTGACCTCAGAACAAGTTCCTACCAACATACTACATGCACAATTAATTAATGCCATTTTTCTCCATGTCTGTTACTGTTTGGACTGATTCCTGTAGGCTGATCCTGGCGATTATAATACCGAGGTTTAAATAATACCCTGGGATTAAAACTGTAAACAAATTTTGAATAACAACTTTCCATTATAAAATTATTTTGTTTACATTTTTATTAATACCAGGGTATTATTTAAACCCAACCCGTGGCTGGAGACCGTTAACAATATGGCTGCTAGTGTAGCCTGCACAGGATAAGTACGCATTTTGGCGGGGAAAATAGCCTGCACAAGCTAAGCACAGAGTTTTTGACCGGGTCCAGGTATCCGTGCTGCTATGCTGCAATGTGTAAGACTTTGATAATTTTTGCGTTGGTACTTATCTCTGATAGTTGGCTTATGGTTAACGGGTGCCTCGTAAGGCATATTATTATGGCTCCCGCCGCTCCAGTTAATATATTTCTATGTTTAAACCCCGGTATCATAATCGTCATGATCAGCCAGCAGGTCATATATTTATTTATGTCTATTGTTACTATAATTGCACTGCAATCTAATTGAATTTAAGGAAACTCACAAAATTAGCAATAAATTTTTTTTTCAGGACCCATCACGGGCTACCGTCTAACGGGTCCAATTTGAAATTTGTAATATTTTTCTGTATATTTTCTTCATCAAATATATTTGATTTGAGTTAGTAAGCCAAGGCAATGTTTACTTTATTTAGCTCTAAGATCAATACTTCCTGAGAAATTCGATTTTGTTTTAAAAAAAATTGGTCTGTGGATATGGATCGCAGATATAGGTCACCTGCTGGATCACGTAAAATTCATTTTTAAGTTTCTATTTTCTATTTATTTTACTACGCAAACTATAAAGATTTGATAAATGAAAGCTGAGAACTACTTCATAAACAATAGCTTACAGGTAGGTTATTTTTACTAGTTAGCACTGCAATTTCACCATTGAATTTACAATTTAAATAACTACACCAAAAATTTAAAGTACATAACCTAAGATATTGTATATGAAGTAGTCTTCTCAAACATACATAGACTAAATCTTCTTGTTGTAATTTACCGTAGAAATACATTAACTGGAGCGGCGGGAGCCATAATATGCCTAACGAGGCACCCGTTAACCATAAGCCAACTATCAGAGATAAGTACCAACGCAAAAAATATCGAAGTCTTACACATTGCAGCATAGCAGAACGGATACCTGGACCCGGCCAAAAACTCTGCACTTAGCTTGTGCAGGCTACACGTATCACTGGGGTTCCCCGCCAAATTGCGTACTTCTCTTGTGCAGGCTACACTAGCAGCCATATATTATATACTGTATATATATATATAAATAACTGAATAATCCAGGGGTGACCATTATCTACGTTCTAAATACTCTTCATAGGAGTTAACCTAACTTCAATAACCCGAAAGTTAATGACGTTACATAAAATATATTATATTATGCAATATTCATCCGACATTCTTACAGGTACTTAACTTTAAAATATCCGAAAACAACAACAATTGTCAACTTTCTGTCTACGTAGGTACGGTATTTAGATTAGCAGAACAATTTTAAATTCGATTTGACGTCATTTGGTAACGATACATAAGAAAACTGGACTTGGGATTCCCTGCGGAATTAGGGTTCTTATTCACCACATGACGAATTAAGAAACGAAGGCCACTTCTTGGCACTTCCTACGGAAGTATAGTTCTACTTACTTTATTCGCCACAAGACGAATTCATAAAAGAAGCCAATTCAGCAGCCAATGCCCAGTCTTTATTGCTAGGTTATTTCGGCTAACATGGATATTATTGCATGAAGTTGTACGAAATGTAAGATGATAGACACGCGCGGGCTTTGTCGGTGGCATTTTTCCTCAATTCGAACTCAAAGTTCATTATTAGGTTCAATTTGTCAGGAATTAGAGGCACAATATGAAAAACACAAAAGTTAATGAAACAGTAGTGTCACCATCCAAAAAATTATTTTATAAATATTAAACATAAACTAAATTAAACATTTTTTAAATGTTTAAACTTACGTCAACGTAAAATTTAATTAATAATGGTTTTTCTATAAAAATATAGCATCTTTAAAACATAGCATCCGACATGGTCAATTGTCATTCATGACATTTCTATTGTACAATCCATGAATTTAACAAAAAATAACTATTATTAGCACTATAATAGTGACGTCTACGTCAATAGCTTCTGCAGACCTAACACCAACGGCCAAGAATAGCTCACCCGGTTTTTTTAGAACCATTTAAATACGCTATCAAAACTAACCCGGTCCAAAGCAGAATATTTTCAGCTGTCTTGCACACAACAAAAACACTACGTCTAACATATGCAACAATGAACAGCCAATATAATCCCTCCTGACAAACAAAATATGATTCTAATTAAAACCATTTAAATACGCTATTAAAACTAACCCGGTCCAAAGCAGAATATTTTCAGTTGTATTGCCGAAAACAAAAACACTACACCACGCATCGCATACGCAACAATGAACAGCCAAAATTAAATCTCTTTAGACAAACAAAATGTGATTTTAATCAAAACCATTCAATTACGCTATTAATGCTAACTCACTCCAAATCAGACTATTTTCAGCTGTTTCACCAATATTAGGCCCATAACAAAATCACTACGGCTAGTAATGCAACAATGAACAAATAGCGAATAATCTCTGTTGGCAAGCAATTTCAGATTTTTAATTCTTATTATTATAATTTACTTATTTCCTAAGTTTATTTAGGATAGTTTACTCTTATTCCAGGGTGAAATATTCTTTTACGTCGGTGATAGGACTGCTGGACCTCAAGAATTTCAACAAAGCTTCAATAAAATAAAAGCACGCAAATTGGTCTTACTTTACGCTTAACCTGACAATGGCCTAGTGCCCAAATTAGCCGATTGTAAATAACTTCTGAAGAAAAATTAAATAAATGTTGCGTGTTTTTATTAAATTCAATAAGAAAATACTCACTGAATCATAGTTAGGCAAAAATCAAATTACATTTTAATTTTCCAAACTTGATTAATTTTTCATGTAAAATTGAATCGCAAGTTATATTGTATTTAAAAATTGTGGCCCACACATAACTTCTTCTTTATCTACCTTGTTATTACCCCCTCCAGGATGTTAAGGGACTCTCAATTCATACATAACACAATCTATGTACTTTTTGTTTGGACATGGGTTCAACTATGGAACTTACGAGTACATAGCGCCAAGCCTTTGTGTTTGAACTTGCTATGATATGAATAGGAGGCGGTACATTCATTACGAAAGTCCAGATCGTCATCTACTACACTACCTCAATAACCGCCTCACACAATTACCAAATCCCATCAGACCAGCAAGTGTGACAAGTCTGACAGGTTACTAGCAATATCTATCATGTACACGGTCATTGAGGCCAACAAGCATAGCATTGGATACACAATGTTTTCAGATTGATCGGACTGCAGGTTGCTGCAAGTCAAGTACTGATAAGAAACACTGTGTTTCCACAAGGTATCGCCAATGGCTATTTAATGTTTCAAACATGATAAACTCCTGTAAATTATTGTAAATACGGTTCGTCTTAAATAGGGTAAATTGAAACTAATTATAAGTTAAGAGAAAATCGAAATCGTAGGAGGGAAAAGCCTTACAGGAGTATAAATCAAATTTCAGATGAAATATCAATCGAGGAGCTGTAAACATATCAGGACAAACTGAAGAAAATTTCTAAGCATTTTGATTCGTGATATCGTATCTTTCTAATACATTGTAATTATAATTTTTTGAAGGACTTTCTTGTTATGGACCCAGACATACTTATAGTGGCCCATAGGTCCCTTGTCTAATGACAAATACCCAACGGATTTCGGACATTATTTGCTTTGTTTCTGTATGCATTTTTGGCCATTGACAAACTGGTATACGTTCTCAATGTCAACCTACAGCGCACCAGCTACAAGCGATAATGGACAAGCTGAGACAAGCTTACCATTGACGCAATCAAGCAGGTGTTAGCTTCTAACACATAGACTGGCCGCTATTATTGAATTTGATTTGTACAAAATTCCCGAGAAAGTAGTTCAAGAGCTGTGGCCAATTGGCGTTAGCGAAGGCCACATGTCAAGTATCGAAATGTAGAGGAGCATTTCTGCTACTTAAACGGTTATTAGTTACGGCTCTACGATCGATATTTCCAGTGAAAATTGTAGGAGTTAACTATAAAAAATATGGCCCACACATAACTAATGTACATAATATCGACATAATTACAACACTCATGTCTCGTATGATATTTACAAAATTCATTCTGCTGCCAAATTTAACATTTCTTTGAAATAGAATCGGTCAAAATGTTTGAGCAACCGGGAAATATGCAAAAGCATTATTTAACGAGTATTACTTAAAATGCAAACGCCAAACTTAACCATTAGCCTAATAATTATTACATTATAACTATAGTAATTATACAATATAAATAAGTTACATTGGCCTCGAAAGTTACTAAAATCTTACAAGTCATTCACAGCTTTGAGATTTTTGTTAAATTAGGCCCCGATTACACATTCAATGTTTTATTATTATCATTCACTCACTCCTCCCCACCAGGCTGACAGGGTTGCTTAAAGTATGCGTTGGAAACAACAACACTTTCACACCCCCACTACTTGAAGTACAATATATCAACCTCAACTCAATTCTCCAACATTGATTAACCGTAATGCGTAATCGGGCCCGTTGGAGCTCATTACGTATTCATTACATTTTATCGTGCGCGATAGATTATTTTTTCAATAGTAAGTTTTCTGCTAGATTCTTCCTAAAAATATCATAGTGTTTTTTAATGTGATTTTCAACATTTTATGGTGTTTTTATTTAAAGAAGTGTCTGGAAGTGGAAATTGATGATCTCGTCATCTACAGAAGAGTGTGACTGGAACCGCAGGTAGTGTTGAATGTTCAGACGTGGAGGGACAGACAGGGGTGGAGGAGGGTCCCATATCACTTCTTCTTCTTGTTCTTCTTCCTCTTCGTGAGGGGGTCACCCCGGACCCATTTCTTGTACTCGACACGGTCGGACACTAACGCCTAGAACTAGGCTATTGTTTTTCATCTTGCTTCAGGCGAGTTGTTGAATTCTTTCCTCGAGGAAAAAAAAATTGCTCCTGCGTCCTCCCTCAACGATGGCGCGTACGAGATTTTCGTGTCTTTGCAAATGCCCTACCAAATTCAACTTTTTATATGAGGTAGCAGCTGTCTCACTTCTTCATTAGCCTCTAGCACTCTTTCATTTGTCACGTGGTCCCTTCAGTTGATCCGTAGCACCCTTCTGTAACGCCACATTTTAAATGCTTCTAGTCTCTTCCTGGTACGGTCCAGGTTTCACATCATAATAAAACGCATGATGATTATTAGACTATTATTTCAAACAGTAAAAGAAGAAAAAAAAATTGAAGTGTTAAAAACTATAACGCACCACAAAATGTAATGAATAGGGAATACCAAGTCCCATTATTTAAGCCTCAACTGTGCATTTAAACTCATCAGGTGGCGCGTTCTAAGCTAGTTCGATAAGGCGTCCGACAGTTTTGCTATGCACTATACCAAGACAGCCAATTATAACCAAGAATCACTATGTTCCTTTAAGAGGAAGCTTACCGCTGACAGTGACGCTACTTGATCTACAAGGGCACCTGATCTGATATGAAGGGACACCATAATAGAAGGCACCATTGAGGGCACCAATGACATGGGTCGAGTAAGGAAGGCGTACTAAGTCAAGTAAGATATGAGAATTGGACCTCGAGAGAACGGCTCAGTAGAGATGAATGGTGGAGAATCCGGAATGATTTGCTCCAGACCATTCGGTAAAGAAAAATAAGAAATAGGCTCCGCCCTAATTGTTCGATGACTATGATGCCTCTAATGACTACTAACACAGCAGGTAATGTAAGTATCAATGACCCATTGTTAAATAGTACTACAGTATTGCCATTATCCTTTACCAATAGATGAACAAGAAGGCCGCATTGTAGTGGCCCACTGGCCTGCCAACGACCACTTGTTTTTCAGACATTATTGGTATTGTTTCCACGTAAGTTTGGCAAACTAGTAAACGTCCAAGATGTCAACCTACACCGGTTACAAGCTGAGACATAGTTACCAATGACATATTGCAAGAGGCTTAAGCACAGTAAGAGAATCGTTCATCTTTCGTAATTAAACGCACAGCAGAGGCTTAAACAAATTATAAATATGTTAAGTACATTGTATATTATTATATTAAGATAAGCCTATTATTTTTTGCCCGTTCTGGACTTATTAGGAGAACTAGGTTCAGTCGCACCGGATTTTTTCGGTCGGAGTATGAAATTCAAATTACACGCTGTGTTGACAGCGTAATACACGTTAGCGTTGGACGGAAGAACAAGCTCTGAAACAATAAAGATGATACACTGTAATTGAAGGAAACATAACAACAAATATAATCACAACGAAACAGTTTAACAAACTTCATTTCATTGTGAGGTAGTTTAAGATCTTCTGAACTGGGATTCGAGCTGTTGCCACTCCTTTAGCTCCCGCAGCATTATTTAGTCATCATTCCGGCCAACACTTGAGTCATTGTTTTATTTTCTCTTGCGAGCTTGTTAAAGATGTTCGATCGAAGAGGGTCGATTTTTTGAGTCTTTAGCTAAGCAGGACTTACTTGACTTATGGTGGCTGGGTGGGTCCGGGGGGACCTTTCGCCGCGTACACACAAGCTCGCCATCTCTTTCGGTCATGCAGGAGCTAAGCATATTTGGTAGGATGATACCATGCCAGGGGCCAGCAATTTTTCTGTTACCTTTCCGACCGACACGTTTTTTTTTTTCTCTTATGAGGTTATTAAAAGATTTTCTGGACGGCAAGGGTGTTGTCCGCCTTTAGCTCAGCTCCTAAAGCATATTTGGTGGGATGAGACTTTGGGCCAGCAATGTTTTTGCCATCTTTCCGACCAATACGTGAGTTATTGTTGTTTTTTTTCTCTTGCGAGCTTGCTAAAGATCTTCGATTTGTTGTCACTCCTTTAGCTCAGTACCTGAAGCATATTTGGCGGGATGAGACATTGTTTCACAGAAATGAACAAACCCAATGAGATCACCACTCCTCCTCCAATGATGGCTTATTCCCCTTATGCATATATTGTTAGCCTTACTTGGGCTATTAGCCACCGATCAGCCATTTACTCAGCTAATTGGCCCATAAGACATTTGCTGCCCCTAGAATTATAGAATGCATACCTTTATCTGGTAGAACTTGAGCCAGACTGTATTCGTCTGGGTTTCCCTCGACTCCGAGCTTCAGCATGGCGTTGCGTATGACCTGCGGCGTCCGCTCATTGTTACTCAGCATTATACTCTTGTACATCACAATGCCTGAAAATAAGAGAGCCGCATTGTTGAAGTCCCAAGATAGGAGAGAAATGACATCTTACTGGCCCCCAAGCAGCACACCCAAGGAGCTGAATGAGCTGAATAAAATCAGCGTTTACATTTAAAAAAAAAAAAAAATGCAGGACAGCCAATTTTAAATCTAGTGAGGTATCAAAACTCAGAAGTAGTGAGGGTTCATGCATCACAGCCCGGATCCAGGGGGCTTAGCTAAGCTGATAAGGGCGAATTATTGCCATTTTTGGGCATTACTTCTATCTTTTTCACTGACGAAAGTTGAATTTTCCGCTGGATCTGGGTCCCCCCCAACCTTTATGGGTACATTGCCGGTCACCCTAAACAACACAGAAAAGTGGGCCCAAGTGGTGCGGTGAAGGAGAAGAAGAAAAAGTCCATTTCGTTGGCCATACCTTCGGTTGCCCCTCCATCAGTCTCCATAGTGACTCGAATAATATAGAAGTCCGGCGAAGTAGACGACTTATTGGGGTACGCCGGGGAATTGGGGGGCTGCTTGGCCTGTGCGCTGTAGCTGGTATTGCCACTGCTGACAGAGACATCTAACGACGGGATCGAGGAACTGCTAGACGATGAAGACAGCTGCAACGGAAATAGGAATATAATAGCCAGTCGTCCTATATACTGTATATATGAGATTTGGGACATACGCTCTAGCCAAGTATAGTTTTTGAAGTTCTGGTGCCATCTATCAACCAATCAGAGCACGCCTTGCAGCCACTACAAGATTGGTCGCTGGATGTGTCCCAGGCATGTTCTGATTGGTCGCAGAAGAAGGGGCACAAGAAATTTAAAGAACCGGTCCGAGTTGCTCGAACATGCTTTCCAATTTACAAATTAGTAGATAGGCATAATGTGTAATTTCATAGTAAATAGTTTCACTATGGTTAAATTCCGGATCCCTGAGGAGGAGGGGGGGGGGGGGTCCACCTGAATATATTAAAAACCCCTTAAAACTCGATTGTATATTCTGGAACGAACAGACCAATGCATTGCAACAGTAGTAACAAAGACAGGGCACGCAATGTATTGGACCGTGAATTTTCCATAATTTATTTTTAAACATTTTATTGCATAGAACCAAATATTTTTTGGGAAATCAACCTGTTTGGTTAGGTTACTCTATTGAACACCTAAAACATACCTGAAGGTAGAAATCATCGAGAGAAAGGTTCCGCAGAAAAATTATTTTTTAGTCATTTTTCATGAAAATTGAGTTATTTTTATTTTTTTACCCTCAGATGCAAACTATCAAGCAAGGGTCAAGCGACCCACCGTTTTTTTTTTTTTTTTTGACATTAATAACAACTATAGTATACATGTGAATTGAAAAGAAATCGTTGAAGCCATTTTTGAGAAATTTTTTAGACGTTTTTTTTTTGGAGTTTTTTGAGAATAAAACCCCCCCAAACTGGGTTACCCCAAAATAAAACAAATGGTCTCGGGGTATCATTTTTGTGAACCTACATGCCAAATTTAATCAAAATCAACTGAGTAGTTTGCCCGCAAATCTACTCACAGACAGACAGACATTTCGTAAAAACCACTTTTTTGGTTCCTGGGACCTCAAAACGTGTACATCCGATGAAATCTCGGAATCGAACATTTCGATCATCACAAAGCTTTCCTTATACTACGTATAAATTGGAAAGCAAAAAATTACTTGTAGAGAGCCTGCTGGAGAATGTTACCAGCCCCATTAATAACTGGAGAGTCCTATATACAGTATAGATTAACACCCATGATTAGGCACCATAATATGTTGAGACGGGTCTAGATAGTCTTGCATAATTTAAGCTGAAATTATTACCCATGATTCGGCACCATACCTTGAGACGGGTCTAGATAGAGTCTTGCACTTTTCAAGCGGCAGTTATCACCCATGTTTCGGCACCGTAAGTTCAGACGGGTCTAGATAAGAGTCTTGCACAATCTAAGCTACATCTAATAGCAACAACTAACCTTCCTGTCGCAGGAATTGTGTGGTGACGACGGAACACTGTCGGCTTCATAGTAAAACTGAGAACTATTACTGCTGCTGCCCGTGCTGGTAATTGAGTCATTCTTTTTGTGACCCCCGCCGACTCGAAGCCTCTGCTTAGCTGCTCCCCCCGTCGGCGGCTCAATCTGGCACGAGAGTTGGTTGGATTCTCGATCATCCAGCACCAGTATCGAATCGAACCATTTATCGAAAATAGGATCCTGCAAAGGGAGTATACAGTTTTTGTTTATAAGTACGGAACATACTAATAATGTACTACAGTACAGTACGGAGAGACTAAACGCTGTAAACGCTGTTTAATGTCGAATTTCCTTATTAAGCCGGGTAACTCATATGAGACATACAGGAAGGTAATTGGTAAATTCAAAGTGCTTTCATGTGCTTTAAACTTCGTAAGGCACATCTCCACTATACCACATGGCAAAATCATAATACAATGCCGTACGTCCTTGCGTCTACACTCATCTTCGGGTGTCGTGGCAAATTTAACCACGTTACAGAAAACGCGCACGCGCAAATGCTCCCATGCCACTCTAAAAGCGTCTCCACTTGACAAATTTGAAAGCCATATGGGTTCCGGTATGATCCGTAGGGAACATGCTACAGGAAGGTGGAATACGAAGAAGACTACCATGTTTTTTATCCTATTCTTACGTATAACGGCTTCCTTCGGATTCCACTCCCCCCCCCCCTCTTAAGTTTCTTGCTCTCTGCATGCTCACCTGAGGAATGTTATAAGCGTTAGAAGCACCCTGAAGCAATTTGATCTGCGCTAGAACCTCAAACTCTTTTCGACGCTTATCAAAATTAATTAGCCCGTCGGATATAGTGTCGGGAATGGCCGTGTCGATCATGGTCAGGTCCGTCAGAAATGTTCCCAGGTATGGAATGGTCCCATGGCTTATCGTCTGAAAATATATAATGTAACCTTCAGTTCAACAAACAATACAATAAAATACAAGTGACTGAGATCATGCTCATCGGAACAACTTGTCAGAGGACACGGATGGGAAGAGAGTGTGGAAGAACCGTTGGTGGCTAGGATACCGAGAAACAGACAGTGCGATGGTTCGGACGCGAAAGCGAATGGTTAAATACGCGAGGAATTGGTTTAGAGATAGGAATAGAGGAAACACGAAGAAGAGGAAGACCAAGGAAGATATACAGAAACCATATCGAGGGCATCTCAGAAGAGTGGGAAGGATACCAGAAGAAATGTTGAATAACCAGAAATGGAGAGACAGGAGGAATGGAGGAGGCTCACGCATCACACCCGGGACTGATTATTAATGATGATTACGAAGAAGATAAATCCCCGCTGAATCCAAAAAAACCTGTTTGTATAGAAAATGATCATCACACAATACGATTCGTCCCCATTCTTCTTTTTCTGGTGAACAACCATTACGGGTTGGTTGGCAGCAACGCGCTCCGGATCCTCCGTTCCGTTCTGTCCTCTTCAGGGTCCCCATACGTCGTACAGTTAAGTCTCTGAGCAGCTGGTCCAAACACTTTGCACGCAGGCGGCCCATCGCGACACAGCCATGCATATATCCTTCCAAGAAAGATCTAGTGAATCAGCCCACCTTGGCGTAACGTGTGGTGTGACCGATCCAATTGGCTCTCCGCTTGGCAATAGATATCCCCATAAAAAGTCCAAAGGGCACTGAACAAACCACAGCCACAATATAGGAACCTTACCCCTGAATTGTTCATCTGCTTCTGAAACACTTTCTGCAGCTGTCTATCATTGCTCCCCGCCGTATTCGCATACTTGGCCGTGCCCTCGCGTATCAACAGCTCTCTCTGTGCCCACTGGTTGTTTTCCTCGCTAAAAATCCTAGCCAGCTCCTCAAACAACTCGACCTTGTCCCGGGGTAGCGCAGCCCACGTCCGGGCCAGCCGGTACACGGGATTGCTCTGAAGACCAGAGATGATGGCTTTTAGCGAGGAAAAGTTTTTCAGTACCCGCAGTTCCTGAAAGAACAACAAAAAACAATCAGGATTAACGGTTCTGAGAAATTTCAGAAAATAAATATTTTGTACAATTGTTTGCCAGGAAAATTTGGCCTAATTAACAGGTTCCAACACCTCACTACACTATATCACATTCGACAAAGGCTCCTGGTGCACCAGACAAAAAGTAGCCCACTTGTCGCAGGTACTGTTCCAAACAGGTGGCCGCTATGAAATGAGAGAGGTAACGAGTGGGCTAAGAATCTGGAAGTTAGCAAACTATGAGGTTAAACTCGGAACAGGTCGGGACAAACCAACAAACCACTTCTGCACCGTTCGGTATGTCGTGGTTAGCAACATTTCCAGCAGCGACGGTTTCGAATTGTTCTCATTTTTATCAGTGTACTTACTAATTAATTTTCCCCACCAAATGAAGGACGCAGGTAAGAAAAAATTTCATCTTTTATATCAACCCTGAAGTCTCGCAGATCAACCTTCCGACACTAGTCCAATCAAAAAACACTTAACTGATATATATCAATCCAAACAGTCAACGCAGCAGCACGAACCACAACCTCGGGTCAGCATCCACTAGAACAGTACTAATAATCCGGAAGAACACAGCATTGAACTGGTTCCCTCTGGCAAGGACGGTTGCAGCTTCATGAGACCAGTTTTCGTCACTCCTCGACCAGGTCTC
Organism: Psococerastis gibbosa; assembly: GCA_963971405.1. Lineage (NCBI taxonomy): Eukaryota > Metazoa > Arthropoda > Insecta > Psocodea > Psocidae > Psococerastis > Psococerastis gibbosa. The sequence goes on along the minus strand of OZ020486.1, from coordinate 44,619,389 downwards.
CTAAGAATTTGACCATACGAGGCCCTTAACAAACAATTACCTGAGCAATATCAATCCAAACAGCCAACGCAGCAGCGCGTTCAACAGGCCTCGTGTCAGCGTCCACTAGGACAGTACTGATAACCCGGAAGGACACAGCATTGAACTGGTTCACTGTGGCCAGGACGGTTGCAGCCTCGTGAGACCGGCTTTTGTCTCTCCTTGACCAGATCCCGCCTAAACACTGGTGTGGCACTAGTTTCTTGAACAGCTCCTAAAGAAAAAGCAGTTTTAAGTTACACCGCAGAATATATGCGAAAACAGTTAAATTCGGGCTTATAGGCCATGGTCGATCTGAACGAGTGCAGAGACAACATCAACATCTGCGGTCAACACCTTTACCGTTACTACGCAGACTTTTTAGATTTTCAGGCTCGTCTCATTGGACTTCTTTCTTCAATTTACACAGTAAGATGAACTCAACCTATTCGATTGTTGGTCTAGCTGCTGTATTCTCTAGTGACTTACCACATCCATTCGAGTTAGCTGCTCAGCAAAATGACGTTCAGGAACAAGCGGGAACCTGTACTGCGTGGATTCAGGAACACTACCATTACCCAGCAGGCAGAAGTTGTTATTCGAAAACAGAAGCCCAGAGTCTGTAAAACACAACAATAATATCGTCATTACAATACATACATTCATGCACACTTACTTCAAATAAAGTTCATGTTCCTTTAAATCAGTTAATATTAGCTTAATCAAAATTTCATCCTAAAACGAGCCTAGGCTATAGGTCAAAACTGTTCATTTTGTACTATACATTGTTTTATAGAGATTGAAATTACAAATACATTAATACAGTCTCTCCTACATAGAATTCTAGTCTAGGCTTTGTTCAAGGATATAGTGACCTGCAAGTGTTATAGGGAAGTTTAAGGCACATTCGATAATTTGTAATGAACTACAGGTATGCTGGGGAAAGAGTACTTTATCGGCAAATGTCGAATCCACCCTCAGTGTAATAAATTCGGGCAAAATATCTTCGCAAAAAAGCGTGTTTTACGTCATAACTTACCAATATATTGGTCTTCTTTCAAACACCTCTCTAGCCTATGTTTGACTTTATTCTCCAGTTCGGACGAGGGAAGGAACTCGGCAGTGAATTCCAAAAGTATGTGCAAACTTGGATGTTCGGGGGGCTGCTTGAAGTCTTCAGGGTACGAGTCCAGCCAGACATGCAGAGCTAGCACCAGAGTTCTAAAAAAAAATGTATATATGTATGTAAGTGGTTCGGAATCCACTACAATGAGGCGGTCAACCCTGTCAGTCAACTCACCTGCTCCTCAAGATTACGAAGTCTGCCCTTAGGGTGCCTCAACTAAAGTCAACAAACAGACTCACTCCCCCACCAGGCTAGCAGGGTTGCTTAAAGCAGAAATGCTTAAGGCATGCATTGGAAAGCAAATCAACTATGTATGATAAAGGTAGGAACTTTGTAATCGTATAATTTTTAATCAGACTCAAAATGTCTGAGAGAGTCACCATGTAACACTTACTCCAGGATCCAGGAAACTTGAACCCTCGTTTTATCTCGTGTAATGTCGTTCCATCTAGGGGGTCCATATCTCTCGATCCGCCCTTCTTCTTCTTGAGTTGCAATCTAAGGATTGGTTTGCAGCGAATGTTTTATTTTTCTCCTCCACTCTTGTCTGTTTTGTGCGGTCCTTTTCAGTTCTTTGTAGGTGGCGCACCCTAGGTCCTTCATGACATCTTCTAGGTACTCCTTCCTCTGTCGTCCTCTTGAGTTGGTGCCTTCAACCATACCCTCAATTATGTTCTTGAGGAGCCCTTCGTGTCTCAGGATATGCCCCATCCATTTGCCTCTTCTTGTTGAAATGGTGGCCATAATAGCTCTTTTTTCGTTTATTCTATGGAGCACTTCTTCGTTGGTTATGTGGTCTCTCCATGGGATTTTCATGATTCTTCTGTAGCACCACAACTCAAAGGCTTCCAGTTTTTTTTTTTTTTGTCCGCCCTTACTTAGCCCTAATATCAAAATTAAAAGAGGAAAGAGAGACTTGCCCTAAAAGAACAATAAGAGGTCTTAAATATGGATGGTCTGAATTGATTCCCAACTGGTCAGGGTCGTAGAAAGGAATTACGGGCCCCCGGGGAAACCAATTGCTATACCAAAGGTACAGTCGCGCAGGCGCGTATCTAGAATGAGACCAAGGAGGGGGCTAAGTTGAAATACGATTTTTTTTTTTTTTTTTGAAAAATAGTGCTGAAATATTGGGGTGTTACGCATTTTCAGAGCAATAAGGGTTCTATATTATAGGTAATTAACACAATCGAGCACAAGGGGGGCCCGGGGGTCTACCCCGGGAGAAAATTAATGGAAAATAAGACTGAAATAGTGGGGTTTTACGCATTTTGAGGAACCTAATGGGGGGGGCTACCATAGCCCCCCCCCCCCCCCCCCGTAGATCCGCGCCTGCAGCCGCGTACAATTATACTCCACAATGCACTGTGGGCGGATCCAGGATTTCCAACAGCAGGGGGCGCAAACCTCTCCCCCAAGCAGTTGGTGTAGATCAATGTGAATTAATAATCGTAGTATTTCTCGCAGGGGGGGGGGATTAAAAAAATGTAGGCGTAAATAGTTAGATTTCAAGCATTTTTATTTGTTTTTCAATACAAAAAGCATGCTTAATTGTTTATCATGTCGGACGCTGGGCCCCTTCCTATCGGCGGCTGTTGTCGTACAATCCTTGCAGAATCTCATTTGTTATAATACTCTACTTGACATTTGAAAACCTAATTTAATGCATAAGCAGATTCATTTTAACCTTAAAAAAAAATTTTTTTCCTATTTAAAAAAAAGGAAAAAATTATTTAGTGGGGGGGAAAAATTTGTTTTCCCATCAATTTAAGGTTGATGGTTAAAAAGCGGCGGGTCCGTGAGATTGAATTGTGACGTCGTTTGTGATGACGTGGGGGGGGGGGGGCAGGGGCCCACACCCTCACGACGACACGACGATTTGTCTGTGACGTCATGATCATATTTCCCATGTCTGTTGACATTTTAACTCTTGTAATACAGAGCTGAGAACACCCTCATTTTAATTTTTTCTATTGTTTTCTTGCAATAAAACAAAAAAAACATTGTATTATATTTCTGTTAACCTTGAGGCCACCTAATCTAGCTTATTTTAATTTTTTTGCTACATCTTCCAAGTAGCCAAAGTATTCAAAGAAATAACGAAACAAAGTTGTATTTATTTGCAAATTAAAATAAACCGTGAATTGATAAAATACACTTTTCTCCATATAGGCTAATAAGGTAAGAACAGCGCAATCATTAGAAACTCCCTACCAATAAGAGCGAGACCTCCGCCATTTAGGATTTCAGTACGAAATTAGTCTATTCTACGAACACCTAATCAGTAAATACTTGACGCCTCTACCAATGTAGTTTGAGCACGAGATAATACGAGATCTTACTTATCTTAGAATTTGTAATCTCAACGATGTGCAATAAAAAGTAGCCCAGTTGAAAGAGAACATTTGTTAAGGTACCTGTATTGCCCTGCGCACAAGTTTACACAATGGACAAGTAAGGATTTTTTTCTTTCACATTTTTTCTTTCACATTTTGTTTCCATCTGATGATGATGTTACATTATAATATATTTGAGAACGGCTCATCATATATAGAGATAATGATACCAAAATAAACTAGAACAAAGCAACTGTCACTTAAAATCACACATGCGCTGACTTCCGGTGGTGCAGGAAATTGAGAAAGCGCGAGATATTCAAAGTGATTTTAGTCAGACTTTTTTCAGGTTTGAGTTTGTATACCTCTAAAAAAAAACACCATATCTTGATTTCCAGCCAAACTACAAGTCCCATGGAAGAACATTGATGGCAAATAGTAAGTAATAAAAACATCTACCACATTTTTCAGCCGGTCGCCATACCAAGTTGAATCCAGCGGACCAGAGAAGATTCAAAGCTGCAGATAAATTGGTCGTGTGCACAATGCCGGTAGGGAAACATGGTAGGACTTGTCCTGGTCACCTCCGAACAAATCGTGTGACTTCATTGTGTTTCCCAAGTGGTTCGGAATCCACTATAATCAGGAGGTCCACTGGAGTCCTATGAGCCCACACCGTGGCCTGGGACTGTGTCAAACCATACTACTACTACTACCACTTTTTTCACATAACATGAGAATTTATATATAAAAATAAAATAAATAAATAGTATTTATAAATGAATATAAATTTCTTAGATTATGTTAAGTTAAATATTTTTACTAATTTTTTCGCATGCTTTCTGCATTCTTTTATAGATTTGTAATTTTGTTTATCAATGTAATATGAAACTTAAGTTTATCGAGCAATTAAAGTTTCAAATTTATTGAATAGCTCAAAACTGTACATTTTTCGAGTTTTTTTCGTTTTTTTTTTTTTAATTTTCTAAGACAATTTAGCATTGAAGTGTATATTTTTTTACACCATTGGATAGTAGAGATTACAACGAGCAGAAAGCACACAAACCTTTTTTTAAAAAAAATTGACGTGAAATTATTCGAATGAAAATTTGTTTTTTTCAATATTTAGTCAAAATTAGGTTAAAAAAACAAATATTTTCAAAAATTTAGTTTTTTTAATTTTTCACATAAATTATAATATTATGTGAGAAAAGTGTAAATACAAAAGTTGTAGATCTTTTTATTACCTACAACATGGCCATTTATCGTTTTTTCATAGGACCTGAGATCAAGGTATTTCACCCTAAAAAAACTCACCCCTTCCTTCTTCAGATCGCCCGTAATTTATTTTTCCTTTCATTGTTATCATATTATGTTCCATTTCCAATGAGTTTCATTTTACTATAATTTTCTGTCAGTTTTTACCATTTTTAAAGGCTTCTACCCTGGACTAACCTAGTACCCTGCACAACCTACTTCAAAAATCCCCTCTTTTTTTTGAATTATTAATAAATATTTTTATGAAAAATTATTATAACCGGTATTATTATTATTATTATTATTTTTTTTTGTTAAAGGCAAAGATCTGAAGATGCAAACTAAAAAACCAATCTGGTTTGATGTTGCAAAATGAAAACTTAAACGGGAATGATGGAAAATTTACACCATTGCATTTAGTGGCACCAGATGGACACAGAAGTCGCTGACATCGTACTCCGTAAAGGAGCTGATATTGATGTCAAAACAATGAAAGGTAATACAGCACTGCAATTGGCTGCTGACAAAAAGCATGTCAAAGTGGTTGAGGTTTTAATTGCGAAAACCCCAGGCATTAATATTAAAAATGAAGACAATGATACAGCATCAAATTTTGCAAATTCAGAAATTGAAGATTCCGTCTCGTTAATTTACAAAAGAACTAAAGGATCAGCTGGTATGGAAGGTCAACTCTGTGAAATAAATCTATCAATGTTGCTCTTGTTGAAATGTGTGACAGACGAACGGATAAATAGTTTTCATTTAGCATCTAACATGGAAAAGGCTGATAAATTTGACGATATAGTCCTAAAATATGAGTACACAGAAAGAAAAATAAAGAAGTCAAAGATAATTTTCCTGCAGGCTAAACATAAAAATGAGCAAAAGAGTGTTAATATAAACAGTATACTCTCTGACTCAGAGTCAGGAGATTTAAGTTTAAAGAAGTATTTCATTTCTTATCGTAAAATTAAGGAAGAGTTTTCGATATCTACAGATCCAGTGTTTAGCAGTACGTTTGACGACTCGGAGTTTATTATTTATACCAACGCTCCTTTCTCTGCCAATGATAGCTGCATCATAGAACAGACTATTGAAGACAATGACTTTCTTAGAATATCAAATTTACAAAGGAAATATTATCAACTTGACTTTTCTAGTAACAAAAAACAAAAAATCACGAATCTTTTAAATGATTCAACGGACAGTCGAAGATTAGCCAAAGAGCTGGCACGGTCTACCTCTTCTAGTGCGGGCATAGATATGCAAAAAGAAATTTTTCAAATTTACCATACAGCACTTCAGGGAAAAGTTATTGAAAAGGTGAAAGATAAATTAGAAGGAAAGGTATGTGACAACTTCTTGAATGGCGGTGCAAATTTATCCTCAAAAGATAAGGAATTTAGAAGAATCTTTTTAGAAGAAGCAGGTAAAATATTTAAAAAAGAAGGTAATGAACTAAAAGATGAGTTGCAAAACAAATTAATTAAGTTATCTAACAAGTTTGGCATTGACGATGGCAGGCAGAATTTAGCGCTACCAAATGATAACGTTTCTGAGCATGAAATTAAAGATTTTCTAAAAAGGTTTAAGCTCTTCCCCTGCCAACTTAGTGAAAGGGATTTAGAAAAATGCATAAAAGATAAAGTAAAAAAATTATATAGCTTAGAACAAGATGATGTTAATTTAATATTTTCTGATGTTCAAAATAAGATACAAAAATGGTGGAAACAAGGGAATAAATACCTTACAAAAGGAGACGAGTTATTTAAATGTTCAAAGGAAAATCTTTCTACGTTGAATTTGGTTGGACTTGCCTTATTAAACACTGGGCGAATCGGAAGACTTGCATTAGGTTTCAAACACGATGAAATTGAGAAGTTGTCAGAGTTAATACTTAAAAAACGAATTCTTAATGTAGTTGCTAATAGAGGTACTATTCTCTTGAGTAGCATTAAAGTATATCAAGCTTTAGAAACAATAACTGAATACAAGTCAGAAAATGATGATTATAAATATATTTTTATGAGTTTAAGCTCTGTGCTCCATCTACAACACATAGTAATCGATGCGTTTAGTAATAGAAAAAGTAATTTACTCGTAATTGAATGTGATTGCGAAGAAAAAAACGTGGAGGACTTGTATAATAAATTATCCGAGGCTGTAAGACTGAATGCAAATAAAAGAATTATTCTTATCACGCAAGAGGAAAATAACTTAAATAAAAAATTTAAAAATTGTTTTTCTAGTGCTGGTGAGTATGGAAAAGTATATGAAGAAAAAAACCGCTTAACTGATCTTACAATTGACTCACAGAAAAAACTTTTAAAACAACAGGTCATATTCCAAGGAATAGGGGTAAGCCTCAATACATTAGTAAACGATGAGTTGAAACATCTAATAAGTGCAGAAGTACTATCTAAGCTCATAAGTAATGATATAATACACATCGATAAAGCACCTTATGACGTGGGTGAAGTAAAATATTACTATATTGATCGAATATTTCATCGCCAAATTGAGATTAAAAGGGAGTGTTTTAAGGAAATGGACATTAATGACATGCTCGTTGTGAGTAATATAAAAGAAACCGAGCTTTCTGTATTAACTAAAGGAGAAACGGTCCGCAACTTTAAAAATAATGATCGTAATACGCAAAAATCAACGAGATTTATCATATTAAACGACGATGAAAATGTGCAAACGAACTTACAACAAATATACAACAATTATCAAGATCATAATATTCACTGGCTAAAAAAAACTGAAGGAAAATTTTTTTGGCAAGAGTCTCAAGGCGTTTTATCAAATTTTCGTAGGTATGTTGATACAAATAATTTTGTTGAACACAAAACAGGTCAAATGGCTTCCACTACAGGGAGAATAGTAATCGTAAGTGCAGAGCCTGGCATGGGTAAGTCGACTGTATTAACTAAACTAGCAGAAAAGCTGAAAAAATCCGATCCTACTTTATGGGTTTTGAGAATCAACTTCAATGATCACACGGAAAACCTGCACAAAATAAGCCCCAGTAAACATCAGGACCGAGCTATCGACCTTCTCTGCAACATGGCGGATTTGAAAACCCCTCTAGAGGAAAAATTATTGAAACATCGAATCAATTATCAGGGTAAAATAGCGTTATTTGATGGATTTGATGAGATCAGTCCCACATATAAGGAAAAGGTTCTCCTGCTTCTAAAAATTTTAAAAGATAAAAAAGTTGATAAGTTATGGGTAACTACACGTCCACATATGAAAGATGGACTAGAAGATGAATTAAGTACATTGTCCTATACTTTAAAGCCGTTCTCCAGAGTCGACCAAAAACAATTTTTAGAGAGGTTCTGGAGGGAAAAACTGGACATTGGTGCTAAAACAGATGCCAAAAAATTTAACACCTTTAGTACTAAGTTACTAGATGTTTTGTCGAATTCTATTGCTGATAAAGAGGTAGAATTTACAGGAATACCACTACAAATAAGAATGCTAGCAGAAGCTTTTCAAGATAATTTTAAAGAGTATACTGTTTTGGATGAGAATGAGCCTAATTTGCCTAAAATACTAGATCTAGTCGATTTATATCACAGGTTTATTGTTAAAAAGTATAATATTTACTCAGAAGAGAAGAAAAAACAAAATCCGACAAATGTTGCCGTAGAAGATGATAACACCGAACTGCGTAAAAATTTTATACGAAATCACCAAAAAGCTGCTCTATACAACTTGTTTGAAAAATGTGAGTTAAAAGGTTTACTTTCCGATTGTGAATTTCAAGAAGTAAACGAATTTATGACAAGGGTAAAAGATGGAAGAGAAAAGACAGGAATTATTTTTCAAGTTATCAACGATAATTTGAGTTTTATCCATCGCACTTTTGCCGAATACTTCGCTGCTCATTGGCTAGCTAACAATGAAAATAACCCGAGCCGAAAAACGTTTTTACTCAGTAACATGTATAAACGTAAGAACGAAGTTTTGCGTAACTTCTTTGATAGAATACTTGCCTATGATGAACAGGTTGAAAATAAACATGAGATTCATAAAGCTGTTTTGAATAAAGATGAAAGGAAAGTACATGCATTATTGGCAATTGATTTTACCAAGGATCGCGACAAGGGGGGAAGAACTGCATTACATTTAGCTGCTGCTTATGGCTATAAGAAGATAGTTCAAGACTTATTAAATTATGGGGCAGACGTGTCCAAAATAGATAAAGTATTTAGATGGAGTCCTTTAAGGTACGCTGATAAAGGCAAATACTGGGACTTAGCTGAGTTACTCCTGAAAAAAGGAGCAAAAGGTTATGATATGGTCGACGCTAGAAGTTCAATTAAATCAACTCTTATTGAGGCAAGATATAACACTTTATTACATATAGCAGCAGCGGAAAATTATGTTGAGTTTGCCACAGTAATAATAAAAGAAAACGCTAGCATTATTAATGCTATTGACGGACAAGGAAAAACTCCACTGCACATTGCCACTTCACATAACAACTTAAATATGGTACAATTTCTTGTTAAAAATGGCGCTCACGTCAATGCTATGGACGAAAACAAATTTACTCCACTGCACTGGACGGGTGAATTGGATATATATAAATATCTAGTTGAAAATGGCGCTGATGTGAATTATGCGCCTGAAGAATATGAAAGAGGGATACCGCTACACAACATCGTTTGTCACGAAAAATTGGATATTGTAAAATACCTTGTAGAAGAAGGAAATGCTAACGTTAATGCTAAAGATAGAGAAGGTATGACACCACTATCAGTAGCTGCATACAGTGGGACTTTGGATATAGTGAAATACCTTGTAGAAGAAAGAGGCGCTAATGTCAAAGCTAAGGCCAACGATGGAAGCACCCCGTTCCGCAGTTCGGTTTTTAGTGGAAACTTGGACGTAGTAAAATACCTCGCTGAAAAAGGAGGCGCTGACACTAATGCCAAGGCCAAAGATGGAAGTACACCGCTGATCATATCTGTTTTAAGTGGGAAGTCGGATATAGTGAAATTTCTTGCTGAAAACGGTGCAGATACTAATGTTAAGGACAAAGATGGATGTCTCCCGTTGCACAGGGCAGCTAAAAGTGGAAAGTGGGACATTGTACAAATTCTTGCAACAAAAGACACAGATTTTAATGCAAGGGACCACGATGGTTCGCTGTTTTTGCACAGGGCTGCCTCTACAGGAAGCACGGATGTAGTAAAATTCCTTATTGATAGAGGCGCTGATGTTAATGCGATTGACAAAGATGGGCGGTCGCCGTTACACATTGCTTCTGTCAGTAGCAACTGGGATGTAGTAAAATTCCTGATAGAAAGAGGCAATGATGTTAATATAAGGAGCGAAGAGGGGTTAGGACTGTTACACAGGGCTGCAAAGAGAGGAGAGTGGGATACAGTAAAATTCCTTATCGATAAAGGTGCTGACATTGAAGCTAAAGACAATAATGGAAATACACCACTGATTACTGCTGCATCCAATGGAAAATTAAACATAGTAAAATTACTTGTGGAAAAGGGTGCTGATGTCAATGCAAGGAACAATGGTGGGAAAGCATCACAACATTCTGCAGCATTTAGTAAAAACTGGGATGTAGTAAAATTTTTCGTTGAACAAGGCGTAGACGCTAATTCGAAGGATCAATTTGGTCGAAGTCTGCTGCTCATGGCTTCTGCGAGTGAAGAGAAGGATATAGTGAAATATCTAGTTAAGAAAGGAGCAGACATAAATGCTAAAACCGAATACGGGATAACACCGCTTTACGTGGCCGCTCAAAAAGGGAATATGAGTTTAGTTGAATACTTTGCAGTTGAAATGGGCGCCGATATTAATACTAAGGACAATGATGGGAGGATGCCATTGCACAGGGCAGCTATCACTGGAAACTGGGATATTGTAGAGCTCCTTGTTGAAATGGGCGCAGATATTAATACTAAGGACAATGATGGGTGGATGCCATTGCACAGGGCTGTTCTCAGTGGAAACTGGAATGAAGTAGAGTTTCTCGTTGAGAAAGGGGCGGACGTTAATGCTAGAAGCAAGGATGGATGGCTGCTATTACACAAGGCTGCATCTAGTGAACACTGGGATATAGTGAAACTCCTGGTTAAAAAAGACGTTGACATTAATGCGAAGGACAAAAATGGACGAGGACTGTTACATTTGATGGCTAAAAGTGGAAAAATCCACAAGGTAAACTACCTTGTTGATAAAAACGCCGATGTTTATGCGAAGGACAATGATGGATGGACGCCCATGCACAGGGCTGCCACAAGTGAAAACTGGGACATTGTCAATTTCTTTCTTGAAAAAGGCGTTGATATTAATACCAAGGATAGCAATGGATTGGGGTTGTTGCACAAGGCTGTTGGCAGCGGGAAATTGGATATAGTGAAACTCCTTGTCCATAAAGGCGTTGATATTAATGCAACTGACAATGCGGGAAATACACCTCTCAATACCGCAGCTAATAATGGAAAATTGAGTGTAGTGAAATTCCTTGCCGAGGAAGGTGCTGATTTTAGTGTCATGGACAAAAATGGGAGGATACCATTGCTCAGTGCAGCTTTAAGAGGAAATTGGGATATAGTAGGGCTAATTGTTACAGAATTTGTTGATGTCAATGCTGAGGACAAAGATGGGTGGGGACTGTTACACAGGGCAGCAAACAGTGGAAAAATAAGTAATGTCAAATTCCTTGTTGAAAGGGGGGCTCATGTTAATGCTACGGACAAAGATGGGTGGACGCCATTGCACAGAGCTGCTTCTAGTAGGAACAGGGAACTAACAGAAGACAGTTGTGATGATGTTGCAACGGTCTACGTGGATGTTTCCAGTGGCAACTGGGATGTAGTAAAATTTCTCACAAAACGAGGCGCTGATGTTCATGCTAGGACCACTGATGGAATGACACCACTATACGTTGCTGCTCTGAGTGGAAATTTAGATATAGTCAAATACCTTGTAGAGGAAAGAGGCGCTGATATTAATGCCAAGAACAAAGAAGGATGTACACCGGTGACCAATTCAGCTTCCAGTGGAAACTGGGATGCATTAATATTCCTTATTGAAATAGGCGCTGATGTTAATGCTATGGACGAAGAAGGGAGGATGCCATTACACTGGGCTGCATACTGCGGAAAGTGGGATATAGTAAAGTTCCTAGCTGAAAAAGGTTCTAACGTTAATGCTAAGGACAACAGTGGGACATTACCAGTGCACAGGGCTGCTTCTAGTAGAAAGTGGGACGTAGTACAGATCCTTGTAGAAAAAGGAGCAGATGTTAATACTCAGGATAAAAATAAAAAGGCTCTATTAAGCATGGCTGTTTCCTACGAAAAGTGGAATGCAATAAAATTTCTTGTTGAAAATGACGCTGATGTTAATACTAAGGACATGGATGGGTCAACGCCATTGCACAGTGCTGTTGCCAGAGAAAACTGGGACACAGTAAAATTGCTTATCGAAAAAAGTGCCCAGGTTAACGCTAAAAACAACAGTGGAATAACACCTCTTCACGAGGCTGCTTTTAATGGAAATTATCATTTACTAAAATTTCTAGTTGGAAATAGCGCTGATGTCAATGCTGCGAACTTAGATGGATGGACATCGTTGCACATGACAGTTTTTAATGAAAATTGTGAGGCAGTAAAATTCCTTGTCGAAAGCGGTGCCCATGTCAATATTGGGGACAATAATGGAACAACGCCGCTTCACGTTGCTTGTGTTAAAAGAAACTTTAATTTAATAAAATTTCTTTTTGAAAATGGCGCTGATCTTAATGCTGCAACTAAAATCGGAAACACACCACTGACCATAACTGCTAGCTATGAAAGGTGGGATATAGCAGGGTTCCTTGCTGAAAACGGCGCTATAGTTAAGGATTAAGATATAGGAAGGTAGATACCGGGGGAAATTATTTTTTTAGCGGAATATCAAGTATCTTCTTCTTCAAGTTACAAACCTGGATTATAGCACATTAGGAACTGAAGAAGCACGGCACGCTTGATGTGTGGTGTTATAGAAGACTGCTTCGGATCAGCGGGAGAGGCCACGCGACGAATGAAAGAATGATACAGGCTATTGAAGAAGAGAGGAAGAGAGACAGCAACTACCTCAAATAAAAAGTAGAGCCGAGATGGGTAGGGCATTAGTTAAGACACGAAAATCTGGTGCACATCATTGTGGGATTCATTGATAGAAACTGAAGCTGGAGCTCGAACTTACCAAGAACTAAAGTAGAAAGCGCAGGACCGAGAGAACTGGAGGATATATGAAGGGAGTTACTGACAAGCAATCGTTGAGATTGTGACCTCAGAAGAAAAATCAACTTATTCATTTATTTATAATAGAGAAAGTGCAAAGTTTTATACGTGGTCTCATATTTGGGGAGGTGCCAACCAAGCGCCAGATACCTCAGCGACAATCAATTGAGATAGATTTCCCTCAGTTTTGTAAAGGGTAAGTCGGAGCAAGCAGGAAAATGTATCAGACGATTGAAAAGTTCGGTGTTTTTGAAGGAGACAGGGAGAGATTTCAAAATATCTGATAAACAATAAATGGCCGTGAATTTTTTTTTTTACAAAATTAACTTATTTGTTGTTCAACAGCCGCGGCGTTATTAAAGAGTCAGATGAAAATTTCATAAAAATCGCAAGTTTTCGGATGAAATTTACATTTTCTCATTTGAAATATTATTACCTTTGAAAAGCCCCATAAAGTGCATTAAATCAGCTTTATAGAATAGTTGCTATCAGTTGAAACAGACGGTTTTATATATATATATATAGAAACTTGAATTTTTTAATGATGTTTCATCAAACCACTTTTTCATAATATTCACTGTGAGGAATGTGTGAAGTATTATTTAGTTTCGTCAAACATACACGGTCAGTAAAATATTTTCAAATCTGCCCCTTAATGTAAATAAGACGGTTTGTTGTTTCTTTTGCAGATGAGCTCAAATATCATCATAAGAATAAGAGAGGAGAATAGAGAATAAATTGTCATTTATTTGTTTAAATATTCTAAAATCCTGATGAATGCAAATGTTGCTGTTGTTTGTTGTTATACTAATATAAATCCTTTATATACCATGCTTCTTCTTCAACTTCAACATCAGCCTTCAGAAGACAGAAACGTTCCACTCACCAACTTCATGTGTGCCGAGAGAAAGACAATGTCAACCCTGACGGTATGTGCCAATACGAAGGTGTTCAGAACTATGAGGACAAATGACGACGGTGACTTCAGCATCAACCTTTAGAAGACAAAAACGCTCCAATAACCGACTCCTCATGTACCAAGAGAAAGACAATGTCCCAGCGGCTAGTCAACCCTGACAGTATATGCCAATACGAAGGTGTTCAGAACTATGAGGATGAATGAGGACGGTGACTTCAGCTTCAGCCTTCAGAAGACAGAAACGTTCCACTAACCGACTACGCATGTACCAAGAGAAAGACAATGTCCCAGCGGCTAGTCAACCCTGACAGTATATGCCAATACGAAGGTGTTCAGAACTATGAGGACAAATGAGGACGGTGACTTCAGCTTCAGCCTTCAGAAGACAGAAACGTTCCACTAACCGACTACGCATGTACCAAGAGAAAGACAATGTCCCAGCGGCTAGTCAACCCTGACGGTATGTGCCAATACGAAGGTGTTCAGAACTATGAGGACAAATGACGACGGTGACTTCAGCATCAACCTTTAGAAGACAAAAACGCTCCAATAACCGACTCCTCATGTACCAAGAGAAAGACAATGTCCCAGCGGCTAGTCAACCCTGACAGTATATGCCAATACGAAGGTGTTCAGAACTATGAGGATGAATGAGGACGGTGACTTCAGCTTCAGCCTTCAGAAGACAGAAACGTTCCACTAACCGACTACGCATGTACCAAGAGAAAGACAATGTCCCAGCGGCTAGTCAACCCTGACAGTATATGCCAATACGAAGGTGTTCAGAACTATGAGGATGAATGAGGACGGTGACTTCAGCTTCAGCCTTCAGAAGACAGAAACGTTCCACTAACCGACTACGCATGTACCAAGAGAAAGACAATGTCCCAGCGGCTAGTCAACCCTGACAGTATATGCCAATACGAAGGTGTTCAGAACTATGAGGACAAATGAGGACGGTGACTTCAGCTTCAGCCTTCAGAAGACAGAAACGTTCCACTAACCGACTACGCATGTACCAAGAGAAAGACAATGTCCCAGCGGCTAGTCAACCCTGACGGTATGTGCCAATACGAAGGTGTTCAGAACTATGAGGACAAATGACGACGGTGACTTCAGCATCAACCTTTAGAAGACAAAAACGCTCCAATAACCGACTCCTCATGTACCAAGAGAAAGACAATGTCCCAGCGGCTAGTCAACCCTGACAGTATATGCCAATACGAAGGTGTTCAGAACTATGAGGATGAATGAGGACGGTGACTTCAGCTTCAGCCTTCAGAAGACAGAAACGTTCCACTAACCGACTACGCATGTACCAAGAGAAAGACAATGTCCCAGCGGCTAGTCAACCCTGACAGTATATGCCAATACGAAGGTGTTCAGAACTATGAGGACAAATGAGGACGGTGACTTCAGCTTCAGCCTTCAGAAGACAGAAAAGTTCCACTAACCGACTACGCATGTACCAAGAGAAAGACAATGTCCCAGCGGCTAGTCAACCCTGACGGTATGTGCCAATACGAAGGTGTTCAGAACTATGAGGACAAATGACGACGGTGACTTCAGCATCAACCTTTAGAAGACAAAAACTCTCCAATAACCGACTCCGCATGTACCAAGAGAAAGACAATGTCCCAGCGGCTAGTCAACCCTGACAGTATATGCAAATACGAAGGTGTTCAGAACTATGAGGATGAATGAGGACGGTGACTTCAGCTTCAGCCTTCAGAAGACAGAAACGTTCCACTAACCGACTCCGCGTGTAACGTTAGGAAGAGTGACCTACCCTGCCGGTGTACACCAACACGAAGAAGGTATTCAAGACGATGCGGACTAGCCACCACAACAGCCGACATCATATACATATAATCCTGTCTTTCAAATATCTTGTAACGAAAATTGTTCGTCCCTAGATATTCAACCGGAACATAAGATCACAGGGGCATCAACAGCAAGCAGTTCGTGTTTAGGCTTGCCTTGTTTCCTAAAAATCCTAATCAGCAACTGCCAATAAAGTGACATAGAGACAGAGCCTTGCTTCGGACCCGTACTCCCAACATCATCCATGACCTAGCGGCTTGTAAATCCCTTGTGAAACAGCTAACAGTGCGTGTTTACATCCTAATCAGTGACTGCCAGTGAACTAAAATGGACGCAGCGACTAGCGACAGCCACACCTTGCACTACAGCATCCATAATGACAGCTACGACCAAGTAGAGCTATCGAGCCGTTTTCTAGACTCCAGAATGATAGCCTTCCAGTGGCTAGTTTACCCTAAGGCAGATGGTACTCCGGCTTATGGGGACACGCTCGACATCATGCATGATCCACTACGACTAAATCCTTGGTAACAATCGCAAACAGTGCTTATTTACCCCTGTCTGGCTTCCTAAACAGTGACTGCCAGTGAACTAAAATGGACACAACAACCCGTTTCAACATTTCCCGTTAGAATGCCCATAAGAACAGCTGGTACGAGAAGAGCTATCGTGGCGACTATTACTTCTCTATACTCTAGACAGTGTTCTTCTGCTTAAGGTGTCAATCTTAGCGATTGGTTGGCAGCAACTCCCTGCATATCGTCCTCCAGTTTACTCGGTCTCGATCTTCCTCTTCAGTTCTTGATATGATATTGCTCCTGCGTCTTCTTTTACTTGATCCATGAATTCCTTCTTCGGCCGTCCTCTTCGGTTATTTCCCTCAGTGTTACAGGGGCTAATCTGCTCTAACGAAGACTGTGCTCCGGCGGCTTATGTGGACATGCCCGACATCATCTATGATCTATTGACTTGTACGACTAAATTCCTGGTAACAACAGTAAACAGTGCTTATTTATCCCCGTCTGGCTTCCGAATCGGTGACTACCAGTGAACTACGGTAGACATGGACACAACGAACAGAATAACGGCATTTGCCGTTAGAATGCCCATTACGACAGCAGAGACGAGAAGACCTATCAATTCTCTAACTTCAAATTAAAGTAAAAGCTACCACCTTATAAATCAGTATCAGCTGGCAGTCCAACACCGCGGGCATTATCAGGGAGGCAAGCCCAAGCACCACTTGGCATGACTAAACCCCTGGTAACAATAGCAGTTCTTATTAACCCTAACCAGTGACTACCAGTCAACTACGATGGTCTTAACAACCAAAGCAACAGATTTTCCCGTTAGATTGCCCATAACGATAGCTGGGATGAGAAGAGCTACCATGGTAACTATCTGTTCCCTAACTTCAAAAGCACCAGCGAAAAGCGAAAGCTGTCAACATATGGGAAGTCAAAAATTGTATTATGAGATTGAAGCCCAAAAAATCAGCAGGTGCAGACGGTATAACCAGCGCGTACTTAAAAAATATTGCTGCATACATTAGTCCTTATTTGGCCCACGTTATCAATCTGAGCTTTGGATCGGGTTTATTCCCTCAAGGTCTAAAGGACGCTCTGGTTGTACCGTTGCACAAAAAAGGTGACCTCACGGCCGTTGAGTCTTACCGCCCGATTAGCCTTCTTAAGGTTCCTGGAAAGGTCATTGAAAAATTGATGGCTGTTAGGCTTACATCCTTTCTTAAAAAATATTCGTGGTTCAGCCCAAGACAATATGGCTTCCAACCCGGAAAGAGTACTGATATGGCTTTGAACGATGTCTCCAACATTGTACATTTTGGTATTAACTCAGGTAAAAAGGTGGCGGCTCTACTTCTTGACGTGGCCCGAGCTTTTGATTCTGTGGAGCACGATGCACTGCTGAGTGTTCTGTGCCGCGCGGGAGTGCGCGGTGTGCCCCTTGACTGGTTTAAGAGCTATTTAAGTGACAGGGGTCAGAGGGTACGTGTACCCTCTGACCCCTTCATATCTGGGACTGACAAACCGACCCCGCGCGGCATAGGACAATGCTTACTCAGCGATAGGCTGCCCATTGCTTGCTCTGTCCCTCAGGGCTCAATTTTAGGTCCAATTCTTTTTATAATTTATTTGAATGAGCTCTGCGATCACAAATTTGGAGGTAGAGTCGTTGCCTTTGCGGATGACACGGTTCTACTGTACTCAGGGGACTCTTGGGCGGAGGTGGAGGGGCAGGCAACTGAGGACCTACAAAAACTTTATGCGTGGTTCCAATTTCATGGGTTATCGATAAATAACTCAAAAACTGGCTTTCTGCCGTTTCATCTGACCCGAGATGAACAAGTAAAGAGTCTAAAAATTTGTTGCCATACTCCAGACTGTATGCTACCAAATTGCGTGGGTGGTTGCCCAGAAATAAGTAAACTTGAATTTGCCAAATACCTTGCTGTTTGGCACGACTCAAATGTCAAATGGCACACTCATTTAAAAGAGCTTAACAAATCCGGTCGTCTTTTTCTTCGTCAATTATTTTTCCTCAGAAATGTTTGTCCTCAGGAAACCCTGCTTCTCCTCTACCGCTCCTTATTTGAATCAAGGGTGGCTTATGGGATCTCGGTATGGGGAGGGACCTATCTCACACACCTACAGCCTCTTTTTGTGACTCAAAAGTACATTTTGCGTACCATAGCCAAAAAACCCAGGTTCTTCTCTTCATGGCTCTTATTCTCCAAATTCGAATTACTTCCTCTTCGCCACTTGTACATCTACAATTTGCTTAAATTATATTTTAAATCATGTGAAAATCTCCCTATCCGTATCCCTATAGCACATTCTCTAAGAAGAGCAGAGCGTTTCCTGGTACCCTTTCCTGCGGTGGAAAATTTTCGGAAATCTCCGAACTATTTGGTTCCGAGGTTGCTAAACGCTCTGCCCTTCTTTTTTGACCCTGACATGAAGCCCAGAACTTTCGCCAGTCAAGTTAGAGTCTGGCTGTGTGCAGTAGAAAACGTTCCTCCTGTCCTCATAAATCCCTTATTTATTTATTTTATTTAATGAAAAATATGAAATTCTACTAATTTATTATGTGATGCTGTATTTTATTTTATTTATTTCTATTTTTAATTTTTAATTTTGAGTGATAAATGTACGTTGATTCTCTTTCAGCTATGTAGCTGTTGTGGCTACTGCTGATCAGTGTAAACGTAAAAATTGTTTTCAATACACATATTATTATGTACCAGCAGGCAGCATCACAGAGATACACTGTCGGTTCTTCTAGTGTGCGGGGACATCATCAGTGAGGCAAGACCAAGGAAATTACGCAGGTAGTATCAGAGTCGCTGAAATTTGGGGAGTGTTGCAGAGAAGACATTTTGGGATCGGCAATATCATTTCCTTATCACTTCGAACCGGACCACACAGTATTATTACAGGCAGCACTCGATTTTCTACCAAGTCATCCGCAGCCAGCTAATCAACGATTTCACGGTAGTTTGAGAGTGTAAGCGAGTGGCTGTCGCTATAAGCCCAGTTTAGTGAAAATCAAGCTATTTAGATGGCAAGATACCAAGGGTGAAGTGCGCCAGTCCACAGAACTTTATTCTGTATTATAACTTTATTCTGTTGATAGCCCTGAATGGCTCATCTGTTTTCCATTTGCCACTATTTTATTTACTTTATTTTATGTTGAAACCCTGACCCGAGCACGCTTCTTTTGCCATTCCCCTATGTTTCACCTTTATCGGCAATACTTGGCTTATGGTATGGACTCCGACTTTCACCCGAAAGGTTGTTGGTTCGAGTCTCACACTTGCTACATTTTCTGGCCATGCTTCGGAGGGCATGTAAAGCAGTGCGAGTGTAAGAGAGGACTTTATAGCCCTAACTCCGCTAGGTTGGTTTGGCTATATAACAAAAGAAGTCTATATTTATTTTTTTATTTTATGGTTAGGCACCATCTATTCTATTTTATTATATTGCTGTTTCATACACACTATCAATGAAACGTTGTTGCGTCTGATACGTGCTAATCTTATCAAAATCATAGGAAAGTGTTAGAAGCTATTTTGTGTCATCTGTAAATTTTTTCCAAGTACCTACCTACTCCATTTCCTATTGAGTATTATCATTGACATCTCAAGGACTAACTTTATTTAGTATGATTAATATTGTAATATTGGACATTGTGGCCCAAGTGCACAGTTATAGTTTTAAATAGTAATTCAAATGAATCGCAAGCTACTCATTTTATGAGAAGATAAAATTATTTTGTCACTCGGTACGACTGCATAGGTTATGTATTTGTTTATTAAACCAAACAACATTAAGACAATTTTTTTAAATATTTATATTGTAACTACCTACTGTGCGTATTCTTAATTTCCTATTTATAAGTAGTATAAGGAAAGCATTGTGATAGTCGAAATTATCGGCTTCGAGATTCAAACATAGTAACTTAACTTAAAACGACTTAACCAAGTTTATAGATTTCGATGGCCAGATGGTAGCGTGCTTGTACTTGTGCGAGTCTCTACACGCCTATTAGGTAACTTAGTGAGACGACTGAAGAGGTCAATCGGATACATTCATTGAATTGTTTGTATGCGATTAACCTTTTTATATAATAATAAAAAATAAAAAAAGTACGGGAACGAGTCAAAAAGACATAGTGTGATAACATTACAGGGAGCATTTCAGAATCCACCCTACGTTATTTAAATTCTGAGGTTGTTTACAGTTGTATAGCCAACGGCCTTACCATGTTGAAGTCATTAGAGCAGAGCATGTTTCAAACTGCGGCAAACTTGGTAGTGTGCACAGCGTTGGCAGGGGAACATGGTGGGGCATGATAACGCGCTGAGATTATACCAGTCAGCTTACGTGCGTGTCGAGTCCTGGTCACCTCCTATTCTAATCGTGCGACTTTATCATGTTCCCCAAGTGGTTCGGAATCCACTATAATCAGGAGGTCCACCCTGTTAGTCAACTCCCCTTTCCCCGAGGTGAAAGAGTCTGCCCTTAGAGTGCCTCAAGTTAACAAACAGACTCACTCCCCCCGCCAGGCTGACAGGGTTGCTTAAAGCAGAAATGTTGAAAAGCAGGCGTTAGATACAGTCGACAGTCAGTTGTATAGCAATGCTTTTAGAATAGCTGGCGTTTTTTCTATTAATTTGACAAACTGAACGGCTAGCCGTGGGGGTTGGGAAAATTGAATGAAAATCAATAGGTTATTACCAAAGTTCAATAGGATGACTTGCAGCCCTCCCGCCGGCCGGTCTATAATCAATTTCCCATACCACTCTACCATTGTTTGTTTACAAATTAATTTTCCGACGAAATTATATTTTTAATAGAGTCGGTGACTGGAACGTTTGGCCGAAACAGACCAAAGGGACAAGGTTAAAAGAAAAAAAACACTGAAAACTTGATAAAATTCGATTTGGAATCATAGCATAGGCAGATTTTGTACTGCAACTTTCAGGGGGGCAGCCCCCCCGGGCACCCACGTAGCACCACCACAGCGGCCACGATCGTTCGTTAAGTCTCGGTAAGGAATACTAGACAACACAGCCTGGAGTTCGGTATAGGAAACATGAGACATTCGAGCCCGCATGTACATACAGTATATACATATACTGTATATATATAATTTATGTATATTTATGGGTCCATATATTTTTTGAATCGTGGGGCCACCTAGTACGTCTCCTCTCATCGTACAGATTATGGGACCAACACTAGGTTTTGACGTCATTTTTCAATTGATTACTACCAGAAAAATGTTCAAAACAAATCCAATTATCACAAATCAAGAGCAATAACAGCGAAATTTGAACACTGAAAAAACTCGACGATAAATAGTATTTGAGGAAACTCCAAAGCTGATGAAAAACCACACATTTCCATTTTAACTCGGTGACGCATGGAAAACTTGTGAGCGCAATCCTCTGAATCATTCGACAAACACTTGTGGGGAGGGGGGGGGGGGATATTTGACACCTAACGCCCAACAATTTTTGTTGATTTTGGACGGGTGCCAAAAGCTTTAAGCTCTAGTGGTACGCATTCTTTGTTCTCCATGAATATACAACAAAAACTGTCCCGCATTAAATTCATAGAAACTAATCTTTTGAAAGGAACCCGAAAATTTAGGAAAGTTTTCGGTCTTTTTTAAAAAGTTTACTTCTTACTTCGCGGCGGGTGGCACAGTCCCAAGCAAGGCTAGAAACATATTGATGGAGGTGCTAGGTACTAGTAGTTTTTTCTTTTACCAACGGCCTTACCATGTTGAATCCATAAGAGCAGAGCATGTTTCAACCTGCGGCAAACTTGGCAGTGCGCACAGCGTTGGCAGGGAATCATGGTGGGACATGATAACGCGCCGAGACTATACCAGTCAGTCTACGTGCGTGTTGAGTCCTGGTCACCTCCGATTTAATCGTGCGATTTTACCATGTTCCCCAAGTGGTTCAGAATCCACTATAATTAGGAGGTCTACCCTGTCAGTCAACTCCCCTTCCCCCGAGGTGAAAGAGTCTGCCCTTAGGGTTCCTTAAGTTAAGAAACAGACTCACTCCCCCCGGCAAGCTGACAGGGATGCTTAAAGCAGAAATGCTGAAACCAGGCGTTAGGAACAACACTCGTGTTTTATAATTACTTCCAATGCTGTGGCGCCATCATCTCAGGTAGATCCGACTCCACTTCAGTGACCTGTCGGTGCCTATGCAGCCAGAGTTCACGGGTGGTGGCAAAGTCCCGTGCATGACCAGAAACACGTTGATGAAGGTACAACCACTACAACTAGAATTTTTATACTTACTTCCTATGCTGCTGCGCCATCACCTCAGGTAGATCCGACTCCTCCTCAGTGAGCTGTCGGTACCTGTGCAGCAGGAGGGCAAGAACTCGCTGCGGGGTGGCAAAAGTCCGGTACGTGGCCAAAAACACGTTGATGTAGGTACTTTCGAGCTCGCCGTCGTCCGTTGCGAGACTTTCCACGAGCTTCTCCAGTGTCGCCGCCTTGACGAAGCGAACCCGAACGGTTTCCCATTCGAGATGCGAGATTTCATCCTCCGAATCCTGAAAAAAAATTAAACAAAATTTTGATAATGGTCAATAATGACAAATTAGTCGGCTAATACGTTTTAGACAAGCAATCAAGTAACGAGCAACCCCACCGTGCTGCCATTTTTATCATTTAGAAGCGCCATAGACTCGTATCTGGTCAGCGCGTCACCTAATGGCTAACCTGCCAAGGGTGGGCGTTGGCTAGTAGTAGTAGTAGTAGACTCGTATCTGTACTTAGTTAAGTCATGCTTTCGCCTGTTTCATTGCGTCATTGGTAAGCTTGTCTCAGCTTGTCCATTATCGCTTATAGCTGGTGCAGGTTGACACTGCACGCGCTTCCGAAGGTTTTGTGACGTTGACGTGTATTCGGAGCAGGTCGAGGGAAAACCCGTGCACTTTCGGGCGATCGGCTTCACGCCAGCAAATCGTTGAGAAATCGACAAGAAATCTTCTGCTGGGCTAGCAGAAGATTTCTGGATTCTATGGCTGCAATGGAAAAGACTTTGGCAAATCGCAACTGAACAAATCGTCCGTGTGCACCGGAACTTAAAGCAAAATCATTGGACGCATAGCGAACGTGCCTCAGTGTGATACTAGCCTTACTGTAGCCTAACACCAGTTGTAAGTTTGGATTTTGGACATTATTTGTATTGTTTCCGTATTAATTTTTGTTCATTGGCAAACTGGTATACGTTCTCGATGTCAACCTACACCGGCTACAAGTGATGATAATGGAGAATCTGAGACAAGCTTACCATTGACGCTATGAAACAGGCGAAAGCATGACTTAATCAAGTACAGTAGCAGTAACTTCGAACGCTTTCGATGGCAAGGTGGTAGCGTGCTTGTACTTGTGCGAGTCCCTACACGCCATGCGATCGGAAACGCGTCGTAACTCAACACGGGTAATAACCTATAAAGGCGACTGAAGAGGTCAATCGGATACATTCATTAAATTGTTTACGTGCGATTAATCATAAAAAAAAAACTAATCAATGAAACAAATGTAAATGTATGTAAGTAACTAAATGTATACAACAATGTAACCGGTCCTGATCGCGTACGAGCTGCTAAAACCCAGCGATAATATTTTATATTTTATTATTATTTATATTTTATTTTATATTATTTTTAATGAAATATTGTATAAAAAAACTTCTACGTTCAAAGTCTATTATGTCCTCTAAAGAATGAATGTAACTAGTAGCCCTAAATGTAAGGTGCCCATTCCATTGACCGGCTAGGGCCATTTCCAAAACGGTGACGTGGTAGCAGACACTCAAGACTTAGGTGGCGTTTCCACCCACCTCGCATTGCAGAATTGACGGAAATGTTTATTTTCCTCTATGCCATAGTTAAAATTGATCAATGATCATACAATAAAATCACAAACAAACAAACTAAAATTAAAAAATGGCTTCATGGGATATGTTAATTAAAAACATTTTAATAGATTTCTATAAAAAGAAAAACAAACATTTCTATCAATGTCACTTGCAATCTGCAATGCGAGGTCGGTGGAGACGCTACCTAAGTCTTGAGTGTCTACTACCACGTCACCGTTTTGGAAATAGCCCTAGCCGGTCAATGGAATGGGCGCCTAATTAGCCGGGAGCCAATAAAATGATAAATTTGGCACATAGTCCCGTCGACAGTTAAGTGTTGACAGACTTGTCAGTATGTTGTCAATAAGGGTCCCAGAATAGATTGGATCAATGCCGCTTTTCATCCACTAAACTTTTAATATCTACAAATACGTTCGTGCTTTTAAGACATAGGGCAGAGAGTAGAGGAGGGGGGGGGGGGGGTGAAAACGCTCAGTCGCACACACCTCAAACAAATCTCTCAATCACCTCAAATTAATCTCTTGAAGACACTAATCTTGAAGGAAGAAACGGTCATACACATCCTGACGCACTGCGCAGCCAGCCGTGGCATCTTTATGTGACATTCGACCTATCCCACGTCCGCGAGGTGTATGGGTTCGCAAAGGAAGCCAAACTGATAGGACTTTCCTAAAACTTATAAGTGCTCTATGGACTCTATTGTCTGCGGTCGCCTAATTCTCGAAATAATAGGTAGCCACTAATCTAAGACCTTGGCATTTTGGATCAAAGGTGCAGATAACTTGGTCGTGTGCACAGTGCCGGTAGGGAAACATGGTAGGACTTGTCCTGGTCACCTCCGAACTAATCTTGTGACTTCACTGTGTCTCCCAAGTGGTTTGGAATCCACTATAATCAGGAGGGCCACTGTCCTATGGGCCCACACCGTGGCCTGGGACTGTGTCTAACCATTCTACTACTACTACTACTTGGATCAGCCAAAAAGAAATATGGAAATATGACCAGTGTATGATGAAGACGTTCTCCTAAAGCGCCTGCAAATGCTGACTGAGAGGCGAAGACTTGAAAATCCCTAGTCTGTACCTCCTCGTGGTGAAGATGGAAGCGCGCAATTCGAGCCGGGATAAGCGCAAACACAATATTTTCTGTGTAGGGCACTCTTTTGCCCTAGGATTGGGAAACTGGCCCTGAAGGCGGAAGAACACCATGGAGAGTCAACGACATAAGGATGCAGAAGGCAACGGAAAACCACTGCGTTACAATATTTTTTCTGTGTAGGGCACTCTTTTGTCCTAGTATTGAGCAACTGGCCCTGAAGGCGGAGGAAAACAATGGAGAGTCAACGGCATAAGGATGCAGAAGGCAACGGGAAACCACTGCGTTACAATATTTTCTGTGTAGGGCACTCTTTTGTCCTAGGATTGAGCAACTGGCCCTGAAGGCGGAGCAACACAATGGAGAGTCAACGGCATAAGGATGCAGAAGGCAACGGGAAACCACTGCGTTACAATATTTTCTGTGTAGGGCACTCATTTGTCCTAGGATTGAGCAAATGGCCCTGAAGGCGGAGGAACACAATGGAGAGTCAACGGCATAAGGATGCAGAAGGCAACGGGAAACCACTGCATTACCATTCCCCAGTATAATCATCATGACTACAGTTGCCATGATAATTGCCAATTTATTGATAGAGGAGGCATTTGAAGAAGAAGCAGTCACTAGGCCTACACCACCATTGGTTTCTCGTGCCACGACGAATTTTCCACCTACATAGAGCTCTAACCAACAACCATGGACAAAACACGATAGTAAATAATTAGTGTAGAAAGTGAGTGACATTTTTTTGTCCTGCAGCCGAGAGAGAATCGGACCAAGGCTGACGTAATGGATTGCATAAATTAAAAGGTCTTGGTTTGCATTGTCGAGCCGCCACTGCGCTGTTAATCAGCCCTGCTTGTTGCTCGTGCACTTTTCATTAATCTACTGTGCCGGTAATTTCTTTGTGGCGTATCTCTATTAGTTTATAGTTTATTTATAGAATAGTTCAGTAGCTTGGATAATGGAATGGAAGGTACAGGTTCGAGACTCGCCATAAAAGGAAAATAAATTCCACCGGCCTTGCATTTCTAATGGGTGCTTTATTATCACATTATTATTATAATTATTATTATTATTTTAAAAAAGAGTACCAAATAGATGATAAAGGGAAGTATAATACAAGAAACCCAAAAAAGCTTAAGTTTGAGATAACATATAACAAATATGGAGAGAGATTAAACAAAGTACTTATACCAAAGATATTAAATGAACTTCCCCCCCAAATGAAAAAATTTAAACAGATGGGTGAGTAAAAAGCGGGTATAAAAAGATGGCTGGTCAATGGGAGTTAATAATAATAATAAAAACTGACATTAAAATAACAAGTTAAAATAAAAATAAAAATAAAAATAAAATAAACATTATAAATAAACAACAAAAATAAATGATTAAGCCTTGTTTAGCAGCACTGTATGAGTCTTTTGTCCCAAATAAGCGCTAGCTTGGGGATGCGGGATGGTATTATTATGTATTGTATTTTGTAATATATGCTCCTTGTCCAGGGAATACTGGACAAGGAAAAGAAAGAAAAGAAAAGAAAGCTGGGTTAATTGTAAGTGTAAGGCCCTAAATTCGCTCATAAGGAAAATAAAGACAATTGTCTTTCATTTCTTCTAAAAATACATGGTTACAATAAATAATAAATATGTATTTCTGTTAAATTATACAACACAAGAAAGTATAGAGTAAAATCGTCAAAATATCATCAAAATCAGGTAGTTCTGTCATTGTCATTGTGGTAGTGCCCCAGTGACAGTGTAGAAAGGATGAATGAACAAATGCCAGTGGTAATAATAATAGCCTAATGATGATAATAATAATAAATAACAATACGACTATTAGGGAAGGCCCTAAAATTGTAATCGCACTTTCCCTGTGGGCCTACTATTCCGTTTAGTACAATCATAATAATTATGGGGGCTAAAAATTGAAACAAAATAAAAATTTGAATAGCACTTTTCATTCTAAAATTGTCTTGTTCTTACTTTTATTCCTAGGTTGAAATTAAAAATAATCGTCCTAGTAGCAGCCCGATTGGGGCGATTTGGGATTATTATAATACCGGGGTTTATTCAATTGTTCTAAACAAATGAATGCAAAATGCGCGAAAATTCAAATTGATAAATTAATATTTTTGGTGAGTTTTCAATGTTTTCTCCCTTAGGCGCCCATTCCAACAACCGGCTAGGGCTATTTACAAAAACGGTGACGTGGTAGCAGACATTCAAGACTTAGGCGGGGTTTCCACCGACCTCGCATTGCAGAATGCAAATGACATTGACGGAAATTAGAATTTTTCTTTTTATAGAAATTTATTAAAATGTTTGTACTTAACACATCCCATGACGCCATTTTTTAATTTTAGTTTGTTTGTTTGTGATTTTACTGTATGATCATTGATCAATTTTAACTATGGCATAGAGGAAAATAAACATTTCCGTCAATTCTGCTATGCGAGGTCGGTGGAAACCCCGCCTAAGTCTTGAATGTCTGCTACCACGTCACTGTTTTTGTAAATAGCCCTAGCCGGTCGGTGGAATGGGCGCCTTAGATGCAGACTCATCAATTAAAATTCTTATTATATTTCAAAATTCTACCTGTACATTTTAATGCTTATTAATAATTAGTATTTCCTTCAATTATTGAAAAATGCAACCATTCTCTTGTATTCTAATAATTTATTAATTTGAATTTCCCGCGCATATTTTACCACCGTCACGTGACACCTTACCATTGCGGCATTACAAAATAAACCCCGGTATTATAATATTCCCAAATCGCCATGACCGGGCCGCTGATGAAGAAAGGGAGAGAGGGGAAAAACTTTAAAAGTTACGAAAACTGTCCGAATTTTCTGACTTCTCCGTATTTATGACAAGAATTTTAAAACTAAGCTTCCCGATGATGTTTGGCGTTAGTCATTCATCACCAGCTTTTCTCCACTCATTCATCTTATTTGTAAACAATCCCTGGGCAATGTCTAAGAAGTTGTTTGTAACACTGCACAACACGTGCTGCATACAGCAACATCCTCAAAACTTATAAAGTTTTACCAGCCATTATGGCCATTAATTTTAATCTTAACCTGAGACTAAAATAATAATAATAATAATAATGCGTGTATTTATAAAAAAAAAAACATTACAATTTTTACTAAAACCGGTGCCACAAAGCCAAAAAGGCGCGTTGGGATCACCACACAATCAATTTACTGTATTAGATTATTTATATGTTCGTCACACTAACATTACTTTTTATACTGTGCCTGTGAGTAGACTGCTGACTCCACCACTTGCGCCTGCGGCGGGCGGCAGCTCGCCTCGCATTGGGCATTACGCAACTCGCCCGTTCTATCCTCTTCTATCTAATCCTTAAAATTACCTTAATACGTAATTTCAACAACAAAACCATTAAAAACACTCCAAATAAAACAATAACTGGTGACAAACATTTTTGACGCTTCACTGAAAAGTCATAAATAGTGGTCAAGAAGTGAATTATATATCATAATATTCCTTAAAATTACCTTAATGCGTAATTTCAACAACAAACCATTTAAAACACTCCAAATAAAACAATAAAATTAAAAAAAAAGTCTTACTTACGTTTACTAATGAAAGTGAACCAAAATATGTCACGAAGCAAGTAATCGATAATCGATAATCTACACTCGAAAGGATATTCGATCTGCTGCCACGACAAAATTTTTGAAATTTGATTTTTTTTCTCGCGGTCGTGGATATGTGACTGATGCAAAAATTAGATAAAAATCATCCTTGATGCGGATTATACGTATATCATGCTAAAATTTCAGCTCGATCGGTGCAGAATTTATTGAGTTTTTGAAGCGTACACAAACGGAATGAACATTTTTATATACAATATGGATGTAGTTCATAATGATAGACGAGGTAATATTTTCATGTTATCCGAGCCTGATCATTTCATTGTAATAACTCTATAGTTGACAATTTTTTGGTGTGTGTTAATTAGTAATTAGGAACCGTGAGGAATCCACGTCCTGTTTGCCTAGTGTTTATGATATTAGAATTAAAAATGTACACAAGATAATTTTATAATGGAACGTGATCTTCAAAATTGTTTTGTTTTCATTTTTAATCCCAAGAATAAGGTAATAAGACCAATCGCCATAGTAGGCCATTATCTTATGTTATCCCATCTTCAAATATGCCATTTTTTTGAACCCATTTTTGACCAGTCCAATAATTGACGATTGATAGTAGGCCGCGTTCGGTATACATTCGATAGTGTTATGTTACAGATAGGAATATCTAAAGGTCCGTAATACACTGTCAAACATTTTATAAAATTTATTTCATAAAAGTTATTTAACAGATCTTTGATAGTGTAATAGGCCATATTTATTAAAACATTTTTTTAATAAAATTTCTTTTATAAAATGTAATAGGTTGGCATTAATTTTTATAAAAGAATTTGAAGAAGATTCCAAAATGGCGAAGTTCAGTTGGACTGTTGAAACAATTTTTAATAAAAGACCCACTCTTCAAATATTTTATAAAATATGTTATAAAATATGTTTTATAAAATGTTTTACAGTGTAATACAGGCCTAATGGTGAGGATTGTCCGATTACCCGATTGATGTTTTAAATTATGTCACGGGACAGCAGGAATTTCCGGGTGAAAGTCGGAGTCTGTACCCCTCTACATGTCCTGATATATGAGTTGACAGTAAGTTTAGAAGAGGTGAGCTATAACTTACCGAAGAAACACTTTTGGTAGGTCTATGGTAGCGGACCTTTTTGAGGTAGACAGTGTATATGACGCCATCACCCTTCTCCTCGCCCCAGAGCCTCCACGTTGGTTGCTGTAACAACACAAACAAACATTAAATAAAATTTAGCAAGCTATTCAGCAGAGGTTCAAATCCCCGTTGGGACTTAACAGGCAACCAATGGGAGAAACATCTTCTTTAAGGTGCCCATTCCATTGACCGGCTAGGGCTATTTCCAACAACGGTGACGTAGTAGCAGACATTCAAGACTTAGGTGGCGTTTCCACCGACCTCGCATTGCAGAATTGACGGAAATGTTTATTTTCCTCTATGCCATAGTTAAAATTGATCAATGATTATACAGTAAAATCACAAACAAACAAACTAAAATTAAAAAATAGCGTCATGTGATATGTTAAGTACAAACATTTTAATAGATTTCTATAAAAAGAAAAATTCTAATTTCCGTCAATGTCATTTGCATTCTGCAATGCGAGATCGGCGGAAACGTAACCTAAGTCTTGAATGTCTGCTACCACGTCACTGTTTTTGGAAATAGCCCTAGCCGGTCAATGGAATGGGCGCCTAAATGCCTCTTCTGCCGAAGATTGGCGATCATCATGGCAATTTGTACCTTGGAGACTACTGCCCTTGTTAAACCACTGCCACTAGTCGGAAGCCAGGCCCTGTTCTTCCATCTTCCTTTGAATTCTTAAATGCAGAACGCGATACTTCTCGTCCTAAATCGTTCCAAACCATCCAAAACAAAACAAAAAAAAAAAAAATATTAAAAATTCCTGGCTCCATCCCTGAAGAAGTGAAATCTACTTTTCTTAAATGGTCATTTGGACCTTGGAGTGCTGCTCTGAAAAGGGAAGTCGTGCTCTTGCCAAACCACTGCCTCAGGTTTATCAACCAAGACTTTCTTCTGCCGGGAACCCTCAGCAGTCCCTTTATTTTCCCTTGGATTATTACTTGCAGAAGACAATACTTTTCACTCCTAAGACCTTAGAGTGCTGCTCTGAAAAGGGAAGTTGTGCTTTTACTAAACCATTGCCTCAGGTTTTTCAACCAAGATGTTCTTCTGCGTGGAGCCCATAGTCCCTCGATCTTCCCTTGGATTATTACATGCAGGAGGCGATACTTTTCGTTCCTCAACACAAAGCCGAAGTAAATGTTAGTTCCCGTTTCTCAACCGTCTTAACGTGGGCTCACCCAATTTTAATGAATGCCTCACTTTCATCTGTAAACGCGACCACCGACCACACCATACAAAATAAAGCAGTGATCATGAGATCCTCTACCAGTTCTCAGGATCAGACACTCAATGGTTAGAATTATTAGAATTTGGTATCCAGCCTTAAACAAGACTACAACAAAGAAACTGGTCTCATCATCCGGAAATGAGGTTGAGGTAGTAGGAAGCCAATCAGGTGCGAGGAAGACTCCGCCTCCACCCCCCCCCCCCCACCCCACAGCTTAGTATAAATATCAGAGCACATCCCCTGCCCACACAGTTGCTGCCGAGCCTCCGAGATACAATGTTAGAAGTCTACGCAGTTCCACTGAAGATGTTGACTGCAGATGTTGACGAAACGTTTGGAAGTACACTATGATTCTACTGATTCATCACTCAATAGATTGTCATGGCTCAGTTGCTCATGCCTCCAAATGTTATTTGAAATCCAAGGACTGGAATTTATGCCCCCACTGACCTACATATACATATACAGTAACATCGTTCGTAAAGCATAACACAAACACACAAGTGGCAACAGACACGAGACCTACAGTAACAGGTGTCAAACAAAACGCTCTAATTAATTATGCTGTTGAATTACCCATACCAGTCATCGCTGCACATAACCACACTTCACAACACATAATGAGCAATACACTTTTATTGCGGCGTTTGAAGTTCTACTACAAGGCCTGTGTACTCGATGGAGGCGTATTTCCATAAGCTATATACTAAAAAAACATGTTTAAACAAAGATATACAAGAATAGAGAGGGGAAAAGCTTTACAGTCGAAAAAGACCAAATTTCACAAGAAATCAATCGTAGGGCAATAAATTAGGTTACATCCCTTCAAGAGTGAAGAGTTCTGCCACTTTCTTTAAAACAGTGTCACGAACGTCCTGACTACTACCACGTTGTTTACGCTGCTAAATATTTTGGATTTAGCACAATAACGCACGATTGTGTGATAACTTGGGCAACACTTCTAACTGGATAACACCGACATTGTGAAGGCCCTAAATATACTATTACATCGCGGCAGTAGAAGTTTCCTGAAGGACCTCTTATGAACCTAGGCCAACTTAAAGTATCCCATTGGTCCCTTGTCCAGTGCCAACGACCCTATGGATTTCGGACATTATTGCTTTCCAATTTATACGTAGTAGAAAGCTTTGTGACGGTAGAAATTTTCGATTCCGAGATTTCAACGGATTTACACGATTTGAGGTCCCATGAACCCAAAAAAGTGGTTTTTACGAAATGTCTGTATGTCTGTCTGTCTGTTCGTCGATTTGTGGGCAAACTACACAGTGGATTTTTATGGAATTCGACATGTTTGTTTGTAAAAATCATATCTCGGGACCATTTTATTTTTATTTTGGGCTAACTCAATTTGGGGGGGGGGGGGGTTTATTTTCAAAAAACTCCAAAAAAAAGTCTAAAAAAATTATTTCTCCAAAACGGCTCCAACGATTTCTTTTAAATTCACATATATTGTAGCCCTTACTAATATTAATAAAATGCGGGGGGTCGCTTGCCCCTTGATAGTTTTCTTCGGGGGGTAAAAAAATAAAAATAACTCAATTTTTATGAAAAATGACTAAAAAATCATTTTTCTGCGAGACCTTTCTTCTATATTCAGGCATGTTTTAGGTGTTCCGAAATTAAGCCGTAGGAAAATTATTTACCATGAAATTACTTATTTTCTCTATCTACTGATTGATAAATTGGAAAGCATGTTCGAGTAAACTCGGACAAGTTCTTTATTTTGTTTCCGTATGAATTTTTGGCCATCGGGAAACTGGTAGATATGTCCTCGATGTCAACCTACCCCGGCTACAAACGATGAAGGACAAGCAGAGACAAGCTTACAATTGACGCAATGAAACAGGCGAAAGCCAAGTACAGATACGAGTTACGGCAGTAGAAGTTAGTGACACGTACATAAAAAGTTGAACTTTTAATAGACTAATACGGTCAATAAACACGGTAATTGGAAGATTGAATGACCGACTCTATCCAGAGATTGACCTCTCAATTATTATGGGAACCGCTGCAACTGATCTATGTCTAACTCACTATTTGAAGGAGATAGTGACGTACACTCTCATAAAAAATAAACAAGGTACACCAACATTGTGAAGACCCTAAATATATCATTATATTGTGGCAGTAGAAGTTAGTGACACGTACATAAAAAGTTGAACTTTTAATAGACTAATACGGTCAATAAACACGGTAATTGGAAGATTGAATGACCGACTCTATCCAGAGATTGACCTCTCAATTATTATGGGAACCGCTGCAACTGATCTATGTCTAACTCACTATTTGAAGGAGATAGTGACGTACACTCTCATAAAAAATAAACAAGGTACACCAACATTGTGAAGACCCTAAATATATCATTATATTGTGGCAGTAGAAGTTAGTGACACGTACATAAAAAGGTGAACTTTTAATAGACTAATACGGTCAATAAACACGATAATTGGAAGATTGAATGACCGACTCTATCCAGAGATTGACCTCTCAATTATTATGGGAACCGCTGCAACTGATCTATGTCTAACTCACTATTTGAAGGACATAGTGACGTACACTCTCATAAAAAATAAACAAGGTACACCAACATTGTGAAGACCCTAAATATATCATTATATTGTGGCAGTAGAAGTTAGTGACACGTACATAAAAAGTTGAACTTTTAATAGACTAATACGGTCAATAAACACAGTAATTGGAAAATTGAAGGGCCGACTCTTTCCAGAGATTGACCTCTCAATTATCATGAGACCCGCTGCAACTGATCTAACTCGCTATTTAAAGGAGATAATGACGTACATTCTCATAAAAAAAACTACGTGAATTACTCGGAACTCTGCTACAAAAAACTGCATAAATCAAACTAATGCAGGATGAGACGTATATACTGTCATGTACTCGTAAATGGGTTAAAAGAGTCACGTTTTTTAGGTACCTACGCTATTACGAGCCCAGCATCAAATGTATTCTAACGTAATTCTACTCAGGCTATAGTGAAACGTAGAATTAATAAAGCAGAGTGAAGTAAAGAGTAAGAAATACGACGAAGACATGGTAGGTTCCAATATTTATGATGCGACAGGAGGGTACGAATAATTATTTTTTTTAGGTTAATCGCATGTACAAACATTTTAATGAATGTATCCGATTGACCTCTTCAATCGCCATGTTTTCCTAATTTCGGTGTACGCTGTCTACGGTGTCTACAATTACCATGATGATCGCCAATCGAAGAAGAAGGTTAGTTATGTTAGTAGTTAGGTTAGTTATGCATGTGTAATGATATTTGATATTTTAAGTTAGGTTTAAAGTGTCTTTTATGCTTATTCATGAATATTAAATGTGAAATAAGCCGAAAATTAGCGCACTTTCCACGTGTGCTACTACTGTGCCAAATCGTTGCCACCCGCGGCCTCATATCTAAAGCGGCGTCCAGACTATGCCACATTGCCAAAGCGGAAAATCTGATCGGTTGGCCTCCCGTCCACACTGAGCGTTGGCATTCAGCGGCAAAATGTCAGACAAGGAGGATTTACACTGAAACTGAACCTGCGTGCCGCGCGGAGCCAACAGTTGGCACGTCCACACTACCCGCACTCGCCGGCTTCCTTTGTTGGGGACCGACACGTTCCGCGATTTTCTGCGGCAAACCGTTGGCTCCACGCGGAACGCAGGTATATCATCCTAGTAAATCCACATCGTCTGACAATTTGCGGCTGAATGCTGAATCGACGGGAGGCCAACAGCCAACGCGATATAGTGTGGACGCCGCTTAATGTCCAAACGTAGAAGCCTATGAAATTGTGAACGCCACCAAAGAAGATTGGATTTCGGCTCCCTCCGATAACTCCATTTAAGTTCACTACTGATAATTATACAGGTACAAACAAAGGTCTCAGAAGACCAAGGAGAAGCTTCGAACCGCGTCCCTGGACTTCCTGTAGCCAGTCGGCCGTGACAGCAAAGTCAAGGCTTAAGAGATATTCGTGCAATACGCGTACGCCACTATACATACGAACGAATTATATATAATTATTTAAGTTTATATAATATCTTTACCTTATAATTTTTATACAATATAATTATAATGATTGTAAAATTAATTTAATTAATTATTATAGTTATATTATAATTTACTTATTTACCTTATAATATACCTTACCTTACCTATGTGCTATATATATATATTAGAATCAAACCCGTAACAAACGGGAAACAAAAATAGTTATGGCATGTATTTGTTTGGGCCCACCAGGGCCTCATTGGATGTTGCATCCGGAGGTACCTGCGCCGATATCCTCTTTGTAACGAACTTTTTTTCAATATATTTCCCTCACTTGGTGGAGTAACCAGGACAAAAAAAAACTGAAACACAACAAAAAGGACCGTAATCACCTCAAGCAAGGCCGTAGCCAGGGGACCTCTCCCCCCCCCCCCCCCCGAAATGAAAAGAATCGGATTTTGGGAGCAAAAATAATAACTACTATGTTTTAAAAGTAATAACTACTATGATTTAGACAATGAAATTTCTGACCCCCCCCCCCGAAAAAAATCCTAGTTGCGGCCTTGATCTCAAACTCTCGAAAAGAACTACTAATGAACCCGTACATGCTTTCCTATTTATCAATTACTGTAGTATAGTTACTGAGATAATCTATGCCTTGCCGGGCCATCGTCCATATTCCACTAACGCCTTGCTTTATACCTACCACCATTAGAACACATACCCCTTCCAGGGGTGGCCAAAATTTAAAGAACCAGTGGTGGATCCAGCTCTCAAGTTCAAGTTCTCAGTTCTATTAGATTGGTCTGCCCGATGTAGACTATGCAAAAGTCCCATAGTTCAATACAGTGCAATATCAGAAAGAAAAGTCGAGCGCAACCAATTCATGGAAAAAATATAGTAAGAAAAATTAAACCCCCCTTATAATATGGCGTATCAAATGTAAAAAATAATAATAAGTACTAACATAAAAAAACATTATAAACACACCTATTTTATTATCCAGCAGCCCTATTACGGCAATTTAGGATTAACGTAGCACCGGGGTTTATTTTAATACAGCATTAGTAAGGTGTCATGTGACATTATTATTGGAATATAAGAGAATGGTTGCATTGTTTTACACTGAAGGAAATACTAATAAACATTAAAAGGTACAGGTAGAATCTTGAAATACAAGTATCATAAGAATTTTAATTAATGTGTCTACATCTAAGGGAGAAAAAATTGAAATTCACCAAAAATACAGCCGGGAATTTACCCCGGTGCTATACGATAATCCCAAATCGTCATAATAGGGCTGCAGGGGTGGCCTAAGTCATCGATAAGCTGCCTCTTAAGATGTATCATGAATTCTCGACGGACTATGGTAACACAGGGTCATTGGCATTTGAGAGCCACGAAACAACGAAGGCTTCAAGTTCAACGATACAAAAACCCGTTGAATTAGTATAAAAAAAATGAAGGAAGTGCGCCTTAACTCACACCATAGTAATTTGCCACAAACCTCAGTGACATTACTAAAAAATCAAGGTTCAATTTGAACAGGACTAAGGTACCCCTATAAAGAGCACCTTCAATAGGTACCATGGTTGACTACAAAAGGGAGAGGAAGTTCGCTTTAACTAGGCACGATAGGTTTTCAGTAACGGTCCATAAAATAACTAAGGTATAGGTTTAAAGATTGACAGATATCTCCGCCCACTAGGAGCGACACAGGCCAACCACGCCGTTTCACGACGGACAACCCAATGAGGTGCAGGGACGGTTTCAGAAAAAGTTTTCGGGGGGGGGGGGCGGTGACCTTAAAAATATCGCGTTTCCCTTACTTGAGTAACAATTTCTCTTCATTTCCTTCAAAAGTCCATACTATCTAGTAGGGGGGGGGGGGGCTTGACCAAAGCTTTGATGTTTGGATGCTGTCCGACAGCCACGTTTTCCCCTTCCAATGGAGGTAAGGTCAGGGAAAGATCCAGCCCATTTCGTGGGGGGGGGGAATATTTGGGGGATCAAAATAGAAGAAACTTTGCAGAATCGATTAATTAAGAGCGTAATAAATTAACTTACAATAGATTTACTAAATACTTGGGGGCAGCTGCCCCCCTCCTACTGTATCCGTCTATGAGTAAGGTACCCATTGGGATTCGGTAAACCCAGGACTGCCGGAAAAAAGTTTCCTTTTAAGTCGAGTCTCAAACCTCGACCTTCTTCAGAGTCCATGCCTCTCCCAACTGGACTATTCCGGCCAGAGAGAAAAACACGCAGAGAGAGAGAGAGAGAGAGAGACAGACAGATAGAGAGACAGACAGACAGACAGACAGAGAGAGGGATGAGATATAAGCGGTTCCCCGGATCATAGTCCGGGGCGTTATAAAATGCAGCGACAAAATATATCGTAGAAGTTCCAAAATCATGTTCCAAAATCATGCACAGAAAAAAACGGTCAGAGGTGAGTTCGATAGGCTTAGAAAATTAATGGCTCGGTCAGCAGCACTACGATGTCTATCGTCGAAGTTTCACTGCGCATGTTAATGGCCATACAAAAATCCAAAATAAAATCCGTGATTGGCAGCCAAAGTGGATAGAATAAGTCCAAGAGAACAAGGATTGGATCCAAAGACTTCCAGCACTTTAGTTTGGGTGGCAAGGTGGTAGCATAGTTGTACTTGTGCTAGTCTCTACGCACCACGCCTTTCGAAGACGTAGCGTAACTCAGCACAAGCATTCACTTACTCATTGAGGCGACTGAAGAGGTCAACTGGATACATTCATTAAAATGTGTGTAGTCAACAATTTGAGTTATTTTTCCTCTAGCCCCGGCAACTTTCCTCGAGGGTTGTCCTCCGTCTGCCGATTGGTCTTCTACCTTGTGGCCTTCTAATCCATCCTTTGGACGTGGCCAAACCATTGAGAGTGGCCGTTGTTTTTCCTCTTGCTCCACCGAGCTTTTCAACTCTTTCTTCGAGGGTTGTCCTCGGTCTGCCGATGGGTAGAAGACCAACTGTGACCCTCGACATGTGTCGAATGGTATGCTCAGCGAACAGCATAATGTTTGTTAGCACATCCATTAAGAATCATTAAATAAAACACTCGTTAGGAAAGTGAAACTAGTCAATAACAATAGGGAGAATGTGCTATACATAGCTACATATCCATAATGAATTACCCACCGTAGCAACATCAAGCCTCCAACATCAATAAAGACTCGTGTGATTGTTAACAACCGGAAACACTTAATTTTTTACAGTAGGTTTTATATTTTTTGCTCACATTGTACTGTAGTACCTTTCCTGCTGCCTGATCGAGGCGATTATAATACCGGGGTTAAATAAATACCCTAGGATTATAACTGTAAACAAACAAATTTTGAATAGCACTTTCCGTTATAAATTATCTTGTTTACATTTTTATTACCAGGGGATTAAATAAATACCGGTATTTATTTAATCCCCAAGATAGTTTTATAATGGAAAGTGCTATTCAAAATTTGTTTGTTTACAGTTATAATCCTAGGGTATTTATTTAACCCCGGTATTATAATCGCCTCGATCAGGTTGCAGGCTGCTGGTCGTATTCAGCAAAGCAATATCCTGAATATCAAATATAATAATACTAAAAGAATAATTTTGTAATGGCGGGGCTGGATTAACATTAGATATTGATATACCTGTATTCGTTACTACTGATGGGGGGTAATACAGTAGTATTACATTCCTAGATTAGTGTTGAATCTTTATGAGGAATATACTAGATATTAAGAGGATATGCAACGTAGAAAATTGGCACCCCAAAATTAAATACTTATCATTATTTATTTCAGTAACTCACTCCCAGGCCTTATCTTCTTCCTTTTCGGTGCAGGCGGTGTGGCTTTGGAACTCCCTATAAGTTCCTATAAGCGTCGACCTAGAAGGTCTTTTGCTTCCACGTTTGCCGTCTACGCCCATCTTATAACACCAGTCTTTTTGATAAATTCTAGTGTTTTTGTGATGGGATTAGATCGGATGGTTTCCTCTTCAGACCTAGGGTGGCCAAGAGTTTGGTATCGAGTTTGTCCCAGCGCTTCACATTCAAAGAGAATGTGTTCAGCTGTTTCTTCTTCAACTTCACACAGTCTGCATCTACTGTCGTTTTTCACGCCAACCCTATGCATGTGTTTGTTGAAGTGGCCGTGGCCCGTAAGCGTGCCAACCACCCTTCTAGCTTGCTCTCTACTTAAAGAGAGAAGCTGATCGGTGAGCTTCTTACTAGGACCCGTTCAGCAAGTTAACAAAAATTTGGCCCATTAAAGTTGTAGAAGACTATTTCGTGCATCATATAATCGGGTATTTTTACTTGTCGCTTTAGCAGTTTTTCCAAAAATCTCTGATTACGGGAAATTTTAGTCCCCTCTGGTTTTTATGAAAGGGCTCAGGTACCAAAAATTTAATATTTCCTACTACAGTACATAATGCATGAAGTAGTCTTCTTCAACTCACATGAGCCAATCTTTAATAACTTGCTTCGTTAATTAATTAAAAACTAAAAAGTCAATGAAAACAACAAATATAGGGGTGCTCATTTTCTACGTAGCATGTTCTCTTAAGTAAAAGAACAAGACGCGGAACCAATTGATGATCTGTATATTTATGAACTGCCCACTCGATAATATATTGTATATACGAAGTAAGTGATTCAATTCTATATTTTAAGCGGGACATTTGAATCTGCAGCCTGATCATGGCGATTATAATACCGGTATTTATTTAATCCCCTGGTATTAAAAATGTAAACAAACCAATTTTGAATAGTAATTTCCATTATAAAATTACCTTGTTTAAATTTTTAATACCAGGGGATTAAATAAATACCGGTATTATAATCACCATGATCAGGCTGCTGATATACTGTATACAAGTAGCAATACATTTTTTTTGTCATATGAAATTTCTTTTCGGGAAATGTAGATAGTAGAGTTAACGCAGCAGATATGAGAGTAAGCCAGTCTACGCGGGTGCTAGATACTTAGACGGGGTTTCCATTGACCTCGCATTGCAGAATGTACATACGTTGATGTGGTAGCAGACATCATTAATAAGTCTTTAATGTCTGCTACCACGTCGACGTCATATACATTCTGCAATGCGAGGTCAATGGAAACCCCGCCTTACAAGTGCTGTCTAGGAACCTTAGAGGGGTGGAAGTGGCTGCTTTTAGAAGAAAACTAAAGATGAGCCTTTGAGACAAAAGTTTGTAAGTGAAGGACATGACGTCGAACTAGACAGCCGGTGTTCTTCACATGATTCTCAGTGCAGATAGTACTACCACTACCTGCAACTGCAGCCCGATCATGGCGATTTTAATACCGTGGTTAATCTAATACCATGTCACGTGATGGTATTAATCCAATTATTTAAAATAAATGAAAAGTAAATTTCAGAATTTTTTAATTTTTGATAGTAGTAATTGTCGCAAAAGTGTTAAGCGCGAAAATTCAAATTATGTATATTTAAACAATTGAATGATCTTCGGCTATATTTTTGGTGAGTTTCTTAATTTTTTCTCCCTTAGATTTAGACAAATTGTTTATAATTCGAAATAATATTATTTCAAAATTAAAATTAATTGTTCATTTTAATGTTTATTTCTATACAATTGACGTGGTAGTCCGGCTGAAGAGTTCAAGAACTGTGGCCAATTGGTGTTACTGACGGCTGACTTTATATCGAAATGTAGAGGAGCATTTCTGCTAATGTAGCGGCTAATTTTGACGGCTCTACTATCGATTTTCCGGTGAAAATCGCGAAATATGATTTTTGAGAACCAACTTCTTTTTTTCTTATTTTTTTATAAAAAGATTAACAGCATATAAACAATTTAATGGATGTATCCGATTGACCTCTTCAGTCGCCTCTGTTGGTTAGTACCCGCGCTGAGTTACGACACGTCCCCAATCACATGGCGTGTAAAGACTCGCACAAGTCAAGCATGTTACCACCTGGCCAAGTCGATACGTATACTACAGGTACATGCCAAATTTCATCAAAATCCACCGAGAAGTTTGCTTACAAAGCGACGAACAGACAGACTGACAGACAGACAAACGACAGACAGACCGACAGACAGACATTTCGTTAAAACCACTTCTTTTGTTTCTGGTACCTCATGTAAATCCACTGAAATCTCGAAATCTAATATTTCGACCATCACAAAGCATTCCTACGTATTATGTACTAATAGAAAATTAAACAATTCCTTATAAGTACTGTGTATGAAATAGTCTTCGAACTATTCTGAATTTCACAGATCTCAAGAGTTTGGTGTGATCCAGGGGTAGGCAATATCTACAGACAGCGTCCTTATAACATGGAAAACATACGAATGTCGAGTAGGTACGCTTTTAATACGTGAAAATAATTTTTTTCAGCATTTAACTTGGCTCACTGGATCGAATTGTCACCCAATGCTTCTTCTTCTTCTAACGCCTCTTCTATAGAACATTGGCGATCATCATGGCAATAGTAGTCATAATGACTATA
This sequence comes from Psococerastis gibbosa, assembly GCA_963971405.1. Lineage (NCBI taxonomy): Eukaryota > Metazoa > Arthropoda > Insecta > Psocodea > Psocidae > Psococerastis > Psococerastis gibbosa. The sequence goes on along the minus strand of OZ020486.1, from coordinate 44,577,539 downwards.
GGTACTAGGGAATTGCAATGCAGTGGTTTTCCTTTGCCCGTTCATTGAGTTCCTACGCCTTCGGGGCCAGTTTCCCAACCCCAGAACAAATGAGTGCCTTGCACAGAAAAGACTGGGGTTTTTGCTTGTCCCGGCTCAAACTCCATCCATCCATTGCGGTTTCATCTTCACCACGAGGAAGTACAGATTAGGGGTTTCGCGCCTTTACTCAACGACAGGAGCAGAAACGAGGACATTTGGGAAGAAATGCGATCAACGGACGTGGTGCAAAAACTAAGATGGAAGAGGCTCAGCTGGTGGGGACACGTGCTGAGGAGAGAGGCATCAGTGCTAATACGCAGAGTGGGAGAGGCGATGGTACCGATGGAGCACGTGGACGCCCAAAGCTCACCCTGGAGAGAAAAATTATAAGCGACCCGCAAGAAACCGGGCTGACAAGGGAGGACGCTCAAGACAGAACCGTCTGGAAACGCCGCAGCTCTGCCACCGACCCTCCATGAGGAAATGGCGCGGAAAAGGTAAAAAGTAAGCTTAAAGATCTTGTTGAATACAAATGCAATATAAACACTTCAATTTTCTTGCCTTTAAGCAAGCAGTGTTATGCAATCATTCAAAGGGCCTCGGTCTGAATGCTCCGGTCTGAGGTCCGGTCTAAGTATCGGATGGAAAACCTGGACCGAATCCATCAACTCAATATTATGAAGAAATAATAGGATAGCACTTTCCATCTTTACATCGTGTTTAAATAGACCTTTCAGTGTGATAGAAAGTGCCTAGAACGCGAGCAAATAGCGAATTGAACATACCTATGGTTACGGGCATAGACTCAAGATTCCAGGGTTCGTAACTTTTGTTTAGGCTTATAATAGTAATAGTAAATAGTGTAATGTTTAGGACAAGGGGAAATGAGAGCAGAATTATGCACGCCGTTTTTCGTTACCATTTCAGTACAAAATACAGGGTGTCCCGTGAGTGCTAGATAATCCGTTAAGTGGAGGTAGGGGGTTCATTAATTAGGGATCATCAACCCATGGTCGGAAATGAATGGTGAGTAAACAACAAGGTGTCCCGCTGATTTTTGTGAAATCGTTATTATTTTTTCTATTACCAAACCGTGAATGTTAGGTGAAAACGAAAACATTCTTTCGCAACTCCGGCCAATCCAGTCGTATTTTTAGATTTTCAAAATTCGAAAGGCGACTATAAAATAAAATCCATGTTGGCAGAGTGCAAACCTTTTTTCGGTACTCATTGGGATTTTTCATGCGAGGTTCTTTGACAATTAACTATCAACACGATAATAAAATATAAAATACAATTATTTAAACTTTAAGAAAATGGGCATGTACTATGGGGACCCACGAATTCAGCTGTATTTTTTTACAGTTATAAGGTACAATCATCATGCAACATTTCATTTAAAACCATTGATTAGTTTGGGCACAGCAATAAATTGAAAGGAGGCTCACTGTAGGAGGAGGAAATTATTATAATTTTCATAATTTTAATTTTTTTTAAATTTGTCCTCTGCCATCATAGAATTTATAGCCGCCTTTTGAATTTTGAAAATCAAACAATACGACTGGATTTGCCCTTCCCAATCAATATTGGTAATAGAAGTATTTTTAGTTTTCCCCTACCACTCAAGATTTGGCTATAAAAAAAAACTTCAAAAAAATTCGCGGGACACCCTGTAGTGGACACACCATTCACTTCCGATCATGGACTGATTGGGCAAATCATCTCTAAAAAATTGGAAAGCATTGAAACCCTCCTACCTCTATCTAGCACTCGCGGGACAGCTAGACTGAGCTAGAACCCCGACAAACCTGTCCCACCGGTACAACCGAGATTTGCAAGGAGAGGATAGAAACTGAGGTTCTCGAAGAATTCCTACCTCGAGGATTCTCCCTGGCTTGGAATGCGACTACCACCCAAGTTTCCCGGGTATATGAGGATAACGCACCAACGAGAAGGAAGTTGAGGCACGCCACAGGCGCAATGAAGCAACCCCTTCCACAGCCCACAGTCCCGACGCCCAGGAACTTCCCCGTCAGAAGACTTCCTACCTCGAAGACTCTCCCTGGCTTGGGGTGTGACTACCACCCTCGACCTAAGCACTTTGAGGACAGTGTGAATGCTTCAACTTAACTAACAGGCAGGGTTGGGATTAACTGAAAACGAAACACTCAAGGATTTATAAGAAGTACATACCTTAACGTACCACCGAGATCTGGAAGGTGACGCTGGAAGCTGAGGCACGCCACAGGCGCAATGAAGCAAACCCTTCCATAGCCCACAGTCGCGACGCCCAGGAACTTCCCCGTCAGAAGACTTCCTACCTCGAAGACTCTCCCTGGCTTGGGGTACGACTACCACCCTCGACCCCGGCACTTCCGGGATAGAGGACAGTAGACGGGCGTATAAATCGTCATGTCCACGCCACAACATCACGACACCATCGTTTCAACACACGGCCACGTCTATACTGAGAATCACTCTTTGATAACAAAGCAACTGATAAGAAAAAATATATAGTTGATGATAACGGTGTCAAGGTGGAAAAATTCAGTTTTTCCGGTAATAGGGGCGTTTTACGTTTAAATATTAGTATGGCCTACATGACCAAGCTATTTGACAGACAGTATAAGCCTGCCCTTGAACCAAAAGCCAGGTAATATAATAACGTCTGATTAGCACATATTAACTGATACAATACATTATGCAGTGTTAATAAAGTTTTATATATTTTTTTTCGGTGGGGTACACAATATATATTATAATAGGGACGTCGGCTTTGTGGGTCATGCCAAGCTATACCGGCGGATATCCTTTTTTATTTTTAACCGGTAGCTGTCTGTAGATATCAGCCACCCCTACATCAAACGCACCAAAATCTGTTAGTTTTTTTCCCTTTTTTTCCCCTGCGTCGTTACCCCACAACACACTGTAGGTGTATATATTTTTAAACTAAATTTTCGATGCAGCTCAATTCTACAAGTCCATAGACCCATTCGGATTTGCCTGGTGCATTTTTTCTCCGCAAAATTAGAGATTGGATAATTTGAAACTGTAAATAACAAGTGTTTAAAGAGCCGGCTGTGTCAGACAGATCTAGGCCAATAAATAAATAATTATTATATAATACAATAATACAATTAAATAATGGTCTGCTAGAAACTAGATTAAGATATGTACACCGGCCGCCATACCATGTTGAATCCAGCGGACCAGAGCAGGTTCAAAGCTGCAGATAACTTGGTCGTGTGCACAGTGCCGGTAGGGAAACATGGTAGGACTTGTCCTGGTCACCTCCGAACTAATCGTGTGACTTCACTGTGTTTCCCAAGTGGTTCGGAATCCACTATAATAAGGAGGTCCACCGTCCTATGGGCTGGCATAGGACAGTCAAGTCGGGGTCGCTCTATGGGCCCAAATGAGGCCTAAGTCGTTATTAACCCGACGAACACTATACTACTAGGAAGATATGTTGTATACAGCTTCTCTTCCACTGGCCTACCACGTAGGCTTAATAATAATAATAATAATAATAATAATAATAATAATAATAATAGTATATATATGTATATATACATGTATGCATGCATACATTATATTGTGTACAATAATATCTATGGTCCCCTATGCGAAGACGGAGAGTGGCATATAAGAAACAACGCCGAAATGGACGCAATACTCAACGGAGAAGACATAGTCCGGTTTACAAAATCGCAACGCCTAAGACGGCTGGGACACGTCGTAAGAATGCCAGACGGTATCTCCCAACTATGGCCGGGGTAACGGAAAATCTGATTTTGATTAAAGTTTAAAAAAGTTAGGAGACGAATTACTGATGGAAAAGAAAATTTCCCAGCTGCTATCCAACTCGAAACCTCCAACCTTTCTTTAATAATCACAAAAATCATAATCGATAGAATACATACGACGTATATAGGGATAATTTATTTTGCACGAAAAAATTGCGAATATCTATGTCATATGATATATAACATGAGATGATAAAATGCAGACTGTGCAACAGATAATTACAGTAGACACATCATAAGAAGTTTTGTTACTTTTCATGACAGCCAGTGCCACCCGATAAAGTTTTAGTTCTGCCCTCCCCATGAGCTGGCCAATTATCAGATCAAATCAAAATTCATAAGATGCGTAGTAAAAAAAAAGAAGGATAAAACTCAACTTTTCAACCAAAAAATTACCTTTCAAACTTACAAAAAACTTGTGACCCCCCTCAATTTTCCGTTAAATATGCCCTTGGTGTGTGTATGTGATAGACCGTCCATGACCATATCTTGTTGAACACACTGGTTCTTGTCCGGTCATTGATGATAAGGAACATTGGGCGCGGTAAATATTGTTCTGGATGGTGCGCCTGTAGTACAATGTAACAAATACCGGTATCTCGGATGCATTGTAAAGAGGGAGTGGGAGGTGGGTCAGGAAATTCGCAGCCGCATTGAACAAGCTCGAAATGTCTTCATCAAAATGCAGAAAGTAGCCTACGTAGGTGCCAGAATCTGCGGTTGGACCTTAGATTGCGAATGGTGAAATTTTATGTGTTACCAATCGTTCTATATGGTATGGAGGGAAGGACTGTTTACACAAACTATGGCGGGGATTCCACCAACGTCAATAGTGATAGTAAATGTAGTTTTGACGTGGTAGCAGACATTAAAGACATACTAAAAATGTCTGCTACCACGTCAAAACTACATTATATATCAATATTGACGTTGGTGGAATCCCCGCCTTAGGAGAACAGAATCAGTAAATTTGAAATGTGGGTACACAGATGAATGCTGCGCATATGCTGGGATGGAGAGATCGTGTTCCTAATACGAATGGCCACACAAGCCGAGTTGCTGCTGGATGACGGTTATAAGAAACGGAAACAAATGTACTTCGGCCGTGGGATTAGGAATGAAAAGTATCGCCTTCTGCATGTATTAATACAAGGGAAGATAGAAGGACAGAGACCTCCCGGTAGAAGATCAACCTGGTTGAAAACCTTGAGACAGTGGTTTGGCAACAGCACGACTTCCCTGTTCAGAGCAGCAGTCCCAAGGTCTAAATCGCCAGGATGATCGCCAATCTCCGATAGAAGAGGCATTAAAAGATGAAGAAGAATGTACTGCCACTCCCTAAATGGAACAAGACGAACTCGAGGCGTTCACTATACTCTACCAAGCAGTAACACAATACAATTACACTAATTATTGACACACCAACATCAGTAACGCACCTGCAAAAACAATATAGGCTTATGAACGCGAAATTGTACTCTGGCTGGAGGGTGAATTATGTAATTTAACCTAACTGCAATGACTACGTATTGTATTATTTATTTATGAATGTATTGCAGTAGCATTAACAAGGACATGACCATAGTCTGCTTTGAATGTGTAAATTTTAAAAAAAATTAGTAGAAACTTGTAAGTGTAACCTATACTTTGCCATTGTATTGCTTAACAAGGACAATAGTGCACTTTTTCTTGTTTTTCCATGTTACAAAGAATTTGTTAATATTTAATTATATTAGGTTTACCCTTCCACGCTTTGGCTTGATGGGGCACAGCCTGTCATTTTACGTCCATACATTTTTTGTCGAGAAATACACGGTTTTTCTATCTATCTAGAAGGGCGCGGTTAGTACTTGGTACTTGGTAGTACTTGGATGTGTGACCGCATGGGAACACCACGCTTCTTTGGCATAAACAAGATGGTGCTCTAATGACTCGATTGCCACCTATATTTGTCAAAATAATAACCGGGCTTAGTGAGCGGGCTAACGACCTGTCCAAAACAATCATGGCTGGAAACTCCTTCTACAACCATATGAATATGCATAATAAGAAGGTCAATAATATAAGAGAACCACGTGCGCGGGGGCGGGATACAGAAGCTCAAGAGCAAACTGGAGTACCCCCCCCCCCCCCCCGGAGACAAGGTAGGGCACCCCAAAGGTCTTGTGGGGGGGGGGGGAGTTATAGTAAATATCTATCGTAGAGCCGTCAAAACCATTCATTAATTTATCAGAATTGATACATGACATAATGACTAATAGCAATTGACTATACAGTTCTTTAACTCCTTTCTCGGGAATACCACACCAATCGTGTAAATAAATATTGACTTTTTTTGTTCTATTCCTAAGCCAACCTAGCGGAGTTAGGGCTATAAAGCCCTCTCTTACACTCAACCAGCAAGACTCGGGACCGCCTGCTTTACATGCACTCCGAAGCATGGCCAGAAAATGCAGCTAGTGTGGGACTCGAACCGAAAACCTTTCGGGTGAAAGTTGGAGTTTGTACCACTACTCTACATGCCGGAAAGTGAATAATTGCGGCCAATCTGCGATTGATATTTCATGAGATATTTGATATACATATATACACTTAAAGTGTAATGAAATGAATAAAATATAATTAAATTTCGTAAGACTTTTCCCACTCCAATTGTCTCTTAGGAAGCAAGACTATACATGGCAATAAACCTGAAGTGATTCTAATTCTGATTCTGGAACTTTTGCAACACATCTATAGAATCCAGCCATAGGCACCCATTCCATTGACCGGCTAGGGCTATGTCCAAAAACAGTGACGTGGTAGCAGACATTCAAGACTTAGGTTGCGTTTCCACCGATCTCACATTGCAGAATGCAAATGACATTGACGGAAATTAGAATTTGTCTTTTTATAGAAATCTATTAAAATGTTTGTACTTAACATATGCCATGACGCCATTTTTTAATTTTAGTTTGTTTGTTTGTGATTTTACTGTATGATCATTGATCAATTTTAACTATGGCATAGAGGAAAATAAACATTTCCGTCAATCCTGCAATGCGAGGTCGGTGGAAACACCACCTAAGTCTTGAATGTCTACTACCACGTCACCGTTTTTGGAAATAGCCCTAGCCGGTCAATGGAATGGGCACCATATCGAAGCTTCAGGCGGGCATACGAATACAATGAGATACTACGGAAGCCGAAGAAGCAATATGATGTATTAACCGGAGGTAATACAATGCATTCTACATTACAATACAAGAGACAAGTATAGTGAACCTGTAGCTGTTATAGGCATGAGACAATGATGTGGGGGAAGACAATACAGACTCAAGGTGAAGGAGTTATACTACCTACAGTATTAACTTGGAAGCAAAACTTCCCTACCAATTAACTGGTTCTGCCGTAATGACAATAACAAACCGTGACTAACGTTAAGGCGCCCATTCCACATACGTACATCGTCAATGAAAATTATGAAATTGAAGGACATTTCAATTTTACTCTATGCCATTGTTAAAATTGATCAATTATCAATTGATCATAGAGTAACATATTAGAATATTAGAAGTTCTCTCCTTCTTTGGTAAAATCACAAACAAACTAAAATTAAAAAATGGCGTCATGGGATATGACAAGTACAACTATTTTAATTGATTTCTTTAAAAAGAACGCATTTCTATATGAAAATTATAAAAATTATAAGAAGGAATAAATAATAAGGCGACGAAAAAAACAAATGCAAACAAATTTCAAAAATTTGGCGCATACGCTTCAATTGAAAATTGTCAATTTTTGAAAAAACATATGGAATGGCCCCCATCAATGAGAAATAGAAATGTCCTTCAATTTCATAATTTTCATTGACGTTGTACGTATGTGGAATACCCGCCTAAGTAAAAATACCCTCTATTACTCTACTATGATTTATGAATAGGACATTAATAGGTCCCACATGCCTTCCTTGTCTTAGGTGCCCATTCCATTGACCGGCTAGGGCTATTTCCAAAAACGGTGACGAGGTAGCAGACATTCAAGACTTAGGTGGCGTTTCCACCGACCTCGCATTGCAGAATTGACGGAAATGTTTATTTTCCTCTATGCCATAGTTAAAATTGATCAATGATCATACAGTAAAATCACAAACAAACAAACTAAAATTAAGAAATGGCGTCATGGGATATGTTAAGTACAAACATTTTAATAGATTTCTATAAAAAGAAAAATTCTAATTTCCGTCAATGCCATTTGCATTCTGCAATGCGAGATCGGTGGAAACGCAACCTAAGTCTTGAATGTCTGCTACCACGTCACTGTTTTTGGAAATAGCCCTAGCCGGTCAATGGAATGGGCGCCTTAAAAGTGGCTGAGCTTCTTAGTAATGCCTTATGGCCTCAGAGGCGAAGACGTAAAAATCCCTAATCTGTACCACCTAGTGTTGAAGATGGAAGCACGAAATAGCGACTGAACAGATAGGGGGTCGAGTTTAAGCAGGGATAAGCGAAAACACAGTTGATCAGTTATTTTTTAAACACCATGGTAGGCCTGCTGCAGGTCCCAAAATATGCCCTACAACAGTAGCAAATTCATTCAGAGAAAGGGGGCGCAACCTACCAATTTTCTCCCTTGGGGGAGGCCCTCTGCCTTTTCATAGTGGTAGCCCACCAGTTTTCCCCCAGACAACAATTTTGGCAACACTCTCGCCAATCCTACCAATGAAGGTAATGGTACCTTACATTAGGGTTGTGCGAACCCAGGTCCGTCGGAAAAATTCTCCTTTCACGTCGAACTTCCAAACTTCCCCTTACACTCCCCTACCAGCTGGACTATTCGAATTCAAGACCATAAGTGCATGTAAAGAAACTCAAATAGAATAAAGAGTTGACAGTTTTCAGCAAAAGTGAAAAGCCTATCAAGCCCGGTTTTACAAAATTCTAAATTTAGAGCCTCCCCACCCCCATGTATATCGACCTGTCAGGTTGTCAATCCCATCATTCCCATCCCAATGTGACGCGTTTCTAAATTAAGCACAGTTATTTTTAATCAACTCAACCCTCCCCCTCATAAAGGGCTAAAATCAGAGACATTTTAAATATTGCCTTTTCGTTCCATTACTAAACCAAACCAGCGGAGTTAGGGCTACAAAGCCCTCTCTTACACTCAACTGGGAAGACCCGGTACCGCCAGCTTGACATGCCCTCTGGAGCATGGCCCGAAAATGTAGCAAGAGTGGGATACTCGAACCAAAGTCGGAGTCTGTACCACTAATCTACATATAATAATACTCCTGAAATATAGTGTCCAAATTGAAGGTTTTTTTGGGGGGGGGGGGGAGCTCGAAAAAAATTCTACATTTATAACAGTTAATCATAATCATTATTTATAACTAAATGCGCATACCCCACGATTCCGCGGTTATTTTTTCAAAAATAAAAATCCTCTTACTGAGCCTCGCGCACACTTTTCACAAACATACATATATAAAAAATGCACGTTGTACCGACTTTTAGCAACCCCCTCCCCTGGGATTCTGCATACGTGTCTGACTTAGGATTCGGTAGATCCAAGCTCGAGGGAAACTTTTTCCTTGTTATGTGCGAGTCTCGACCTTGCACACCTAGGTATTCCAGTTTTCTACCAACTGTACGAGCACCCCTTTGTAATATGTAATCTACATACCCCACCATCCATGAGCCTGAACAGATACTACCACATAACAATACTGACACCTGTACCTAACTTCTTCGATACACAGTACGTGACTTAATTGAAGTATCGCGGCGTGAGAAGTAATACTGCAGACAGAAGTACCTAGTGATAAAGCTATTACGAGTTAGGCTGCATATCCTACTAAGATATTGTACAACGTCATAAACATAAAAATATAACATACCATAATTATTACAATGCATTATTATTATTATTCTAGCTTTGCATCCGCAATAGAAAGTATGTAATAATGTAGAATTAAACACTGCTATGTTGTAAATGGTCAGTGGCCGATAGTTTTCCATCGGAATGATTAAATTTAAGAGGAAGCTTGCAATCAACAAATTTAACCAATCAGAGCACGCCTATCAGCCACAACAGGATTTGCTGATGATCATAACATCTCAAATAGAGCACTGGTCCAGCGGGCTTACTATGGCGATTATTATTAACTTATTCATTAGTTTAAAAATGTGAACAAAATAATTTTGAATAGCACTTTCCACTCTAAAATTGTCTTGTTTACATTTTTAATCCCAGGTTAAGATAAAAAAATAATCACCATAGTAGGCCCGCAGGGGGGGGGGGGATCTTTAACGAATCAGATCTACATCCTCAATGGGTGAAGACTGTAGTGCCAGTCCTTTTTTTATTGTAGGTACTGTACGATATGTGTAGAAGCCTTTTCAGAGGAACCTGGAGGAACCCCAAAATAGGTTCTTTTTAACGGAGGTGTTTGATCGGCTCTTTTAAATACAGTATGCATACAGAGACTACAGGGTGTTCCAGACGACTCGGACATCTCATTTATCTCGGTTGTTATGAGAAATTTCGAAATGCGTTAAAACAATTATTAACAAGGTTGGGGTCAAGCCATCTTTTGGTGGAATTAAATATTTTTTGGGGCCGGAAAGTGGGGTTTTAAGGGGGATATCTCGGAATTTTCAAATATAAAGAGAATGTAGGTACGACGGCAGGCCACAAAACAGACGGAGAGACGAGGTGGAAAGTAACCTAAGGAAAATATCAGTGGCGGCTTGACAGAGGAAGACAAATGACCAGTGGCGTATATAATGGAGGCCGAAGCCCCCTCCCACTTAAGGGAAAAATATATTTCATACACACACGCCACTACAAAGGGCCAGGAAAAGCCAAAGTACAAATCTCACCCCGAGCCGTAGCGCCGAAGAAGAAGAAGATTCAAGACATGTAGAGTAGTGGTACGGACTCTGACTTTCACCAGAAAGGTTGTTGGTTTCGAGTCCTACACTTCCTACATTTTCTGGCCATGCTTCGGAGGGCATGTAAAGCAGGCTTTATAGCCCTAACTCCGCTAGGTTGGCTTAGTAATATAACAAAAGTCCTTATTTATTTATTTTGTTCTTATGGTACCCAAGAGCACAACCTCAACTACTTAAATAAACTTCTTCAATTGATAACATTTATGCAGAGCAGCGACTGAAGAGAAAGGCCATGCAGTGATGCGAAGTAGTTAGCTAAGGGCGTCCTGGTCATGATCCCCCAAAAAATATATTTCATTCACACACGCCACTGCAAAGGGCCAGGAAAAGCCAAAGTACAAATCTCACCCCGAGCCGTAGCGCTGAAGAAGAAGAAGATTCCTATGGTACCCAAGAGCACAACCTCAACTACTTAAATAAACTGTTTCAATTGATTACATTTATGCAGAGCAGTGACTGAAGCATTGAGAAGGGCCCTGCAGTGATGCGATCAGAGGCGAGGGCCTCGTGTCACAAGATGCATCCACCCACTTCCTGCTTGTGCACCAACACGGACCCAAATCCCAATTAAGGTTGCGGCAGGCCTAGCACGAGCAAAGAAGGACAACTTACCCAGGGGTTTAAAGCTAATTATCCCTAAATTACCACCAATTAATATACATATTCACTCCATAGCTTGTGGAAACACAGAGCTTCTCACCTGTACTTGAAATGAAATGAAATGAAATATCGTCTTTATTTTCAGGCGAGCTTTAGCCCGAAGGGCTACTCTTCCAGCTAACCTGCACAATTTTTTGTTTACATTAAATTTTTTTTGAACAAAGATAGTTTTCCTGTAAAAAAAAAAGATAGCCTAAACAACACAAGAAAAGAAAAATTCATGCACTCACTCATTTACTCGCACACAACATTCCCCAGAAATTGATGGCAGGCTGCCTTAAATCTCCCCAAGCTGCTCTCGGTCCTTGTTTCGTCAGTCAGGGAATTCCAAAGTTTAGAGGTATTCACTACAAAGGAATGGTTGTAGTTGTTAGTTCGGTGATTAGGGATGGAAAGTTTGTTTGAAGCTCTTGTATTGAAATTATGGTAGTCTGATAAATATGAAAATAAGGATGATAGGTAGGATGGGTTTTTAGTATGTAAAATCTTAAAGAGGTATAGCAGTGCATGCTTTTCTCTTCGCTCTCTAGCCTTCAACCAGCCTATTTTATTATAGTAAGGGGTAATATGGCAGTCTTTTTTTAATGAGAATATGTAGCGGATACATGCATTCATTCTTAGCTGTAGCTTGTAATTGAGTGTTTCATTTAAACCCCCATACAAAACATCCGCGTAATCAAAAATAGGCAGTATGATAGTCTGTATTAGGGTCTGTCTAACTCTAACATCTAGCATATTTTTTAACCTATACATTGCATGAATAGTACCATTAACTTTTTTACATGTATTCTTTATTTGGGCTTCCCAACTCATGTATTGATCGAATATCACTCCTAGATTCTTTACTTGGGGGCTATACGGTATCGGGACTCCATTTAATTGCACTAATGGTGCTGTTAAAATGTCAACCCCGTTAAGTAATCGTTTAGATCCTAATACAATGACTTGGGTCTTTTGGGGATTTATTATTAATGCGTCTGATTGGGCCCATTTAGCTAATTCTTGCAATTGCTGAGACACATCATTAACTGTTTTGGCGAGATCATCGGGTTTACAATGTATGTATATTTGCACATCGTCTGCAAAGCAGTGATATTTGAATCTGCCCTTTATTATTTTTGACAAAGACTGAATATACATTGTAAAAATTAATGGCCCCAATACGGAACCTGCTGGTACTGCCCGCTCTAAGCTTTCCCAGTCTGAGTATTCCCTGCCTATTTGCACCCTTTGCTTTCTGCCTCGTAAGTAAGATTCAAACCAAGCGCAAGCCTCCACCGAAAAATTAAACTGATGTTTTAAAATTGACAGAATTATTTCGAAATCTACTGAATTGAATGATGCACTGTAATCAATCAGGACAAGGATAGTCAGCATTGTGTACTTGACTTGCAGATAATCTGTGGTCCGACAAATCTGAAAACATTGTGCATCCAATATACTGCTATATGTTCGATGGCCTCAATGACCGTGTACATGATTGAAATTGCCAGCAACTTGTCAGACTTGTCGCGCTTGTTGATATGATTGGATTTGGCAATTGTCTGGGGCGGTTATTGAGGTGCTGGCGTACTCGATAACGATCTCGACTTTCGTAGAGGAGGTCATGGGTCGTTTGACACACGGTGCTATAGAAGAATCTTGAAAATATCATGGAAGGGACCACATAACCAACGAAGACTTGCTCCTTAGAATAGATGAAGAAAGATCTATTATTGCCGCCATTTTAATAAGACGAGCCAATGGATGTGGCACATTCTGAGACATGAATAACATCGTTGAAGGCATGGTCGAAGACACCAATCCAGGAGGGGGACGCAGGAAGGAGTACCTGGATGACATCAAGAAGGACCTAGGATGCGACACCTACCTTACACTAAAAAGAACCGCACATTATAGACAAGAGTGGAGAAGGAGATTGAAACTCCAGAAGAAGATTCACATGGATGCTAAGTCCTAGACGATGTGCACGCCACCAGCACCCGAGACTGGAAGTTAGCGGCGGAAGATCGTCCGAGATGGCGTGTTGTATGTAGTGGCAGCGGCCAAAAGTCCCCCCTGGGCTGAACGCGCCTGCTTAAGTCAAAGTTAAGTCATTCATGTGAGATAGCATCTCGGCATTCGATTATCATCCTCAATAGTCAAGACATATGGATTGCAATAAATTTAATCTCTTAGAGGTGAATATGATGGAAAATTATAATTATAATGAATAAATAACTTAGTATTATAGTTCAGCCCCAATGAAGAAGAATAAATATTAGCAGCAACCGATATAGCGACTTCTTTGGCAAGGTGGTAGCGTGCTTGTACTTGTGCGAGACTCAACACACCTTGCGATCGGAACTCGGTGCGGCGATTGAAGAGTTTAATCGGATATATTCATTTAATTGTTTGTACGCGATTAACCTTCTTTAAAAAAAATAAAATATAATGTACAAAAAAAATTATCCCCCCTTTACATTGATAAGAGCTGATAAGGGACTGCCACTATCCACTAAGATTAGTAGAGCAACCGTCGCGGTAACGATAGGTTGCCGGGTCTCACGACACCAGTTATTGTTAAGGGACTGTCGGAAAGGGAAAAACATAATGCGTGTACAAATCAAATCGTTTGCAAAGTAAGAATAATATCAGGTCAGCTGAATTTGTGATAATGTCGTCCTTCTTGCTCTTTCGGTTTAGAGTCTGGGCTACCTACCTGGCTGACGGTACCGGTTGCATTCATGAATGCGCATCCTACATGTCCTGGTAATAATCCTGATTTTTAAAAACATTTTAAGAGGCATAATTTACAATTTTTGCTTTCCAATTTATACGCAGTATAAGGAGAGCTTTGTGATTGTCGAAATTTTCGATTCCGCGATTTCAACGGATTTACACGTTTTGAGGTCCCAGGAAACCAAAAAAATTATTTTTACGAAATGTCTGTCTGCAGCTGTCTGTAGCTCTGTCTGTCTGATCATCGATTTCCGGGCAAACTACTAGGTCGATTTTGATGAAATTCGGCATGTAGGTTTACAAAACTCATACCTACCTCGAGACATTTTTTTTATATTGGGATAACTATATTTGGTGGGTTTTATACTAAAAAACTAAAAAACGGCTCCAACGGTTTCTTCAAAATTAACATATATTGTAGCTGTTATTAATGTTAATAAAATGCAGGGAGTCGCTTGCCTCTTGATAGTTCGCTTCTGTGGGTAAAAAAATAAAAATAACTAAATTTTAATGAAAAATGAATAAAAAATAATTTTTCTAAGAAACCTTTCGATCGATGATTTCTACCTTCAGACATGTTTTAGGTGTTAAATTGAGTTGCTTTGCAAAAATCTATTACGTTTTGTGGGAAAAAAAAGTTTTTTTGAAAAAATGATAGAAAATTCACGGTCATATGCATTGCGTGCCCTTACCCTTATGTTACTTCACCTCCAGTGACGTCAGGTGGACACCACCCCCCCCCCCCCTAGATATCCGAAATTTAACCACAGGAAAATTATTTACCATGAAATTACTCATTTTCTCTATCTACTAATTGATAAATTGGAAAGCATGTTCGAGTAAACTCGGACCGGTTCCTTGTTTTTAAATAAGTCTAACTGACATACCTTTTTTATTGCCAGACATTTTTAACATTGCTTATTATATGCCATACGCGATTTTGTTTTTGTTGTTAATTTCAAAGTATTTTATAATGTCTGTAATTTTAATGTTATGTTACCGTATTTAAAGATAAGAAAAACTTAAAATTAATTTACCAGACATTAATTCAATTGCTAAACCTTGAATTAGAATGAAAAAGTCATGAAACGTATTGCAGTATGATGACAGAAGCCAGGTAGCCCAGACTCTAACGAAATAGCAAGAAGGAGGACATATCACAAATTCAGCTGACCTGAAATTCTTTCTCTAGCTCCTATGCCATATATAATAACTCAGATTGGCCACTATTATTGAATTCTTATTTTTACAAAAAACGCGATTGCAGTGAATGTCCCGAGGATGGAGTTGAAGAACTGTAGCCAATTAGTGTCAGCGATAACCACATATTGAAATATTGAGGAGCCTTTCTGCTAATTTAAAGAATAGTTATGGCGGCTCTAAGAACAATATTTCCTGTGGAAATCGGCTTTGTACAAAAAACGCGAACTTCGATTTGCTGCTAAGGGGATCACTTGTATTAAAAAGAAAAATCCCCCTTTTTCCACCTTGATTCATTACCAAGAAATAAATAAATAAACTTGAGTATTCACATTCACAGTATTTATCACTGACAGTGAAGCCAACAGTTATGGCGGGCAATGTAAACGAACGCGGTGTCTCGCCTCCGGACTGAATTACTCGCAACCGTTCACCTACACCGCCTCTATCCGACTGAACGCTGTCATCCTGTCAGTGTCATCAGACAACGCTGTGTTCCTGTGTACTTACTCGTGTTAGTGCAATAATTGTCCGCTCATGTGAAAAAAACGCAGGAGCTTACCCGAGGGGATTCGCAAAAAGTTGCTAAAAGTGAGGCGAAAAGTTGGTACGAGACCAAGTTACAGACTAGGCAGGGGTTTTAAAAAGTGTTTTTAAAAAAATGTACATTGCATGTGGTTATACTGCTTAAGAAGGGGAATTTAAGAATTTTTCACAATAAAATAGTTGTTGCTTTCCAATTTATGCGTAGTATAAGGAAAGCTTTGTGATGGTCGAAATTTTCGATTCCGAGATTTTAACGGCTTTACACGTTTTGAGGTCCGGTCCCAGGAACTCAAAAAAGTGGTTTTTACGAAATGTCTGTCTATCGCTCTGTATATCTGTCTGTTCATCGATTTCCGGGCAAACTACTCGGTCGATTTTGATGAAATTGGGCATGTATGTTCACAAAAATCATACCTCAGGACCGTTTCTTTTATTTTGGGCTAACTCAATTTGGGAGGTGGGGGGGGGGGGGGTTTATTCTCTAAAAACTCCACAAAAAGTCTAAAAAAATTATTTTTTGAAAACGGCTCCAACGATTTCTTCTAACTTCGCATATATTGCAGCCGTTATTAATGTTAATAAAATGCGGGGGGTCGCTTGCCCCTTGATAGTTTGTTTATGGGGGTAAAAAAATAAAAATAACTAAATTTTAATGAAAAATGACTAAAAAATAATTTTTCTGTGAAACCTTTCTATCGATGATTTCTACCTTCAGGGATGTTTTAGGTGTTAAATTGAGTAACCAAACCGGACAGGTTGCTTTCCCAAAAAAACTATTTGGTTTTGTGCAAAAAACATTTTTTTGAAAAAATGAAAATTCACGTTAAAAAGCATTGCGTGCCCTGCCATTATGAATGTATCCGTTTGACCCCTTCAGTCGCCTCTGTAGGTTAATACACGTGTTGAGTTACGACACGTCTCCGAACGCATGGCTGGTAGAGACTCGCACAAGTACAAGCACGCTACCACCTTGCCATCGAAGTCAATAATGTACCCATTTTAACAGCAGTAAAGGTATGATTTTACAGATGAAGACTTCTAGATATTACGGGATACAGGGGGGGGGGGGCACGTAGTGGGTTTGTCGACACACAACGAGAGTGAAGACAAACGTGAGGCCTACCAAAGCTCGAAGGCGACAATGAGTCATACTTCGGAGAATATCCAATTATACTGTATTGGACAACACATTTTTCTTTTATAGCTGTTGAGCGTTGTGTTACATTTTATTTTATTTGTGATTAAATTTTACGTTTTCACTATAAATTTGCTTAATTTGCATACTCTTGTAAGAGCTACTAAGGGTCCAGGGGGGGGGGGGCATTGATCCTGCCGATAGGCGCTCCATTTAGTCTGGTAAACGGAGACTGATAGAGCCTGCGCAAAGGCAGATTCTTCAATCTAGGCAGCAAGTCTGCTGGGAGGTGGTCCATAGAGCACTAGTAGCCAATATCTGCCTTTGTGAACCAATACGATAATACATTAACTCTGAGTTCTGTCAACAGATCTCCCCGGAGATCTGCTTTTGTGCGCCCTTTGTCTCCGACGCCCATTATTTGAGAAATCAATCCGCTATTCATTAGAACAACGTAACCAACACCTGTTGAGCTGAAAGTTGTGACAACCTAGTTGCGCTAAATGTCACATTTCATAACAACATTCAACAAGTGAAAGTATATTTTAGCTATAACAATAACCCCTTTATCATAATGTAACAACAATACGTCAATATACTATATATATAGACATATTCAACACCACAAAAATAGTTAAAATACCCAAAATTGGACAAATTTGACCAATTTCTGATGTTTGTTTACATCCTAACCAAGACAGGAAACCTGCCGTTATTTCGAAGCCCTGGCGGTATTTTAATAAAAAATAACTTACCAAGGTATCAACATCAATGCTCATCCTTCAAATATATCCTCATTTTATTGTTTTATTATTTTCTTCTCTTCATTTTCGAACAAATGAAATGGTACGCGACGTCACAAACAAGCTAACTGTAAGGCACAGGTACTTTTGCATTGTTAACAAAGGTTATTATTGCGTTTGCACGTGTAATTATTGTCTAAATAACATTGGACAGCAACGATATCACGTTAATTAGTCGCGTAAATGACTTAAAACACTAAATTTGACATGAAATATAAATGTGACATTTTCGAATATCACCACAACTTTCTATTGCGGTGTTGCCAAGCGAAACTTTCATGGTTCCGCCGGTATTCGCTAGAGTTCACTTCAAACCTGGAATCACTGGAATTTCCCGCTAAAAACTTTGAAGTTTACTTTTCTATATTTTTTACATTTTCAGCTACATTTTTATAATTTTTGGCAAATATAAAAACCACACGATTTTTGCATGATATGAAAATTATTATAAACTTACATTATATTAAAACCGCTTTGTTAACGAAGTGATTAATTGTAAAATTTAAGAGCTTGCCAATCTCTTATTTTCGTTAAAAATATTCAAAATAAAAAAGGATCGCCATTTTTCTTTTAAAATGCAAAACCACTGTAGTAAAAGAATATGGTTCCTATAATATTTAGAAAATAATTATGTGGCAAAAGGCAATGCAACCTAAATCACAATAAACTTGGTATCGATATATGGGAGCAAAAAATGTGACCAAAAAATGACCCAATGAAGTAAATACATACGTGTCTAATCATCTCAGCCATAGTTTTTAAATTATTGGAACATACATTGTAGGCTTAGGGGTAGAAAAAACACCTTGACTTCTAACGTCAAGAGTACCGTATTACCCTACTTCAAAGTATAAACCAAAGGGATTCAACTTTATGGTATGTGTCTACTAAATAACTGAGGACAGCCTATCCTTGCCAGGCTTAAAAAAAATGTTGGTTAAGCACTGAAAGAACAGTGGTGCCCTTAACCGTATTTGTGAATTCCATCCTTGTCTAGGGGAGTGCTAACCGTCTCTCCTTTCATAGAACACAAAGGGCATAAGATAAGCAATCTCCATTTAAGCGCGCATAGTGTAGAGCAGAAGTCTACTGCACCGCACTTAGCGTACCAAAATCGAAATTGTTCTTATTTTACGAACTTTTTGGCTGGAAAAACGAATGGGAAAATAATTGTTGGATTAGTTTCAACGTTTACAAGCATTATTTTGTTTTTTTGATACAGCTCTTTGCCCCAACTAGCCAACGCACGATTCTAATTAAGATTGTCAATTTTTTTTATTACGCTAAATATAGAATTTAATTTAATCGGGGGAATATAGTACATCAGACAAAAATATTAGTACCCCTATTCGGCATTTTCATTAAAAAAAATTTAAGTAACAAATTCCAGTTGGGGCGCCTTGCCCATTCAAACGGTAGTCGTGTTAAAAACAGATTTTATCTTTGAAGGTGTTATACTCTTTTTTTGTTTGGTACTACCACCCTCTTCTACTGAACCCTTCTCCTATATTCCTCCATGATAAAATCTAGATTTTACAAAGCGACTAATGCGACTTGACCTCTTATTCCCCTGGACCCTTCAATTTAACCAAAGCTCTCCATAAATCATAAATTAAAAAATATATGGCCTCGTAAGTATTAATTATGGCTCACGCAATCACACATGGTTGGTAAAATACAATATAATAGAAACTGAAAAAAATCACAAATGTACTGTATATTGTATATTGCAGTGTTAAATTAACAATACAAAAACGACATAAAAATAACTACACTTTCAGGCCCGTTTCCACAAAACTTCAAAAAAAAACTTTCTGCGTAGGCCTATATACACTTTCAAAGGGTAAGGCGCTGATTCCACCAACGTCGATAGTGATATTAAATGTTTTTTTACCTGGTAGCAGACATTTTTAGACAGTCTAAAAAAAAAAAAAACATTTAATATCACTATTGACGTTGGTGGTTGTACTTACATTATGGAGAACATAGAACTCGGAAGATTAGAACAACATGAGACATCACCGTAAGTAAATCAATTTAACGATGGACAATTATTTACCCTACCCCATACATTGACTAATTTATTAACAGTCCATTTATCAAGGATAGTCGCAGCGCCAAGTAATAATAGACAACACGCATTATAAATGCTAATTGTAAAAAACATTTTAAATACAACTTTTGAGTACGGTATAATTTAAATAAAAATAAAAAATGTATTTTGATGTAATTATTGTTATTTTTTTCTTAATTGGGTATGTAGTTTTATTGAAGGCTACTGCATTTACAACAGCATGGTAATTTACGCCTCGACCAAAAGTAATTTGTTCTTTGGTAAACTTTCAAACATTTTCCGTGGGTAATTTTTAAAATTGTCCGACCGATTTTACTTTTCGATTGAAACGACTGCTTTTCCGATACATGGTAGAAGTGGCCTCAACAACCCTAAAACAGTGCGTTAAAATTATAATAAAAGTTAACTTAATAAAATATTACACTAAAAACATATAAAATTGTCACAACCGGTATCGACTATTCGAACGGTTGTGACATAATTTTATGTTTTTGTGTTATATTTTATTAAGTTAACTTTTATAATAATGTGTTCGAAATATTACAAAGTTACGAAAGAGACAATGTCATATATTAGTGCGTTAACAATCAGAATTCAGAGCCATTACCCATAGGAGAGATTCGAACGCTTCTTACAACCTAATCCGCAAAAAATACCAATAGGGCGCTTGTGCATATTTCTTTGAAGGGTTTTGCTCTGCCAACTACTCCATTGAATTTCCGAGCGTTATTGGTAATGTTCCTGTATGAATTTACGGCCCTTTGGAGACTGGTACACACCCTCGATATCAACTCACATCGACTACAAGCGATAATGGACAACTTTCCAAAAAAATTACCTACTGTTGCGATTGGGTTGTCAATTCCAAATTATAACGCCCATGATGAACTAATGGAGAAGTGATAAAAGACTTGTAACAGCGACTTAAAGGGCAATTCAGGACCGCCATCAGATGATTGAGATGAGCGAGAGAGCAGCGACGTTTTAGGGTAAGTTTCTGTCATGTTCTAATATACATATACGTATATTGTAGATGTTATATGAAGTATATTTTATGATCATAGTCTCCCAGGTCAAGTAGACCATAACGAAGGATAGGCTAATAGTCCAATAACAGTCACTAATTTTAATTTATACTTCATTATAATTCAAATAATCAACATAGTCAACTATCGTCGTAAAATGAATGAAATAAAATAAAGTGACACGATATGCCTCGGTCCATAAGCTAATCATAAGCTATATTTTTGGGAATTGACAACTCAATCAGAGGAAGACATAGTGCCACATTGTTGTTGTTTTATTTCTATAGGGAAGTTGTTTACATGCTGAGACATGTTTCTTGTTGACAAGTTGTAACAGGCGTGAGCCCGACTTAACCAAGTTCATCCTTGCGTATATAAATCCAAGATGGCTGCCTGAAACTGCCTCGGCCAAAGGCAAAATGCGCATGCGCGTATAGCTCCACCCATTTCAATGCCTCCATTGGGGGTAATTAACAAATACGGTAGTGCGCAGATTTGATATGCTGACGTCTTAATCCTTCCTTTTTCTCTTGTCACGGTCATCCCTGCGGTCGTCTTTAGGTCGTTTACTCGCCCGTTTAGCTTGATTCAAGAACTGATCCAGACCGAACGGATCCTCTTCTTTTTCTTTTTCAAATTGGACAGGCCCTGCGCGAGTCGCTGACCTGTCAGTGCCGCTGAATTCTTTATCAGGAACGAACCTGCAAATACGAAGAAAGCCCGGTTTAGCTGATACTTTTGACTTTTCTGATTGAAACTAGAGTTCTACGTTGGAGAGATGATACACTCGTTCCCGCCAAGGATATTCAGTACATTTTTTAAAAAAATTCTGGTTCCACCTTCCATGTCTTCTTCAACCAAAACCGTTTCGGCCGATGGATTCTTTCAACAAATTTTCAGTGATGGCCATTACCAGGGTTCATACTGTCAGCAGATCATAGGGTACTTTTATAGCAAACGGGTGCACGAGCGGGCGCAAGAACAGGTGCGGGAGCGGGTCATATTATAGCATAAGCAATACATTGTAGTATTATATGATATATATAACACTGATATTAAATTAACTTTGGTTGAAGAGGTAACCTCCTCGTTATAACCGAAATTAGAGGATATAGCATAAGCATGTAAATCCTTGTTTACATTAGGCAGTGTTTCCTTCTTATAAGCCTTGTCTAATCTTAAAAAGAGCCTACGTTCTATTTAAATAAACAAACAGCAAGCTTTCTTTCAGCATTCTATAAGCAGTTCTACCTCCGCATCCTCCAGGGAGAATCAAATAGTGGTCAGGCCGAAACCAAAACCATCATTGGTGGATACACCCTCCCTCTGAAAGTCTACTACCATATCACATCTTAGCCCGGAGGTAAGCGTGCATCAGGGCCAGATGTTGAAGCCTCCCTGCCCCATAATAAAGGCAGTGAGGAGACGCTTCAATGCATAGCCTACACTTTCAACCAATCAGAGCGCGCCTATCAGCCACAACAGGATTGGACCACAACACCTCAAATCCAGGTCCTCAGATCAAGATCCTCAATGGGTTGAAGACTGTACTGCCAGTAGATTTTCATTGCAGGTACTATACGATATGTATATGAGAAACCTTTTAAGAGGAACCAGGCCGTTGACTTTGACCAACCCTGGATCACCCAAAAACAGGTTGGTTTATATTTTTATTTAATTTAATGCTTAAATTATAAAGATTCGGTCTCGTCAATTGATGATAGATGGCTATTTCATACAAGGCACTACGAGGATTTTTTTTAGTTTCGGTGCAGGGGGTTTTACGTGAAACTGATAGAAGACTGAAATTTAATTTAATTATCAAGTTCATGGAAAAATTGTAATAACAAAAATTAAAACCATCTTATAATGTGGTCATTAGGCACTAGTGCTATATATTCAATGCTATGGTGTATGAAATAGCCCTCTAGGCGGGTATTCCACTGGTCAATATTACTTCATATTTGATTTTGTCATTGACGGAAAATCATCAATGTTGCATTATTTATTTTTACATCCCATTCCACTTGTTTTCAACAATTGATCATTCTTGTGTTCAATTTTTTCCAAATTTGTAAGTTTAAGTTTGCCCGCCGTCTTTCATTTAATTTTATAATGTACAAGAAATTTTATGATTTAAACTACGAAATAATTCGTTCTTTCTCAAGAAATTAATTTAAATTATTTATCATCTCTAGACGACGCCATTGTTGAATTTTAGTTTGTTATTGTTTGCAATGCGTGATTTTACTCTAAGATAATTGATCAATTCTAACACGAGGAAATTAAAATGGAGAATGTCATAGAGTAAAACAAAAATCTCAAATCAAATTTGAAGTAAAATTGACCAGTGGAAAACCCGCCTCACCGATTAAATTTTTATAACTTACGTATTAAATAAAAATATAAATATAAACCAACCAATTTTGAGGTGATCCAGGCGTGGATTTCTATTCTATTGTACAAAACTCACCGATTAGTTTTAATAATCTTCTCAATGTCATCCCCGTACACCTCTTTGTCGACATTCTTGCCAGGACGGTAGATGTGTTGTGCTAAATCACCACCGCCGCGCCACGGTTTGTCATAAACATTGTACGCCTCGTCATCTCCGTAGCCCGAGTCCATACCCTTGGTCGTATTGAACAGCCGCTGGTCGAACTGTCCTTCATTGTTGGCACTCTTGGCTGGAAGCCCGAGCGCGATCTGCTCCGAAATATCACGCTCTCGGTCACGCTGAAGTTTAGTTCTACAAAGAAAACAAATTATCGCATGTTTAGGACAATAAGCGTAAAAATACTTGAAAGGAATAGAATCAGAAACGACTAGAAAAAGAAACTGTACAGTATCAGCATTTCTGCTTTTAAGAGGATATGTCACGTAGAAAATTGGCAACCCAAAATTAAATACTTTTCATTTTTTATTTAATTAACTCAACAAGTTATTAAAAATTTGGCTCAACTAAGTCATTGTATATAACACTTTATGTTATATATTCAATGTCTACTAAGTTGTAGAAGACTACTTCGTGCATCATATAATCGGGTATTTTTACTTTCCAGTATTGTAGTTCTTCAAAAAATCCCAGACTACGCGAAATTTTAGTCCTATCCTGTCTGTTCTGGTATTTATGGAAGAACTAAGGTACCAAAAATTTAATATTTCCTATTAACTTAAATGATGCATGAAGTAGTCTTCTCCAACTTTCATGAGCCAAATCTTTAATGCCTTGCTTTGTTCATTAAATAAAAAAAATAAAAACAACAAATTTTGGGGTGCTCATTTTCTACGTAGCATGTCCTCTTAAGCAACCCTGTCTTTTTCTTTACTCCACCTCAGGGATAAGGGGAATTTACTGACAGGGTGGACCTTCCTGATTATAGTGGATTCCGAAGCAATTGGGAAACATAATAAACACGATTAATCTAGAGGTGACCAGGACTCGACAGGCACATAGACTGACTGGCAGTCTCATCGCGTTATCATGTCTCACCATGTTCAACAGCCAACGCTACGCACAATACCAAGTTTGATGCAGTTTTGAACAGGCTTTGTTCTGGTGGATGGCCGATGGCGTTTTTAATTTCTGCGTCGTCCACATTTTCGTCTCCGAAAAGAGCTCGCAAACTGATAATACAGTGTTTATAACCATAATTATTAACTAATTCAACAAACCTCTTGTCAGGGGCAGCTCTAGCCAGATTGCGATCTCTTGCACGCTCCTTGTGTCTGTCGTATCGCAGCTGATCACGCTCACGGGCCTCCTCATCTTTATCTGAAATTTTTATAGAAATAGCATTTAATATAATGGAAATAACCGCACTTTGATTCTCATGATGTGTTTGTTGTTTCGTTATTTTTTGTGTTTGGTTTTGGTTTGAAACCGTTCCTGTACTAGTACAAGTATAAAAAAATAATAGTAATGATATATAATAAATTGTACAACTCTCATAGAGAACAGAACTGAGACAATCGCAAGACAGCAGCTACGCCAAACAATGTATATATCCCACATATCTAGTCTAAGTTAGCTCACACAACATAAAAAATAAACCAAAAAGTTCAAATAATAATAACTAGAAGAACCACTGGCGCTGCGATCGGGGGTTCAATTGAAAATCCTTGAATCCGCCATACTGGTGGATGTTTTGTGTGGGCCACCATTACTATTCTATAGCAAAGGAAGAGTTTTTAACTGTTAGAAATGTATATTTTAGTCTTTTTCAATCCACTTTAACGTATGGAGTGAACTATTGGGACAACTCGTCAGATGTAGGGCGAGTTTATCACCTCCAGAAGAGGGCTGTGAGGGCTCTAGAGGGTATTTGGGATCAGAGGGTATCATGTAGGCCCATTATTCCCTCATTGATTTCTCCCTCTGGCATTCTGGATGCTGTCACAAGCGCTCATATCAAACCATGACATACACGACCACCACACATGAGGTAGGGACTACATGCACTTGGAGCAAGACTAGCCAAAACTCTTACTGGACCCCAGCAAATGGGGCTAAGGCTCACTAATAAGTTAGGCATCAAGTTCCCTTAAAGTCCACAATCTCACTGAATCTAATTTCCGAAAATGGGTGAAGGCATTGCTTGCGTTTATAAGTTAAAGAAATATTTTACTGTATTGTTCCATGAAATATTTGAAATAATGTCTAGTCTTTGTTCACATAGGCCTATATTTTTCAATAATTATTACAATTAGATCCATTGAGTTCAGGAAATAGGTTCGGGCCCCCTCCCAACGCTGCGCACACGCCATTGGGGGAAGAGGTAGAAGGTCCAGCATTTTGCCTGCATATCTAACCTAACCATTTACTACTGACTAAATAGCCTATTGCGCGAATATCCATTTCTCTTGAGTGTTCGTCGTACGCTTTTTAGCTAATTTCCTTAGAGTTAGGTATCCCGTAGGGCGTAGACTTATTTGAATAAAAATACACTAGGCCTTACTACGACTGCCTACTTAGTTTTGAAGAAGAAAGAAATCAGGGGCCTGACCCTTTTCCTATTCTGTAAGTTCTGACTACCCAGTTTAGTTTAGTTCCTGCGTAATAACCTAGTCTATTTGCCTAATCATGGAGTATAGAGATGAGAGAAGCTTCGTTCTGCCCTCGAAGGCATTTTCTCGTTCAATAAATGCAAGGCATGGGCAGCCCAGACCCACAATAGCCTATCGAAAGCTTAGAAACCCTTCAGAAGAACACCTAGTCATATCAATCTAGCTCTAATCCTCTTATTCAGAGCTTAATGTATTTACATTGTCTTCTAAATGCCTTAGAGACTTATTTCTAGGGCAGATAGTTAATAAATAATTGTTTTTCCATCAAAATTAAGACATTTTCTATCGTCTCTTATATGAAATTCGTACTTGGCGCCATAATGGATCCACCAATGTGGCGGATCTCGAGGTATTCAATTGGAGCCCAGCACCGCAACGATTCGCATATGGCGGTGGTGGGGCTTGAAATAAACGAATAAGCATTTATATGCATAGACCTAAACGTCCAATAAAATGCAAATCTTATCCGGACACTTTGAGTACTAATTAAATTCCTTCATGGTACAATTTAGTTTTACTAAGTTACGTAAAATATACAGTACACAGTAATCATCAACTTTAGAGACAAAACATACTGTAGCCCATAAAATTATAGAAAATTCGTCAAAAATATCCGTTCAATTAACAGAAATGTTCCTCTACATTTCGATTCATGACATGTGATGAGGCTTTCACTAACTCCATTTGGCCAAAACTCTTGAACTCCTTCCTCGGGGCTATCACACCAATCGTTTTTTGTACAAATCAAATTCAATAATTGTGGCCAATCTGTGTTGCCGTGATATTTTTGACAACTCTACGATTGATAATTGATTTGTACACTTATAAGCCTTTCGCCCCTCCGATTGTCTCAGTTTTAAATAATATTATTTTATTAGGTAAAAAAAACATACCTGGGGCACCAACAGGACGCAATCCAGCCCGTTCTTCACGGGCTTTCTGAGCAAGTTGCCGTAAATGTTCCTCCTTCTTCTCCTTCTCTTTCTGTGCCAGTTTCTTTTCCAACTGGGCACGCATTTCCACTGCATCTCGAGCCTGCAAAAGGAATATTAAATAAACAATGACTTCTTGTTTTATTACTGAGCCAACCTACTTGGAGCTACAAATCCGTCTATTACACTTAGATAGCTAGATAGAGACCCGAGAGCAGCAGCAGCCCACCTAGCGGAGGATATACATATCCTGACATAACAGTCAACCCAACCCTATTGGGCATCTCCTGCACGCCTCACGCAGGCCTAATAGCATATTTTGTTTTTGAATTGCTCTTGGAAATAAATAGAAAGATTGTTATTGTTATTATTATTATTATTATTAAGATAAATACTGACATTAAAATAACAAGTTAAAATAAAATAAAAATAAAAATAAAATAAACATTATAAATAAATAACAAAAATAAATGATTAAGCCTTGTTTAGCAGCACTGTATGAGTCTTTTGTCCCAAATAAGCGCTAGCTTGGGGATGCGGGATGGTATTATTATGTATTGTATTTTTGTAATATATATATGGGAGAGAATAATAATAAAAGCAGACTATTAACATAAAAAATAAAAATAAAAATAAAATAAATAAGTAAATAAATAAAAACAGTATAAATAAAAAATTATAGAAATTATTACTTTAAAATAAGAAAAAATAATATGATAATATCTTGTCTTAGCAGCACTGTATAAGCCCTTTGTCCCAATCAAGCTTTAGCTTGGGGATGAGGTATGGTATCATTATGTCTATTGTATTTTGTAAATATATGCTCCTTGACCAGGGGAAACTGGGCATGGAAAAGAAAGAAAGAAAAAAAAATTATACACATTACAGTATAATAATATTATACACCATACACCGGTAGGGGAAAAATCTAGTAGTGCCTGCTTATAGGCAATATTGTAATTTTCAATTTGCTTACCTTTCTATCAGCAATATACAGAGCTTCAGCTAACTTGGCGAAATTCTCACTGATGTGAACTTGCTGAAGGCCTCTACCATCAGCTGCCAGTCTTTTATCTAATGGAATGGTATAACCCTGTAATAAAACGCAGAAGGTTAGCAAACAGTGGTTTTTAATTTAGTACGGCCAGTGAACATATCGTCACCCTAAAGTCAGAAGGGAGTAGCCAACATTTTGGCGAAATCGATTTAGCGACCTTGTCTTGCACCTTGTTCTGCCTTTGCATATACCGGAAAAATTCAATCTTGAAAAATAAGGCTGAAATTTTCGATTGGGAGGGCGTATCTAACCGTTTATAGCAAACTATACAGACATAGAAACGCAACGATCTCAAAATGTTGTTTCTGATGGTACGCTTTTCCGACTCTAGGACCCCGATATAGTATTTACTCGGGAATATAATTCTGGCAACAATCAAGACCAGAATCAATTCTTAGGTATAATGAAGCGGTAAAACCTAACTTTAAGACAACAGACAGCATGGCTTAAGTCCATACACAAAAACATCCCAAAGAAAGAAAAAAAAGGTCGATCAGTCATCAATCAAGATACAAACCTTTGCGTTTTTCCAATTAGATATGCAAGGAGGTATTTTCCACTCCTTTTGTTCTTTAACTGTCACTTTCCTCGTCGGAGAGTGTAATACAGGAGCAGGCGGGCTGGGTGGTCCTCGGGGTATCTTCTTATTGATCCTAAAACAAAATAATGGCTCTGAATACACACTCAATAAATAAATAAGGACTTTTTGTTATATTACTAAGCCAACCTATCGGAGTTAGGGCTATAAAGCCCTCTCTTACACTCAACTAGGAAGGCCCGAGACCACCTGCTTTACATGCCCTCCTAAGCATGGCCAGAAAATGTAGGAAGCGTAGGACTCGAACCAACAACCTTTCGGGTGAAAGTCAGAGTCCGTACCACTACTCTACGTGTCTTGAATCTTCTTCTTCTTTTTCTTCGGCGCTACGGCTCGGGGTGAGATTTGTAATGCCACCTCCGGCTTTTCCCCTAGCATCGACAAAGCACTCCTGCTCGATTATATAAAAAGCTAAGAAACAAGACAATTTATAAGTAAATAAATAAGGACTTTTTGTTCTATTACTAAGCCAACCTAGCGGAGTTAGGGCTATAAAGCCCTCTCTTACACTCAACTAGGAAGACCCGGGACCGCCTGCTTTACATGCCCTCCGAAGCACGGCCAGAAAATGTTGGAAGTTTAGGACTCGAACCAGCAACCTTTCGGGTGAATGTCAGAGTCCGTACCACTACTCTACATATCCTGACTACCACTACTCTACATGTCCTGAGACAATTTATCACATCCTTACTTAAATTTGGGAGGTTCCATAGGATCTTTCTGAGCTTCAACCATCCTAATAACGCGCTGTTTCGCGCCTGAGTTAAAAGCCACACCCTGTTGCGTCGGTGTGTATCTAATGAACTGAGCGGGGCCCGCTTTGTCAGCACATCTGACAGGCATCGCTGCCGCAATTTTGCTGTTGGTGATTTTCTCCAAAGCCTGCCGCGTACGCTCAGCAGTTTCTTTAATAGCATCTTCATCGGGCCGTTCCAAGCTGGGATCGTCTTCTGTCAATACTTCCGAAGGGAGTAGGTCTCTAAGCTTCGAATAAACAATCTGCAATAAACAAGATGATTATTATTGTACGCACCAACTCCTGAGTAGTTCAGTAGGTAAAGAACTGGACTGTGAACTGGATGGACGATGTCTCGAGACTCGGCATAATACTAATACAGTCCCCTACATGGGATATATATACATTATATATTGTACAATATATAGGAGAGACATGACAGTTGACCATGCCAAAAATATTTTTTTGTATCCTGAGGCCACCTGGTACGTTTTTTTCAATGGCTGGTCATAGGAAACGTGGCATCAGGCGGGCTCAGGATTCAAAAAAATATTTTTGGCGTGCTCAAACGTCCCATCTCTTCAACATAGAACTCTAGGACTGAGTACCTTATTGGGCACCTAACCTTCATTTATTATTTTTAAATGGGTTATCAGACATAAGTAATGGTCAAGGAACCCTCTCTAACAGAAAGAAAGAAAAAAGAAAATTGGCTTTATTTTCCATATGGGCGAAATTTCGGCCCACTCTTACAATTAACCCTCAGATTTCAGGACTAAGCAATAGGCAATTTTCCCCTCTGGGCTTCCGTGCTCATGCTGTTATTGACACCAGTCTCTCCTCATTGCTCTGAAGAGGAGTATTAACTTGCTGTAGACATTACGTAGGCAAAACCCTCTTATCAATTTCGTCATTGCCAAGCAGGTGTTGCAGTGAGTACGGAAGAGATGAACAGGCTCTGGGACCAATGAGCAGGTCAGCAGGACATGTATCACTGTCAGTGGAACGTCACGGTAAAATTCAATGAAATTAAATGCACTTACTTTGTCTTTTGAGTGGCCTTGTCGGGCAAGGACGTCATACTTCAGTTTTCCATCGTTGTCAAGTTGAATGGCGAGAGCATTCGAAGTACTTTCTTGTCCCTTCTTCCCCAGATTTAATGGATACTGTGCAACGTGTATTTCTGGGAACGCTCCACCATCCCCGTAATCCTAAAATGAATTTATTTGTTTATTTAATGACATATTATAAGAAAAAAAAAGCCTGTCATCATAGCTAAGTTAGGACCATCTTTCACAGTACAGCACAGTACAGACGCCATAAAACAGCAACCGACAGCTAGTGCTTTCAAGAAAGCACTAGTTGACTTTTTGAAACAGCGAAGATTATACAATCTGAATGAACTGTAAAGGCTACCTATATTTATTTATATATCAGGGCACAAGGTGACAGTGTTCAATGTTTTACTATTATTATGATAAGATGTACCAAAGATGGGCAAATACATTATGATTTATTGAGGTTCAGTGACTCAGTCTTGTTATACTGTTATAGAAATGGTGATAAAACGTGAGTCTACTAGCCACTAGTAACTTAACAGAAATTTTAATTTAATTACCTCTAAGCTTCGTGGTACCCATCCTCGTCTAGACCCGTATGGAGGGGCTGTGGGTTGTGCTAGCACAAGTGCAGAGATGGGGTTCTCTGCTGCAGCTTTAGCTCTTTCCTCATCTCTATCCCAGACAGTCTGTGATGGTGCTGGCAGTAAACTAAAAATTCCAATCTTAATACATAACTTGTTAACTAAAGCCTTCCACAATGTATTGAAAATTCCTAATTTGCCTATTGGGCGCAGATAATTTTATGGACAACTAAACTCTACCTTGGCATTATATTAGGTTATAAATATAATGCCCATCTTGATATTCTAAAGCAGTATCCTTTCAAGGGATGATAGACGAACCAGGTATTAAATTAAATATATTCAGAAAAGATAATAGCTGCCTATGACAGTTAGCATTGTTAAAACCTAGTTCTTTGTAAATGTACAACTTTACATTACCTAAATAATGACATTTTCAAATAATAAAGAAATGAACAATCTCAGTCACAAAATAAACGCCATTTTATCTATTGCTGATTTGCTGTTACCATTTAGCAAAAATCAAATTATTAATGGCTGCCACACAAGATAAACTGTAGCAAAAACTGGCGGAAAATTTAAATGTGTTGAATTGAAGTAAAAAAATTAATTTTGTTATATGCTAAATAGACTACTGATGGATCTGTCAGTGTAAGACAGAGGATTATATTGGTTTGCAGCAACCCTTTCAACATTATTCTCCCTTCATCATTATCTTGGCCCTTGGGTGGTTCTCTGCCTGTTGTTGTTAATTTAGGTATGTAAATCTTCGCAAATAAAATGTAAACTTCACTGCTATCAAAACCACAGTTCAACATCATATAAAAACACGTAACACATTACTATTTTATGCTGATTTTTAAATTATTGTCCCCCTAGGGAGACCACTGTCAACGAAAGTAGAGGATCTAGAAAATTCTGGACTTTGCGGGACTCGAACCTTGCTCGGACAAGAATTTTTAATCCAGAATTTTCCATATCCTTTACTTTTGGTAACTAGGAGACTGCCGCTTCAACCTGACTTATTGTAGTGTAATGTCAGTATTAATAACCATAATGCTACAATATTTTAGACCTCTATGGTTCCTTCAACATATATTTACTTTCGGGCGGGCAATAATTGGGGAGCCCTATCAAGAACGTCGCCAGCAGACTTATGTTAATTTCTTCTTCCTTTATGACATAAAGAGACAGAGTATATTTCATATTTTTAATGTACTCGTTATATTATGGGGTCTACCAGGAAAGTTAATAAACACATTTTTATCAACGCCAATGTAATTGGTTAATTTTTACTTATATATTATTGTGTTCATTATAAGCTTATAAGCTATAAGCTTTACTAAACAGAGAGAATATCGCAGTTAAAACACATAGATAATATAGACAGAATGATTTTTAGAGCGCCTAAAACACTGAAGCAAAAAATAGTTCTGCAATAAATTACAGTATTCATACGGCGGTAATTCCACCGGCGATTTTACTTCATTTGCGATTTGAGATTTTTTGGAATACCCGCTTTAGGGGAATTTTTCCAGAGTCCCTATATTGGCATGTACTGTACATGTTTTTTGAAGACCTCTTAAATGTATAAACACAATAGATTGCCAAGTGAATTAACTATAAAATTCGATAAAGTCCTATTTCTGGAGTGTGTCGTTTGTATATTATATTTTATACATTAGCAATACTTTATTTAAGAAACGTACTGTATATTATCAAAGGCGAAAACTAACTGGGTTTCAGTTCAATTGTCCATATCTTCTGCTCCAGTGTTACAACAACACTAGCAAGACCAAACTCGGTTGAAGTTAGGCGGGGTTTCCACATACGTCAATCGTCAATGAAAATTATGAAATTGAAGGTTTAGCAGACATTAAAGACATACTAAAAATTCTGCTACCCCGTCAAAACCATATTTTTCGTTGACGATTGACGTACTGTATGTGGAAACCCCGCCTTAAATCTATTTAATTGCCAATCAGTTGACTCATCGTGTCACAGCACATTCCTGTTTCCGAGTGTCTTCTTACAATTCTTAGACTATTCTGGAGAAGACTAGTAGGAATGGGAAATGGGAATGCCCTATAGAGCAGCGAGTCAATTGATAACAAACGTTTATACATTTAAACCATCTATAAGGCGCTTATTCCACCTACGTCAATAGTCAATAGTAAATGTGGTATTGACTATTGACGTAGGTGGAATAAGCGCCTAACTATACCCGAGTGCTTACGCTAATGCTACAGTGGGCCCACTATGGCAATTATTTTTAATCTTAACCTGGGTTTAAAAATGCAAACAAGATAATTTTATAATGTAAAGTGCTATTCAAAATTGATTTGTTTAAATTTTTAACCGCAAGAATATGTTAATGCTACGGCATATAGGCACATACGTCAATGGTCAATGATAAATGTGGTATTGGCGTTTTAGCAGACATTAAAGACATACTAAAAATGTCTGCTACCACGTCAAAACCATATTTACCATTGACCATTGACGTATGTGGAAACACCGCCTAAACGGCATAGTAGGCCCGCTGGGGGGATATCTCTAAGGAATTTTTGTCGTATAATTTCGTACAATACAGCTTAATCGCCAGTGAAAGTCGAGTATCATGTCTGCACCTGTAGCCTAGTGGTAAAGACTCAGACTTTCACCGGAAAAGTTGTTGGTTCAATATCACACTGGCTACATTTTCTATTAACTATAACCCCAACTCTGCAAGATTGAGTCATTTTGAAAACAAACATTCATTACCTCAACATTTCGCACAACTTGTTAATTAGTTTGAACGCATAGTAGCCTCAGCCGCTCGGTGGTCAATTTCAGGTTCCTCAATAGAACGTACCTTATGGTATGGTAAATAAGGCGGAAACTGAAAACTTATTTATCGACAGTAGAAAGATAAGAAGACAGCTTCGCAGTCTGTACTGGCTATTATGCAATGATAAGAATAACATTTAAAAGATTGTGATGCTTCCATTTTTTTAAAAATTAGTCTATGGTCATTACTTTACTATTGCCCCTGTAATTGTCATAATATGTTTATTGCAAAGAAAAAAATGAAACACAATACATTCAGTTGAGCTACAGTAGTTGTAATCGAATTTCAATTAATGATATTGGCCCATGCCGAACACCCAGCATTCTATAACATCCCAACTTAGAATGTGTATTTTGCCTCATTTCGTTCTTTAGCCCCACTGGTGCGTGAATTCAAAGAACATAAATTCATAAGGTGTTAGAAAGACTCTTCAAATAATAGGGGTCTTCACAGTGTTGGTCTTATCGAGTTATACCTAGTTAAGTGTGTTATATCAAGTTAAGTTAACACACCGATAACCAAGCTAACCAGCGTGCTATCCTAAACGCACTTCCAAGTTAGTTAACTGTGTTATTTAGCTAGCGCAGCGATAGATAGCTCAGATTTGACGGCCGCCATCTTTGTTTTGAAACACGCGTTTAAAATTTTGTGGTATTTAAATTTAAATTTATTTGTATTATTTATTGTCACAAGCAATTACCGTAAATACTAAACATTATATTAACCAAATTACCAAAATGAACAAAAAATATAAACAAATGTGGCACTAGAATAGAGTTCTGCCACTTTCTTTAAAAACGTTGTTTACCCTGTTAAATGTTTTCGATATAGCATGATAATTCACTCCCGAGGTCCACTCACGATTGTGTGTTAACTTGGATAGCACATCTAACTCGATAACACCAACACTGTGAAGACCCCTAATTACTTTGTCTGTTTAGAATTTAAAAAAAAACACACACACTCATTTCACTTGATTGCATAGTAAAGTTCTTTTAGGAAAAATTACACATCATAAGTTGACCACTCACTACTAGAAGGGGCTTCTGAGTGCAAGGCCTTCTTCTGTTTCTATTAGAAGACAAGTACACGTCAGCCCTTAGGGGTCAGGATGGATAGTCCTACAATATTTGGTTAAGTATGGGATAAACGGTAATTCACTCAATTATGCATGCAAACAACGGGAATTTTCTATCCACGGCTTGAAATAACTGCAGAATACTTAAATCATACAAGTAAAGTATACAAGTTGCTCGCAAGATCAATATAATTAATTCTGATTCTCCATTTTGAGTGAGAACATTGCAACATGGCTATGACGATGATTTTTATTAAAATTAAAAAAAAGTAAAATTAAAAATGCAAACAAAATAATTTTATAATGGAAAGTGCTGCTCAAAATTGTTTTGCTTAAATTTTTAACTCTATGAATAAATTAATGCTAAACGGCATGGTAAGCCCGCAGACGCAATTCATAGTCTATTTCTCTATTGTTTCTATGGTAGTACACTCGTCGACAGGCTTGATTTGCACCAAAGGTGAATTATAACATGACCAAGTCTCGTTAACCAATAAGCACGACAGCAACCTCAACTTAAGGTCCAAATTGGTCCTTAAATTGAACTCGCAACAGTGCTTAGTGGTTGCCCATGACATGGTATTCTTACAAACTTGCATGATTACCCCCGAGCATAACCATAGGCATTAATTAGTTAGTTTATTGACTTCATAAGAAAGAAAGAAAAACAACAGCAATATAAATTAAAGTGTATAACGCGGTAAGATTTTGTATTATAGTAACGGATTGTAACTCGTATCTGTACTTAGTTAAGCCATGCTTTCGCCTGTTTCATTGCGTTAATGGTAAGCTTGTCCATTATCGCTTGCAGCCGGTATACGTCGACATCGAGAACGTATACCAGTTTGTAAATGGCCAAAAATGCATACGGAGACAATACAAATAATGTCCGAAATCCATGGGGTCGTTGGCATTGGACAAGGGACCTATGGGCCTGGACCCACAAAAAAGGTCCTTAAAAAATAACCTCTAACGATGATGATCAGATGGAGATGCCCGAGGCATACATTAAGCAGTGCAACATCAACATTGCTGATGTGTTGTTCCTATGGACTTAGGCCTACTTGTAGTGTGGCACATTGAACCTTGCCTGCCAACGAACCCATCGATTTTGGTATTGTTACCGAATGAATTTCAAGCCATTGGCAAAGTGGTTCACTCCTCGACGTCTACCCACACCGACTACAAGTGCCAATGGTCAGGCTCAGACATGATTATCATTGACATTGTAACAGGCACTAGCTTGACTTAACCAAGTACGGAAACGAGTGTCGCATTTTTACTAGCAGTATATTCCTTTTTATGTCTATGGTAATAACTTCCTCAATCGTGGCAATACCATAGCTTGATTTTTATTATTTTTTAATTTTTAAATGTCTGTTTCAAACACCAATAATTTCATAATATAAAATGTGATGAGTCACAGTACAAAAATTAATAATGTTCTAGTCATCCAACGAGCAGGAAAGATATCAGGTAAAGATATCAGGAAGAAAGATAGACAAATGTGCCTCCAAGTTCGACATGGTAAATGTACACAAGATAATTATTGATGATCAAAAAAGTCAAGAAGTAAGAAATTTCCTCCCCTTAAAAGTCATTGTTAAAATTTTTACTGGGAAAATCATATCATTTAATTTACAGTATATCGGGTTTCCAACTAAAATTCAAAAGGTACTTAAAGCCATCGCCCGTTAGTGACTGTCACCAGCCCCAAAAATAACAACCAGAAGACTGACTGGACTGTCTTGCGCTAAAACGCTAAGGCGCAAACTTTTCGGTACTATTTTTAAATGTAAAAATCGACGATTTTCATTTAAATTATTTTTTTAAATAATAAAACAGATCTATGGTGTTACTATCCGAATAAAAATAAAGGGAAAGATCCCCTACATTTTAAATTAGACCTGCATCCGCAAATAAGTGAGTATTTATGAAATGTTTGGCATAGCCATATTAAAAATATAACATACTGGAATAATCACGATTGAAAAGAATTTATATGGTACGTCCAAACCGGTTTCGGAGCATCGTCCAATTTTTTCAGTTTCTGCAATATAGGCATCGATACCACATGTTACAGCCGGCCGTAAACTAATTTTTTTAATGATGCTTTGATTTCATTTTCAATTTATTGCACGACCATGAAGAGGCAGTGATAAATAAACACGATGGCTACGCTTGTGGTTTTAGTATTTAGACAAATCAGTCACAATTCCCTCCACGGCGATTTTGTCTAGTGCCACCCACGAGCATATCTCATCACTACTACCCATGCTGAGCTTATGGCTAGGCGCGATCAATTCTATTTTATTATAGTTAGTTTTCCCATTAAAATTTAAAAATAACTTAAAGCTAAGAAAATTTCTTGCTGCCTGTCGTTTTGATTCCAATAACCCTTACTTCCCATCCACTCGTTTTCAATGTTTCAATATATCAATATTCAGTACATCAATATGTGAGGCACAACCTCTCAACTACCTATCCGCAGATCGCGACCTGAATTTTACCAAAAAAATAACACTACGCTTAATTTAGCGTATAGATACACAGTAAATCACACGTAGTAATGGATCTTAGCCATGCACGCCGGAGAAAAGATCCCGCAGATCGGTGCCTCCCTCGGTCTCCATGTGTTTGGTCCGTCTTCTCGGATTCAGTTGAGGTAGGTCGACTATTTTCACCTCCTTCTTAAACAGCTGACTTATGTTCCTACCAATGAGCTGAAAATATATACATCTATTAGAAATACAGGCCAGTAATAGCCCAGTTGGTAGACCTAGACTATGAGACAGAAGGTAAGAGGTTCGAAGTTTGACACAAAAGGAAGAACCGGTACGAATGTTCCCGTACATGCTTTCCATTACTTACATGCATCAATATGGAGTCGTTTTTGCAGGGTAAAACCACCAAAATTTGACCCAAAATAAAATAAAATGTCAGAACTCTGGACTTTCACCCACACTTGCTATATTTTCTGGCCATGCTTCGGAGGGCATGTAAAGCAGGGGGTCCTGGCCTTTCCTCGTTGAGTGTAAGAGAGGGCTTGTAGCCCTAACTCCGCTACGTTGGCTTAGCAATAAACCAAAAAAAGTTGATATTTATTTATTTAAAATAAAAATGTCCTCAGATATAATTTTTGTGAACCTAAATGCAATATTTCGTCAAAATCCACTGAGTAGTGTGCCCAGAAATCGACGAACAGGCAGACATTTCTGGGGCCGCAAAACGTGAAAACCTGTTGAAATCTCGGACTCGAAAATTTCGACCATTACAAAGCTTCCCTTAGGCGCGGTTTCCACCGACCTGCTAGTGCTAAATACAAATACGGTGACGTGGTAACAGACATTCAAGACTTAGGCGGGGTTTCCACCGACCTCGCATTGCAGAATGCAAATGACATTGACGGAAATTTGAATTTTTCTTTTTATAGAAATCTATTAAAATGTTTGTACTTAACATATCCCATGAAGCCATTTTTTAATTTTAGTTTGTTTGTTTGTGATTTTACTCTATGATCATTGATCAATTTTAACTATGGCATAGAGTAAAACAAACATTTCGGTCAATGTCATTTGCATTCTGCAATGCGAGGTCGGTGGAAACCCCGCCTATGTCTTGAATGTCCGTTACCACGTCACCGTATTTGTATTTAGCACTAGCAGGTCGGTGGAAACCGCGCCTAATACTAACGTATAAATAGGAAAGAAATAAAATATAAATAGGGATAGTTTAGGGTTCTTAAGGGCTCTTAACAATGGGTAATTCTTTTTTGATTGTGCTAGGCTTGCTGGTGCTGCTATTATTTGGCATATTGACAATCAAAATATTGACGTGAAATTTGACAAATTCACTTACAGAGTGTGTAATTCTTTTGAAGAGATCCCTCGTGTTCTTATCGACTTTGCTGCCACTTTTATTATTTACGAGGTTATTCTGAATTTTCTCGTCAAATTTCTGCACATCCTGCTGATTAGCATTCGGTACTTGCATCATGATCTCGAGCACGCAGGGGAACTTGGGTCGCAGCATCTCATACAGTTGGGCACCTGAAATGAATTGTAAAAACCAATAAGCAGTCTTCTTTAATTGAAATCTTGCCGGTATAAATCCAAAATAGAGCCTTTCAGATGGGATCCGTGATGTGGCGGTACATCGAGTGTTAGGGAAGGTAAATAGGGATAGTAATAACATAATTTAGTAATAATTCAACTTAATAAAACTTGTACTAACATCACCTCACTGTGGACTGTGCGGGGATAACAAACCTAGACCCCACTAGCTGAGTAGCTTTGATGGCCTTTGAACAGACTATAGGGGTCTTCACAGTGTTGGTGTTATCGAGTTAAACCTAGTTAAGTGTGTTATATCAAGTTAAGTAAAGTTAACACACCGATAACCCGATAGCCAAGCTAACCAGCGTGCTATCCTAAACGCACTTCCAAGTTTGTTAACTGTGCTATTTAGCTTGCGCTGCGTTCGATAGCTCAGATTTGACCGCCGCCATCTCTGTTTTTGTTGATTGATTTGAAACACGCGTTTAAAATTTTGTAGCATTTACATTTATTTGTATAATTTATTATGTCACAAGCAATTACCGTAAATACTAAAAATTATATAAAGCTAAATTAAAATTAAATGCTTTTCATTTTTTATTTAATTAACTCAGCAAGTAATTAAAAATTTGGCCCATGGAAGTTGTAGAAGACTACTTCGTGTATCATATAATCGGGTATTTTTCACTTTTCGGTTTTGTAGTTCTTCCAAAAATCCCAGAATACGCGAAATTTTAGTCCTATCCTGTCTGTTCTGGTATTTATGGAAGAACTAGGGTACCAAAAATTTAATATTTCCTATTAACTTAAATGATGCATGAAGTAGTCTTCTACAACTTCCATGAGCCAAATCTTCAATGACTTGCTTTTTTAATTAAATAAAAAAAATAAGAAGTCAATAAAAACAACAAATTTTGGGGTGCTCATTTTCTATGTAGCATGTCCTCTTTACCAAATTACCAAAATGAACAAAAAATATCAACAAATGTGGCACTAGAATAGTTCTGCCACTTTCTTTAAAACCGTGCCACGAACGTCCTGACTACTACCACGTTTTTTACTCAGTTATATATTTTCGATATAGCATGATAACTCACTGCCGAGGTCCACTCACGATTCTGTGTTAACTTGGATAGCACATCTAACTCGATAACACCAACACCGTGAAGACCCCTAATGACTGGCCGTGTTTACTGTTAGGTTTCACTGCCCACTGCCGAGAACAACTAACTTCTGAGCTACATACACCAACAGAGGGTGGTGAACAAAGGAATGGACTAGCAATGCAGGGGCAGAATGAGGTCCCAACTCCCTGCTGCGTTTATAAAAGTTCATGATCAGTATATAAGTGATAAAAGACCCCTAAAATATGGAATTTTGCATGGTTCTGGGATGGCTCCATTATTTTTCCTTATATTTATTAATGGGTTAAGCAACTTGAAATTAAAAAATAATAGTCATTTTTTAAGTTTCGCGGATGATTGTGCAATAATTTGTTCTGCTTCAAATGCATCATTGCTACAGTGCTACTTGCTTGATTCTATAAAAAGAGTCATGAAGTGGATTACGGAACACCAGCTTATAATAAATTGGAAAAAGCTAACATTATCGAATATTCTTATAATTATTCACCTTATAGTGTCTGGTATTTCGAATACGAATGAAATTAAATGCCATTTGTTTAATTGTTATCATTCAAACATGACCAATGTAATGACAAATTGTTTCTGCCCAAGTATTCTAATCGTTACCAACATCAAATATCTGGGAATAATAATTGATAGCCATCTTTCTTGGGATCAACATGTTAATAACGTATATAAAAAGCTAAGGCTTATAAATTTACTTTTTTACAACCTGAGTAAATTCATGACTACAAAAGACATGGTACCTATTTATTATGCTTTTTATCAATCAATATTACAATATGGAATCTGTTTTTTTTTTTGGGGGGGGGGGGTGCTGGAGTTACAAAAACTAAAAAAATTGTCACTTGCCAAAAATTTGCCATGAGGATACTCAATAAAACAGGGTACAATGTTAGTACGAGGATAATTTTTAAGGAGTTAGGAAATTTGTCATTTGAACTATTGTACAAGAAAATTTTACTAACAATGGTTGTAAGTAACTTGAGTAACTTTCAAGGTGACAGAATTTCTGCTAATAACATAAGCACCAGGCAAACAGGACGTGGTTTCCTTACGGTTCCTAATTACAAATTAACACACAGCAGAAATTCTGTCAACTATAGAGGTTTGAGTTACTATAATGATATGATCAGGGCCGGATACCTAGAAAATATTACATTGTCTGCAATAAAGAACTATATTTTAAGGCTACTCACTGATACAGATTAAAAAAACTAACATAATAAAGTGAATTGTGCGGTGATCCCAACGCGCCTTTATTGGCTTTGTGGCACCGGTTATTAAAAGAATGTGAAATGTTTTTTTTGGTTAAATACACGTATTATTATTATTATTACCTGCCACCAAGATTACTACTCTACAATATTATGCAATCCCGAATCCTGGGATTGCATTCTCTACCTATTTACAGACCTAATGTAAGCAGAATGCCCTGGATAGTCTCGTAATGGCCGTGTATCTGCAGTGACTGGAGTACATTGGTCAGAATATGCGTGACAATGAGAGGGTTCAGAGCATTATCGCTGACGAGCTGGCGGATCACAGAGTGCAGCAGACCGGCCGCTTTCAATGTCGCACTGCTGTCGTTCCACGTCAAAAGTCTGAAATTCCATTACAAAAAAAATTTATAGCTTTCCGAAAAGTACCGATTAAATTATTTTGTCTAGGCTAGTTCATGTAGACCACAGGTAAGAGTTTGGGCGGGGTTTCCACCGACCTCTCATTGCAGAATGCAAATGACATTGACGGACATTTTTGCTTTACTCTATGCCATAGTTAAAATTGATCAATGATCTAAGAGTAAAATCACAAACAAACAAAAATTAAAAAATGGCGTCATGGGATATGTTAAGTACAAAACATTTTAATAGATTTCTATAAAAAGAAAAATGCAAATTTCTGTCAATGCCATTTGCATTCTGCAATGAGAGGTCGGTGGAAACCCCGCCTAAGTCTTGGATGTCTGCTACCAAGTCCACGTATGTGCATTCTGCAATGAGAGGTCGGTGGAAACCCCGCCTAAGTCTTAGATGTCTGCTACCACGTCCACGTATGTGCATTCTGCAATGAGAGGTCGGTGGAAACCCCGCCTTAACAGAATCCAGTACGCGTTTTATGTACAAGTCGATTTTCACGGGAAACATTGATCAAAATATACGATGGTCGTTGGCTGAAGTATGTAGTAATTATAGAGTGGGACGAAGTGTCCAAATATTTTTCTTGAATTTTGGAACGTGTTGGCGAGGATAGCGAGGAGAGTGCTATGAGATATTACAGCATCATATGGTATATAACACTGACATTAAACCAACTTATATTGAAGAGGCAACCTCCTCGTTATAACCGAAATTAGAGGATTTAAAAAAAATCTGGACGCGGGATTCGAACCCACGATCTATGTCATACAGTACGGGCACGTAAAGGGAAAGGACAACAGCAGGTGCGAATACTCACCTAAGAAGGGTCAGTACTATAACTTGGCATGTGTTCTCAGCACGAATCAGCAACACCCCCAATTCAC
Organism: Psococerastis gibbosa; assembly: GCA_963971405.1. Classification (NCBI taxonomy): domain Eukaryota; kingdom Metazoa; phylum Arthropoda; class Insecta; order Psocodea; family Psocidae; genus Psococerastis; species Psococerastis gibbosa. The sequence continues at coordinate 44,534,949 of OZ020486.1, read as the reverse complement.
TGACAGGCTCCGTAAACACATGATTTACATTTCTGAAACAAATTCAAAATCATAATCATGTAACAAAAATTAGAGGTAGAGGTAGTTATCTAAGATTATATTATTAGAACAATAAACGGAACACCAAGGACTTGGCCATCATTCCCTCTCTTTGTGACTCACGGTATATTCCCGCTGCGACACCTGTTTTTATACAAGAGAAATTTTTTAATCCGTCAGCGGCGACATGGTACAGTGACCCAGACCAACAAATACTAGAAGAATATAATTGCAAAGGCTTTTACGGCCGGAGTTACGTGACGAAGCAGTAGAATCTGGGATGGTAGGCCGTGGTAGTTCTGAAGAGTACTTCCAAACGTTTGGTCGACATCTTCAGTGGAACTGCGTAGACTACTATGATACAATATGTCGACTGCAGATGTTGACGATATGTTTGAAAGTACCGTTTCAGAACGACCACGGCCTACTATCCCGGATTCTACTGCTTCGTCACAAATACTAGAAGAATTGAGCACCTTTTAGTACCTAGAGCATACATACTTTCACAAAATGTTACTAATATAAAATTACCAAACCTATTTAACGTACTAGGTATTTGTCCTGGGTCTGGGTCCTGGACAAGACAAGGACCGATAATACCCATAAGATACAATAACATGTGATAACATTAAAGACTCAAACCATGCCAGCTGCCACCAATCACGGCATCGGCCATTTGACACCCCTATGACAGTCACTGACAGTCTTGGGCTTGGACTTGCATTTTTTTAATAAATAAACGATGCATCTTTCGATATAAGTGTAAATTTGAATGTTTCCTCTTTTTTAAAGTAGAATCCATTTCAACAATAAATATTTTGTTGTTTAGAACTCTATTTTTTCATCTTTGTCGGGTCTCGAATCTCAACCTTGCGGTGCACAGCCCAACTCTCTACAACTAGACTGCGACGCATACATACTTAAAGGTAGGCGTGCCGGCGCCCATATCCTCCTGATCCATGCCGTCCTCGTTAGACTCAGAGCTGCTGTTGCCCCCCACCAGACAGATCTTGATCACATCCGAGTATTCCCTGGTTACAAGCGTATTCAATTTCTCTTCCAGCACCTAAAACACGAAACATTAAAGTTGTTTTATTAAAAGAGCCCATACATGCTTTCCTATTTAACTATGGGTATAGGTGCCGTAATGAAGTACCTAGAATAACTCCAAGGAACAAATATAACTGTCCCAGACATGATAACGGCATGGTATGCACTGCATTGGGGCACGGATTAATGGTTATCCATGACTTATTATATGTTGTTGTTTCTAACGCCTGCTTTCAGCATTTCTGCTTTAAGCAACCCTGTCAGCCTAGCGGGGAGAGTAAGTCTGTTAACTTGAGGCACACTAAGGGCAGACTCTTTCCCCTCGGGGGAAGGGGAGTTGACTGACAGGGTGCACCTCCTGATTATAGTGGATTCCGATCCACTTGGGGAACATGGTGAAGTCACACGATTAAATCGGAGGTGGCCAGGACTCGACACGCACGTAGACTGACTGGTATAGTCTCAGCGCGTTATCATGTCCCACCATGTTGCCCTGCCAACGCTGTGCACACTATAAGTTTGCCGCAGTTTGAAACATGCTCTGCTCTCATGGATTCAACATGGTAAGGCCGTTGACTAAGTATTATAATATGCTACTGGGTACATGGATTTCGTTAAAATGACGTCGCATTGACGTCACTACCAATACAACTGCCAATATTTCCAACTGGCGGCTACTCCCCGGCATCGCAAATGACGTCACATTTTGCAGTCCTGTGACCCCTTCTTAGCCATCAGACTAAATACGTTATGTCTCTCTCCATAAGTTAATCATGGACTCTATTTTTGGAAATTGACAACCCAGAGGAGGGCATTTTGCCACTAATTTTTACTTTTACTAATAGCTAATGAGTTATGTACCTGTGCATCGGTTGACTCTTCATCCGGCAAAGCCTCGTTTCTTAGCTGGGTAAGGTAGTCCCATTTCACGGTCAGCCTAGATAGCACTGCAACAAGTAATCAAAGCAGCTGATTAATGTCGTATCAATCAATCAATCAATCAATCTCAATGGTCTCAGAGGCGAAAATCCCTAATCTGTACTTCCTCGTGGTGAAGATGAAAGCGCGTCATGGCGACTGAACAGATAGGGGATCGAGTTTGAGCAGGGATACGCGAAATACACAGTCTTTTCTGTGCAGGGAACTCTTATTGTCCTGGGGTTGGGAAACTGGTCCTGAAGGCGGAGGAACTGAGGAACTCAATGAAGAGTCAACGGCATAAGGATGCAGTAGGCAACGGAAAACCACTGCAATACGATTCCTTAGTATCGTCATCACGACTACAATTGCAATGATGATCGCCGATCTACGCATTCTACAACAAAGGATACTTTATTATTTAAAACAACAGTTGTCGATCTGCTATATACCTAATATAAACACGAAGTAAGTCTTCTCATTATCAAGTGACCAATTTAGTTTTTATTCCTTAATTTTTTCACACTTTCGCCTGTTTTATCTTGTTGGTCACGATTTCGGCCACTAGTGAGTTAGGTCCAAACAGGTGCCTCATCAGACCAATAGATCTTGTCATGGTATCTTTAGCAATTACCTTTACAAGACCTTCAGAACAAAAGAACGGCTGACCTAATGTTATGTCTCTTTGTCTTTGTCCCGAATAGCAGAATTACAATATCCTAGTACAAGAAAAACGCAACGCCCTGCTTATTTATGCAAGTTGCAATTTTGTCATTTTGTGGGCCATCTATCCTACAATATTATATATCTTAGGAAGGTTTCATCAAACAATTTTGGCACATTTTTTTTCTTCCTTTCTGTTGCATTTGCTTGCATGGCATTCGACCATGATGACCCAGTGCGCTAGTGGGTTGTACAAACTTTATATATTACCTATGATTTACTATTTAAAAAAAAAATACCCAAGCCTGCTTTGTTTACAAAATGTTGTTCTAACGCCTGCTTTCAGCAACCCTGTCAGCCTGGCGGGGGGAGTGAGTCTGTTTGTTAACTTGAGGCACCCTAAGGGCAGACTCTTTCACCTCGGGGAAAGGGGAGTTGACTGACAGGGTGGACCTCCTGATTATAGTGGATTCCGAACCACTTGGGGAACATGGTAAAGCCACACGATTAAATCGGAGGTGACCAGGACTCGACTTATACTGCCTAAGCGAGTTATCATGTCCCACCAGGTTCCCCTGCCAACGCTGTGCACACTACCAAGTTGCCGCACTCTGAAACATGCTCTGCTCTAATAGAATCAACATGGTAAGGCGCTTATTCCACCAACGCCAATAGTGATAGTAAATGTAGTATAGACGTGGTAGCAGACATTAAAGACTGTCTAAAAATGTCTGCTACCACGTCAATACTACATTTACTATCACTATTGACGTTGGTGGAATAAGCGCCTAAGGCCGTTGTTTACAAAATATTTTGAAATCAATTTAGAACTGTTATGGATACTTACTGTATGGCATAAAAACAGATAAAACCGGCAAAAGAACATCCTCGTAATGTACTTTCGGGCAGGCCGGGATCAAATTCCGCAGAAAAGTTCTTATGATTGGCCTCAGTCTATAGTCAGGAACATACTAAAACACAATCACGAAAATTAATTAAGAGCTGCAGCCTGATCGAGGCGATTATAATACTGGGGTTAAATAAATACCCTAGGATTATAACTGTAAACAAACAAATTTTGAATAGCACTTTCCATTATAAAATTATCTTGTTTACATTTTTATTACCAGCAGCCTGATCGAGGCGATTATAATACCGGTATTTATTTAAGAGGAAATGGCACGGTCAAAATTCCGCCAAAATGAATTTTAAAAAATTACCAGAGTACGGTTTTATATAAATTTAAAAATTAACTCTGGCACCACCAGATGCATCGAAGCAGTGACCTTGGAAGCCATCCCCTGGTAATAAAAATGTAAACAAGATAATTTTATAATGGAAAGTGCTATTCAAAATTTGTTTGTTTACAGTTATAATCCTAGGGTATTTATTTAACCCCGGTATTATAATCGCCTCGATCAGGCTGCAGATTCTATCTAATATACACCATGTAATGTTTGGTGACAGTGGCCACAAATAATAGACAAGACAGTAAGATACAAGTGGCTGAAATACAGTTCACTAGAATAAGAACAGGAGGTCAAATGAAAAGAAGGGATAGGATTAGAAATGTAGTGATGAGAAGAGTTTGGGGTTGAGGAACCATTGGTGGAGAAAATAGCAGGAAGGACACTGCAATGCTTCGGGCACACAATGAGAATGGATAACAGCTGATGCACGATGAAGCCGCTGGTAGAGGAAATAGACAGACCACGTAGTAGAAGAAAATAACCATGGTCTGGGTGCCTGGCCACGTAAGCATTGAAGACTTTGAGCTTGCTGACTAGCTTGCAAAAAGGGATGCTACCTCAAATTTTACAGGGCTCCGAACCATTGTTTGGAGGAGCCTGCAGATTGGTTAATATTAAGGAGAACCAGACAGCGGCTGAATACTGGACCTCGGAGGACTCCAGCAGGCTGATCATGGCGATTTTAATCCCGGGGGTAATATAATACCATGTCACGTGATGGTATTAATTCAATTGTTTAAAAGACAAGCAAATTTCAGGGTGGCAGCAGAAATTAGGAGTCTCTACCTCAGACACGAAAAAATAAAAGCATCACTAAAAGTAATAACATATCCAAGAACTCACATCAAGGTTAGCGAAGACATGCGATACAATAGCAGGCGCGAGCTGCGGGATTTGGAAGAAGTCGCGGCCGAGTGCGGGGGCCGAATTGCCTAATATGTGGTAACACGTCTCGTGGACAGTCTGAATGAACCTATGCGCCCGGTCCCGAGCAGTCTGAGGCTTGGTCTTCTCAGCCTGCGTCACCCCGAGAAGATTAGATTTCTCCACCTCTACCATTTGCAACACGGTTTTGAATTCCTGAAAAAATAGTTAATTGTTTAAAAAATATGTATAAAAACCAAGTAGAGAGAACATAGTAAAAAAGGTATTACTTCCACTTGAATTCTGGTCTCCATTTTGTAATTTTTTTTTATTTTAAAAAAGGTTAATCGCATACAAACAATCTAATGAATGTATCTGATTGACCTCTTCAGTCGCCTCAATGAGTAAATTAATACGTGCGCTGAGTTACGACATGTCTCCGATCGCATGGCACGTAGACTCGCACAAGCACAAGACTACAATGAGCCAGAGTGCAAGATCGTTCACATTCATGTAGCCAAACTTACCGGATGAAAAGCGGCTTGAGCATCGGGCGTATACAATTCATGGAGAGCTTTGATCAACAGCAATATAGTGGGCAGCACAGGAATTATATGGGAGGCAGCGGGATTTCGATAGACGGGATTTCCCGCTGGAGTCCGGGATGCAACGAAACCACCGCGGGACGCTCGGTCCGGGTCCTCGGGCCAGGCGCTCCTAAAAATGAAGTAAATGGTTAATTTATGTCAATACTTGAAGATAAGGTATACAGGGTGATTCACACCACTCGTCTTCACCCTATATATTTTAAACCTACAAGAGAGCAGTGGCGGCGCGCCAGCAGAGGCAACTGAGACAGTGCCTCACCTTATTTCCAAATGATTCGACTAAAAAAGTGTATTTTGAATTAGGAAATGTAGGCTTATCAAATTCTAGAAGAGACAATTAAAACTTAAAAAATGCCGTGAAAAAGAACCATGAGCTGAATTAGCTTCAAAAATTCACAACAACTAGCTATAACGATGTAGAGGCACCATTTCCGACTGCCACTCCATTGCTAGAAGAGAGGCACGAATTCGAGCTGTAAAAAGCTCTAACAGCGTGAAGATACATACTTAAAACATTCGCTGCACCCAGCTCAATGATGAGCCGATGAGACACGCTAAAATAGTTTAACACACACAGCTTTGCCAATTTTTATTTTTTATTTATTTATATGTATGCTGCAATTTACATCCCCAAGAGCCGCCACTGCAAGAGGGGCATTAAGAGTAGCAGTCTTTGAATTAGTAAATGATTCTAGCGAGTTACAAAGGCGTGTATTCCACTGGTCAACATTCCGTCATATATGATTCAAAAAAATTGAGATTTTTGATTTATGGGGACTATTATGTACATACTTAACTAATCTACATAATAGTCACCTTAAAACAAAAATCTCAACATTTTTTTAATCACAAATGAAGTCATATTGACCAGTGGAATACACGCCAAAGAGATGCTGACCGTGAGATGATGCAGAAGTAGAGATGAGTGCAGTAGAGGATATGAGAGCGGTTAAGTCCGTGAATGTCCTCGGCGCTCGGCACTACCGGCTTCTTATCCAATCCCACGAACGCCATAAAGTCTTTTACACTCCTGAAACCACAGTATACGAGTTCAATAAAAATTAAGCAGGGAACACCTCTAGGCTTTGGAATTCCTTGCCAGAAGAAACGAGGACAGAATAATTTGGGGAGATTTAGGACAGCCTGCCATCAGTTTCTGTGAAGTGAAGTGTCAGGACGGAAGTCAGGACATGCAGATTAGTGGTACGGACTCTAATTTTCACCCGAAAGGTTGTTGGTTCGAGTCCTACACTTGCTACATTTTAAGGCCATACTTCGGAGGGCATGTAAAGCAGGCGGTCCCGGGCCTTCCTAGTTGAGTGTAAGAGAGGGCTTTATAGCCCTAACTCCGCTAGGTTGGCTTAGTAATAGAACAAAAAGTCATTATTTATTTAAGTGTGAGAGTGAATGAATAAGTGCCTGTTCCATTATTATTATCTCCCTTTTTCTCTTTCTTTTCCTGGAAAATATGTTATGCTAAAATTGTAAACTAAAATAGTTTAGCTGGTAGAGTAGCCTTTCGGGGCTAAAGCTCGCCTAACATAAAGATGTTTTTCATTTCATTAGGAGGCAATAGGATTATCCGTTTCTTACTAATAAAATCCAATTTTTCCTGAACTATCGATCATTGAACAATTCTTGTCAGGACATGTAGAGTAGTGGTACAGTAGTAGTAGTGGTACAGTAGTAGTAGTAGTAGTGTTCGTCGGGTTAATAACGACTTAGGCCTCATATTTGGGCCCATAGAGCGACTCCGACTTGACTGTCCTATGTCAGCCCATAGGGCAGTGGACCTCCTGATTATAGTGGATTCCGAAACACAGTGAAGCCACACGATTAGTTCGGAGGTGACCAGGACAAGTCCTACCATGTTTCCCTACCGGCACTGTGCACACGACCAAGTTATCTGCAGCTTTGAACCTGGTCTGGATTCAACTTGGTATGGCGGCCGGCGTAGTGGTATAGACTCTAAGTTTCACCCAAAAGGTTGCTGGTTCGAGTCCTACACTTGCTTCATTATCTGGCCGTGCTCAGGAGGGCATGTAAAGCAGGCGGTCCCGGGCCTTCCTAGTTGAGTATAAGAGAGGGCTTTATAGCCCTAACTCCACTAGGTTTGCTTAGTAATAGAACAAAAAGCCATCAATGGGATGCCATAAAGTATAGTAGATGAAATGTTCCTCAAACACTTTGAGTACGAGTAACTGACCTAAATGCTGGCTCCATCTGGAACCATGACTCAATGTCGGTGCGCACCACGTCTCCCACAAACAAAGCCTGTTTATTGTAGTCATAAAAGTGGTTGCAAATGAGAAGTAGCGCTTCTTGCAGAGTTACTCTCTCCATCCGCGAAAGACGGTCTTCCTGCAATACCAAACAACAAAATAAGTCAGGACATGTAGATTAGTGGTAAGGACTGACTTTCACCCGCAAGATTGATAGCCATGCTTCGGAGGCCACGTAAAGCAGGCGGTCCCGGGCCTTCCTAGTTGAGTGTTAAGAGAGGGCTTTATAGCCCGCTAGGTAACTCCGCTAGGTTGGCATAGTAATAAAACAAAGTCATTATTTATGTAATAAGCCCAATACCATTATATTTTAATTACAATTTTAATTAAGGTCCGCAGCCGACTTCTTCTAAGCTTCGAAACTGAACAATGACTAGGTAATGAATGAATGAATGAATAATTAAATTGAAACACACAGTACAATACAGAAGAATATTGGACGGCATGTTCCATGTTCTACTGCGTAGCGGTGCCGTTGAGTATTCCTTACGAAAACTGTCCAAGCTATAGTGGGCCTCAGCAATTAGTGAGCCGGTAATGCTTTATAAACATGTAAGTAGCCGTGTTCATTAAGAGCAAATGGGAGTCCCCTCACTACGCACTTTTTGTACCAAGACAATTTTCACAGAATATACCGATCGTAGAACCGTCAAAACAGCCGTTAAATCAGCAGAAATGCCCCTCCACATTTCGATACAAGACATATGGCCTTCACTAACACCAATTGGCCACAGTTTTTGAACTCCTTCCTCGGGAATACCACACCAATCGTTATTTGTTCAAATCAAATTCAATCATTGTAGCCAATCTGTGTTAGAAAGAGGTACAAACCATATATCAAAATGCTCAGAAGAATTTCTTTAGTCCTGATATTTTTGATAATATATGCGATATTTGATTTTTAAACTAAAAGCACTCCGGTAGTCTCTTAATTATTGTGGAGTTGTTATTTATTTAACCATAGTTAACTTATAGGATCATTCAATCCATTCTAATATATCTCTTTTTTTAAAAAAAAAGGTTAATCGCAAACAAATCATTTAATAATGTATCCTATTGACCTGTTTAGTCGCCTCTGTAGGTTAGAACCCGTGTTGACTTACGACACGTCTCCGATCGCCTGGCCTGTAGAGACTTGCACAAGCAAAAGCACGCTACCACCAGGCCATCGAAGTCGATTTATATTATCCCTGGTTGAACGAAGCTTCTGACCTAAGCGAGACACGCCTAAACTGTCCTATCTAATTGGCTGTATCTCCTCAGCGTTCCTCAACCAATTCACCATAATAATTATTATAAATACAATTCTCTCAAGAGACAGATTCAGCTATACGCTGTTTTCAGCTAACCTTACCTTGTTAAAATTGTGAACAATTCCATTAATCTGATCAAACAGAGGGAGCAAGAGAAGGGGGTACCGTTGAGCTATTTTGACGAGCAGTGCACCCGCGTGGCAGCGCACATTTTTGACAGCACGCGATCGATTTTCTTTCGTATCACCGGGCAGCTCGAAGACACACGCAGCGAAGATTTTGTCCAAAACTCTGTACATGAAAAGAAGCACGCTTCAGAATAACAAAATACTGGGAGCAATTTTCATAATAAGCCCCCGGGTAAGTTTGGTCGAAATATGCCAACAGGCCGGAGCGTGAGATGGTGGCATATACAATAAATAAAAATTGCAAGTAAAGAAAATATACTAAGAGACAATTGGAAAAACCGTATATAAGTGGCCTAAAACGAATTTCACAGGAAATATCAAATGATCGGTAAACCATTAAGACCTGGTCCCACCATCACTTGAAAAGTATTGGTAAAAACACTGTATGGCACCGCCTTGTTTAAGTGAATGGAGGTTCCGTGCAGACCGTGCCTTATACATAGAAATATATTAACTGGAATGGCAGGAGCTATAATATCCCTTACGGGGCTCACGTTAGCCATAAGTCAACTATTAGAGATAAGTACCAATATAAAAAATATCGAAGTCTTAAACATTGCAGCATAGCAGAACGGATACGGTCAGTAATTAGTAATTATATTAATCTTAGTTTGAGGGGTCCATCACGGCAAAATCCTAACAGTGCCCCTCTCAACCACTAATACTAAAATTGTATACTTTTTCCCGTAATAAAGATTTACTTTAACTTTATAACACGTTGTAAAATATGAGACAGAGTTCTCTACAACTTGGATAAACTAAATCATTAATAAGTAGTAAATCATATAAAAACTTACTAAAACTGACTGATTTAGATGTGATCCTTTAATAGGTAATGTCTAACGACAGCATTCTTTAAAAATACGAACAAAATATAACATTACCCTACCTTGGTAATAAAGAGACACTTTGTTCAGCAGAGGCCATGGAAAGAAACACGAAGAGCGCAGAGAAACAGGACAGGAGCGTAGACAGGATTAGCGGGTCGATGGGGTTGAAGTTGAGGCTGTACGCGAGTAGCTCCAGCCCACCAGCCACGCTAGGCCGTATACTGTTGTCCAAATGGACCAGTCTTTGTAGAACTCTATCCAACAGCTGAAAATTGAATGGTTACATGAGCTACGAATATAGTAACCGAAGAGACTATGGACAAGAGCGTAGACAGGATTAACGAGTCAATGGGGGTTGAAGCCGGCCCCACTCGGACGAACACTGCTGTCCAAATGTTAAGCTAACAAAAAGTTAAGTGCATAGTAAGAGTGAGGAGAAACAAGACAGGATGAAAAGGTCGATGGGGTTGAAGTTGAGACTGTACGTGAGCAGCAGAGCCAGCTGGCCACGTTGAGATGAACTTGACTGTCCAAATGGACCAGTCTTTGTAGGACTCTATCCAACTGGCCTTCGATGGTGCAGCGAGCGGGTAGCTTCCTAGAGAGAGACTCAACACACCATACACGGATATTATTACCAACAGATACGAAGAGGTTCTGAAGATGTATTAACTTGTTTGCTTGTGATTACTGTACTCTTAAAATTAAAAAAAAAAAACATGGGCAAATAACCCGTAACCCCCTCACCCTCACTTCCTTAGCTTATGCATAGCTCCTTGATTAGATTGCTTATTTAAGTCAAAGACACTAACCATAGACATGGCTTCCCATTGCAGGAAAAGCAGTGATGTTGACGTGACGAAGTTGGCCTCAGTCGTCGCGATGTCGTGCATAGACTGTTCCAGTATCATTCGAAACCATTTCTCTACGTAAGTATATGTAACATATGGTGCAACCTGAAACAAAAATAATAATATTATGAATCTGCTAGTAAAACTCACAGATAGAGGGCGCATTGGTAGAAATGATGAGTCCAACGCGATATACCGAGAACCTCCGATAGTAGCCGAAATCAAGAGAGCCCGCATTAGGTGGGCAGGTAGGGCACGTAGAACGAATGCCAGACAATAGGACAACAAGAGCAGCCTTACACAAGGGGGGACGAGTGTTGAAGAAGACGAGTGGGCCGACCACAGATACGACGGCTGGCGATCCTTGGTGTCGATGACTGACGAAGGAGAGCGCAAGACAGCGCAGGCTGGCGGAATGTGTCAGAGCAGGCCAAGGCGTACATTTTTAACCATGGGAATAAGTTAACTTGGTAGCTCGGGGTGTAAACTCTCAAATTAACACTTGCCACCTATTTCAACGACCAAAAAGAATTTCTGGTTCCCTGTAGGCTGTAGGCAGTAATGCAGATTTGTAAGAATACAATCTGAATATCCACACAATATCCAAAACATCAGGGAGGCTAGAAAATAGGATTATTGTTTACACTTTCATATACTTGCTTCTTGTTACTGGCTTCCAGCTTCAGGTGATGTCTATCGAACTCCAGTGCCCAGAGGTTCTTGCGTCGCAGAATTTTTTCTATTCCTTCTCCTTTGATATAAAACATTAAAGAACTTCCAGTTCTTCATTGAAGCATTGAAATCTACTTACATCAGTGGCCTTCCGGAATGTATCCAGCAGTTCAACACGAGTTTTGTTAAAAAACACGTTGAATTCCTCTTCAGAGTCAAAATCGAGAATAGCTGTGGTGTCCTGGTCGGTCGTAGGGATCCGTGAAGCAGGATAGGCAACCTTAACATAACAACAATTACTTAAAAGCTTATAAATACATAAATAAATATACTTGTAGATACATAGTATATTTTGTTAAAATTTCTCAATTTACATAACTTCAGTGGGATTCCACAACAATATACGCCATTTCGAGCAACTTGCCGGTCTTGGAAATGACGAACGGGTCATGCCTATCGTCATTGCAAGCCTCAAGTCCAACCCCCCCCCCCCCCCCCTATTAAGAACAAACTGAGTGGAACCTGGGGCTGACAACAATATGAGTGAGGAAGCCCAGAAGGGCAAAGCAACAACCAAAGCGAATGAATAAAAAGACAGAAGAAGGAATACGAGGAAGAGGAAGACCAAGGAAGAGAAGAAGAAACAAGATTGATGTTGGAAGAGCGGGACTGGCATCAGAGGAAGTGTTGAATAATCAGAAGTGGAGAGACGGGTGAGAGTGGAAGAGGCTCATGTATCACACCCGAGCAAATGGTGTTATAAGTCATAAGTCATGTATTGGCCATTTTAAAAATACAATGGTATTCTCGGCGTCGTTACAACTCTATTACGTCAAACAGAAACACAGAAACATATAATACGGTACATAAGATATAAACTCAACTGTTGTAGTTGTGGTCAAAAATTCAGGCACGGAGTAAGGGCGGTTCACACCAAGAAGCCTAATCACGCCCTTCCTAAATTGGGATGGTGTTAAAGTTGGAAGCCTTAGGAGGCTGGGTAGGTGGTTATACAACCTCGCACCTAAGTGGTGGGGTGAATTTCCCATGGCGGCTGTACGGTATTGCTCCTGGTGCAAGTCACCCCCACTCCGTGTCTGATGGTGGTGAGTTTCTGCATTAAAAATCATATTTGTGCAAGTGCCTACGAGTATACGTCAGGGTCTCGAGTATAAACACTGATGCCAGAGGGAGGATATCGAGTTTCTCGAATAAGGGTCGACAAGACACTCGTTGATCCCATGTCCCAATAAGAGCTCTAATGGCACGCTTTTGGGCTTTGAAAACCCGATCGGACTCAGTGGCGCTTCCCCATGTTGCTATCCCATAGCGCATTCTGGAGTCAAAAACAGCAAAATAAACTATTTTTAGTACGTCTTGGCTAACGAAAGGCTGCAGAGTGCGCAGGAGGAAGACACAGGAAGATAATTTAGCGCATAACTTGTGAATGTGTGGTCGCCAGGTCAACATATGATCAATATTAAGGCCCAGAAAAGACACGGTAAGAGCAGCTGGAAGACCTATCCCATCGCAAACCAAGTTAATTGCTTCCTTGTTGAGGTTGGCTAACTGAAATGTCATAAATTCTGTCTTTTGTGCGTTAAAAACAAGCATCATGAGCTTTTAGCCAACCTGAAACTGCATTTAAGATGGAACAACCACGCGTTTGGGCCGTAGGGTTGTCCGGCGCTGGAATCAATATGGATGCATCGTCTGCGTATAGGCTGAGAAATAGGTCCCAAGGGGAAGGCATGGTGTCACGTTCGAAACTATTATTAATCCTTGATGATGATGATGATGATGACCATGCACCAACGGCCATGCCAAGTTGAATCCACCAGAAATGAGCCTGTTCAAAACTGTAGCAAACTTGGTAGTGTGCACAGCACTGGCAGTAGAACTTGGTAGGACTTGATAATGCGCTGAGGCTACTAGTCAGTCTAAGTACTTGTGATAGTCTCTACACACCTTGCGATCGCAGACGTGTGGTAACTCCTCGACACAAGTACCTATTAGGTTATTTAGTGAGGCGATAGAAGAGGTTAATCGGATACATTCATTAAATTGATTATCGAGCCCGGGTCACCTCCGAAGTAATCGTGTGACTTAACTGTGTTCCCCAAGTGATATGAACCCACTATAATAGGGGTGGCTCAAGTTGAAAAACAGACTCACTACCCCCGCCAGGGTTGCATAAAGCGGAAATGCTGAAAGAAGGCGTTGTAAAACAAAACAAACAATGATGAACACGGCCCACGTACCAGCCCGAAAAGTTCTTTATACTTCATAAATTCATTCCTGGCCGTGAAAGCCTACGCTATCATCAAAAGGGCTAAAATCAATGAACTCACCCTAATCGTTTTTGGAGCCGTAGTTTCAACCCATTGCGGAATGTACTTTTGAAACATGGGATCTCGGGAAATTGCGGCATGCTTGAAAAATAGCTGCCAAACCGTGTTGGCACAACTGACAATCGTCAGACTAGGATATCTTGAAAATGTCAGCATTACACCTGAAAAACAAACAATAAAATAAAGCTAAGTATTACGGGACACCGGCTATGTCCCAAGTTTTTAGAAAACAGCACGGTATACCGAAAAGTCAAGGATCGACACTCGTCACATAAGCCATAATTTTCCCACGTGCCGGGGTCCATCCAAACAAGATGGGTACCACCGTTCGCAGTTTTGGGGAAAAGCGGCTGCCGAGCTTGTAGCTGAAAACAGTGCAGTGGTCAAGAAAGAGGAATCCGATCCTTTACCATTTTTCTTCTTTATTTGCCTCTTCTAGCGAAGATTGGCGATCATCATGGCAATTTGGACCTAGGAGACTGCTGATCTGCAAGTCGTGCTCTTGCCAAACCACTGCCGCAGGTTTTTCAGTCAGGACTTTCTTTTCCACCGGGAGCCCTCAGTCCTTCTAATAGCAACTTCCCTTGGATTATAACTTTCTCCTCATCATATGGTCCAATTATGCTAGTTTCCATTTCTTAACTGTCAGCAGCAACTAGGTTTCTGTATCCATTTGCCTCGGCAATACACCCACATTTCAAATGCACTGACTCTGCCTTCCATAGCTTCCGTATATTCCTCCATAGCAACGTCCAGCCCTCTATCCCTTTAACATTCCTTAGGCCTAAATCCTCGCTCAATTGGGCTTGGCCCAATCTGTGGGTATCCTTATCGTACCTGGTACATATGACAGAAACTTACTGAGATATAAATCAAGGTGTTCGGAGCGGTTGGCTGTTTTGCTGGGGTCTTCTTTACCCCACAACGAACAGAAATGGCTTCCCAATCCAGTCAGCACCTTTAACAAAAGCACAACAATCCATATTAGTCAATTGAAGTGAGAGTACAAAAAAAAAAACAGAAAACGCAGCAGACATTGGGATCCACAAGCCATCCCGGCATTTGCCCTTTAGCATGACTATGGGCAACCTATTACAAACCTGCTTTAACTTCTTCAAAAAGAAGTAACTGCAATGCGTTGCACCCTTCACGCTCACCTCATTTTACGCAACATGCATTGGCTTGTGATGGCCGAGAGGTCGAGCAGACATTTACGGTCCTTACGCATTCAGTAACTTCTAGGAAGTGATAAATTACAAATAAGAATAAAATTATATAACTTTATTCTTATTTGTCCTAACGCATGACTACTAACTCCCCTAAACACAAACCTGAGTGAGTTTCTTCAGAAAGAAGTAACTGCTCTCCGACGCACTCTTCACGGCCACCTCATTGGCGGCAGCGAGCATTTGCTTTATAGCCGTGAGGTCGAAGCAGTCGAGCAGACATTTGCGATCCTCCAGTGAGCCCTTCCGCATGACTATTTGTAGCAAACACTCGGCCGCGTGGTTCTGGAAGTGTTCTTCTTTGAGCAGGGCGCATAGAATGGTGAGGACGCGGTTCTGCTCCGCTGTGATATGCGACAAGTTGACCCATTCGACAAATCCTGACAGCGTTGTCAGGCCAGCCTGGAATAATGTTATCTATAAGACAGGTGTGTCTGTTGTGTGTTGTTTGGCCAACTGTTATCGGGAGCACACATTGGGTAACGAAGTTACTCAAGGACCGTCTAAAACCGTTTTCCTTTCCTTACACTGGAACAATGGTAGTGTTCACTATGGACTATGACGTGTTACCGTACATAAATAAAGATAGTGCTCTACTTTACCTGAACAACTCGCAAAAAAGCCTGTTTTTGCTCTGGCGTGGAACAAGACTTAAATGCATCCACGTGGAAAGTAATCAGATGAAGAATGAACGTAAATATATCAGCCATATTGCTGGTCAACGCTTGATAAAGGTCTTTCCGCCTTTGCGAAGATTCCAGAGTCTGAAAGAAAATACAAATAAGAGTAAGTAAGAGTAAGAATATTTTAATTGAAAAAAACTACACCTATACAATGCTATTAGTTAGGGGCCGTCCATTAATCGTGTGAAGGGGGGGGGGGGGGGATTCGGCAAAAATTACGAAATATCACAAGGGGAGGGGGGTATAGTAAGATATCACGTGCACTTATTTTTTCCGGCAAATGCATGATCGCATGATTACACGCATGATCACACCTTCCTTCAATATTGTTTTTAAGCCGGTCAAAAACAACCTGCAACCTTACTGCCTAGACATTTTTATCATGGTCCTTAATTTTCTACAATAGAATAAAATTAGATTATACTTTATACCTGTATTTAAAAATAATATTATAAAAATTTTAAGATTCCTTGTTGGCACTAAAAAATACACGTGATTTTGGGTGGGGGGGGGGGGTAGTCTTAAACCTCACCACGTGTCTCCGAGGAGGAGTTTTAAAAAAACATCCATCACGTGATTAATGGACGGTCCCTTATCCCGACCCTAAGTTTCTCAATAGGACTTGTGTTGCCGGGATACAAATAAGAATTCATGTCCATCTTAGGAATAGCAACTGTAACTGAATCATTGAGAATATCTTCCTTCTATTGTATTGCCCCATTAATATGAATAGGTCGGTACTCAGGCCAAACGTGGGCAGTGCTGGCTCCCTCTTCTTTGTTCTGTGGTACCTTACCCGGTGTTCTTCACATGATTCTCAAAGCAGATAGTACTGGAACCACTACCACAACTGGTATATTGTTTTAGGCTATTGGTTTTTACTGTTTTATTTGGCATTGTGTTTTAGTTTGTAGAAGGCCTATTGTTTTCATTGTACTGAATAAATACAGATATATTCTATTTAGTGTTAAAAAATTGAAAGCTAATGTGCCTCAACCACTTAGGTCCCTTTCACACTGCTTTCTCCACCACTGGCTCCTCGATCTCAGAACTCTCTTTCAATTACATCACTCTCTATCCCATAATTTTGCAAAGTCGTTAACCCGTTACCTGAAGTAGAGCGACGTCTTCGCAGAGTCGCAAGAAGACGAGAAGTACAATTTCGGCCTGAGTGGTTCCCTGGCCGCTGGCCACGTTTAATTCTTGGAGCAACGTGGGCCAATGCTGTGGCCATTCCCTCTTGACCATTTCTACTATGATGCGTGATAGAGCGTCCTTAATATGCGGCTCTTTCTGCGTTCCTGCAACTAGCAGCCTCATAGCATTTTCCTGTAAAATATAGATATAACATGATTTCGGGTTCTTCTGCTCTTCAGCAGGCCCGGCGAATATTGAACCCAACCCACGCGTGGAAGCACACAATCGAATGAGTTGCCGCAAATTCGACACAGCACACGGCCACCCCAGTCATTTGTGATCCACGCGTGGAATCGTTTGTGTTTAACGCACAGATTTCGTGGGCGTGGGTTTCATTCCTCAGGAATGCCTCTGCTGACATCACGAAATCTGGGTTCAATACGTGGTACTCGACCCATCCCATGGTCTGGGTAGTGCATGGGTTGGGCGTGTGCTGCGCGTGGGCTGGGTCAATATGCGCCGGGGCTTATGGTAGCCCTATTATTACAGTTAGAATACTCAGCCTTTTGAAACGCCGACAAGTTGCGTATCTAGCAGGCATTCAATGGTAATGGTAATTCTAATTGGGTCTACTGGCATTTAAAATGAAAGAATCATTGGATTCTATTTCATTGCCACCGGTTTCTTCTTCTTGAGTTGCAATCTAAGGATTGGTTTGCAGCGAATGCTTAATTTTTTTCCTCCACTCTTGTCTGTTTTGTGCGGTCCTTTTCAGTTCTTTGTAGGTGGCGCACCCTAGGTCCTTCATGACATCTTCGAGGTACTCCTTCCTCTGTCGTCCTCTTGAGTTGGTGCCTTCAACCATACCCTCAATTATGTTCTTGAGGAGCCCTTCGTGTCTCAGAATATGCCCCATCCATTTGCCTCTTCTTGTTGAAATGGTGGCCATAATAGCTCTTTCTTCGTTTATTCTATGGAGCACTTCTTCGTTGGTTATGTGGTCTCTCCATGGGATTTTCATGATTCTTCTGTAGCACCACAACTCAAAGGCTTCCAGCTTTTTCTTGTCATGTTCGTAAATGCACGATGTCTCACTTCCGTACAAGAGCACACTCCACACTAGAGTTTTGAGAAGTCTTTTCCTTTCCACCGGTTTAATCAACCTAAAATACTGAAACACGATAAAATGGAATTTGGAATTTACTTACTTTAATGTACAATTTCTCAGGTTGTGAAAGTTGATTCCATCTGTATTTTACGCAATGTTCCATAAGTTGCAGCCCAAAATGGACAATATAATCTTTCGAGTGGTCTAATTCAATAAGGAAGAGGCCAACTTGGGCCGCATAAGGTGATGTATCCTGAAATTAAGTAAAATACAATCCTATTCGTGTGATACGTACAATAATTCATAAAAGGAAGTGTTTGATAGGGAGGAAATCAATCAAAACGTGTAATACCTGCAAAACGAATACTGGTACGCTCCGATGGAGCCTTAGAGTTATAGCTGGGTATTTAGACCCCCCCCCCCCCAACCAAAAAAAGCGATCATGAAAAATGCATAGGGATATTGCAAAGTTGCAACATTATTTGTCGGTAAAATCTCAACTGTACAGCTTGCAAAATGCGTAAAACCTCACAATTTTCTTTCTCCGGGGGAGACCCAGGGTATAAAATGCGCAAAACCTCACTAATTTGGGCCTATTGTCAATTTTTCTCAGGGGGAGACCCCCGGGCCCCCCGTTGTCCAGGGTATAATACGCGTGGAACCTCACTAATTTGGGCCTATTTGTCAATTTTTTTTCTCCGGGGCATCGAAGTCTTGGGGTCCTAAAGCCCCTCCACCCCAGAAATTTTGGGAATTTACGGCAATGGATTGCTACATATACACTTGTGTATACTAATTGTTTCATTGCCATTAGATGAACAATGTGTTCCAAAACTAACTACACTACGTAAACTAGTTTTTACTGCCGGCGTCAATGGATCCGTCCCTGCTCCTCCCCCCTCCTTTTCGTGGTGATAACGATTAGTCTGTAAAATTTTACTGCACAGAATTCAAGAAATGCGCAGAATCTCACTATTGCTGTCCAATATTTTGAAAAACTTTCCTCAGGGGAAGACCCTCGGGCCCCCCTAAATTAGTGTTGTCAAATTGCGTTAAATTTCACTATTTCTCGCCTATATTTTCCGAAAGTTTCCTCCGGGGGAGACCCTCGGGCGCTCCTGGGAAACCTATGGACGACTAAAATAATAATTAGGATTTATGTGAGCAGGTTTGAGCCAATCCAAAATAAATTAAATCCTGCCTATGGCCTAAATAATAGCAGGTGCTTACCTTAAATTGTTCATACGCTGTGTAGGCTTCCTGGCGTAGAGACTGCATGGCCGTTGGGTCCATGGTCACTTCCAAAGCCCGCACCAGCTCGCTGGCCATCTTAGTGACCAAATCGACAGACGCCATTGTGTTATCTGGGAAGAAAAAAATGTTACCTGTTAGGAAAACTATAAGTTATTATAGTCTGTTAAGTACTTACGTCTGTTGCCGAATAAACTCATGCCTGCGCACACAACTTGCTCTGATGTAGTCACATTTGGCCTATATTTAACACATTTAACTTGTCCTCGGATGTATCAATGCAGCAAGTTAAATACTTAAGACAGTGACACTGCATTTGACTCTACACCTCTAAAGGCGGCATACTGCCCCTTTGTGACGCGTCACACAACTCAAGGTCTCTCTATCATCTCTCATCTAAATTATCCACCTAGGTATTATTTACCCAAAAAGTGCCCACTGCAACTGTATTCTCTGCCGTTCACTTACGCACCACAATGACTTATCCACAGTAAAGAGGAATCTGTTATCCCCAGCATGGTTGCGATAATGTAACATATTTACCTGTATAACTTATTTGTATTGCACCGTAGTATTCCTCTAGTTAACAAAGGCAACATACCAATCACCAGTGTTAAGTCTTTACGAGACTATTCGGCTAGATAAATCGACGAGTGCTTCCTACAATTAGTTGACATACAGTAATGTCGGCAATAATAAAATATTGCTGCACCAATATTAAAGCTCCTTTAATTTTAGCATGATGCAAGAAAACGTGGTGTATGCATTGAAGGAACACTATCACCGGTTTTTGGATGCAGCAGAAAAGTCGAATATTGTGTGTTTAGTAATACTGACATACCTTCAGTGTCTTAAGTGGAACCCATCTGACACTCTTAACAACAATTTTGTAGTGCTGTCAATACATTTCTTAGTTAAAATAACATAATAATATTCTTAACCCAACTACCAGCTTACGAAAACAATAATGGCGTCGGGTCCTGAGAACGGCAGCGCAGCGAGTGACAGAACCTCTAACTAAAATATTTACAATTTAGCGCCTTATTTAAATTGAAAATTGTTGTTGGTGGGAAAGTTTGCGGAAAAAAAAAGAAAAAATAATCATTTTTATGCCTTGTTTTTCCTATACATGGGCTCTTTGAGTCGCACATAAGGTATACAATATTAAGTTGGGGAAAATCGACTGAAGCAACCAGAGCTTTTATAATACGAACTATGGGAGGTGTTAGAGACCAGACAGTTTCTTGTAGACCGCTATTTAAAAACCTGGAAATCCTAATCTTACCGGCCCTCTATATACTGGAGGCTATTAAAGTCCGAACTTCAGGCAGAGAGACATACGCCCCCATTACATAAGAAACAGGGATCATTTAAGTAGGGAGCCATGCCGTCTTACGTTAACGTTAAACTCTCCCGAAGAAATGGAGGCCAGACTTTATAACTGTTTACCGCCCAGCATGAGAGCCTTGGAAGGCAAAGCTTTCAGAAGCGCGCTCGGAAAGCAACTGTTGGATACTTGTCCGTACTCTGCAGGAGAATTTTTTGAGAGGCTAAAATACTAATCTTACTAACCCACTAACTTGCCAACTAATTGTGTTCTTTTTTGTTTGCATATGTTAGGTGCATCCTACTTGACGAAGCCTAAAACTGGGATTATTCGCCTAGCCTAGGCCTATATCTCAGTTAACAATGGCTAACCTGTTTTAAACTTGAACTTGTTACTTTTAGTTAACGATTCTCTCTGAAATATATTGGCCAATGCTTAAGTATAAAATAAAATATAAATACCGGTAATATATTTAGTGCATTTCTACCATTAGCAACTGAAGATAAAAATATATTGTAGGTACTGTAATAAGCTGGGATGCTTAAACATTATAAACATTAACCCCCCCCCCCCCCCCATCTAACGTAAGCTTCCGCATGAAAATGTTTTGATTCTGTTTTAGATTTTTTTTTCTTTTGGACCCCGTCTATCCCCCATGGTGGGTCATGGACAAAGATTGATTGATTGAATATTGCTCCATACTGACCATACTCTAGTAAGTTCAGTTTCATACACAGTAAAGTTATTTAACTATATATTGCTGAAACTATTGTAGTCAAAGCGTGACTCCGTCTAAACCTTTGGATTGAATGAGAATAGAGCTAGTAACTGCTAGTCCTTAAACAGTTAAACTTTCTTGTGTTTAGGCGGCTATTCCACCGGCGATTTTACTTCATATTTGATTTTGTCATTGACGTCTGTTTTGTTTTAAGGAGACTATTATGTAGATTGTAAAACAATTGTAAAACTACCTTATTATTACTTGTACACTTATGTACATAAATATACGATTTTCATTTCATTTCACTTAACTTAATTTATAATAGATAAGTTAAGTATCTACATAATAGTCCTTATAAAACAAAACAAACGTCAATGACAAAATCAAGTATGAACTAAAATTGCCGGTGAAAATATAACAATTAGGTACTGTTAATAAGTTGTTTATTAAGTAGTTTTACAAAGGGTAATTATGATTACAGTACACAGGGCACGCAAAATGTTTCTTGGGATGGCCCCCATAAATTGTGAATATAAAACTAACTACCTAATATTCATTCGAAGAAGTGTTACGATTGGAAATGTCAATAGTTCCGGTTATAGTATAAATGACAGTATTGCAGGAGCAGTAAGGTCTGTGCACTTGAGTCCCGGGTGGCCACCTTAAAGAATGTCCTGAAGGACACATTATCGACCTTATAGTAGCCCATTGATCCCTTGTACAATGCCAACGACCCCATGAATCCGTATGAATTTTTGACTATTGGCAAATTGGTATCCGTCGTCGTTATCAACCTACATCGGCTACAAGCGATAATGGACAAGCTGAGACAAGCTTAGCATTGACGCAATGAAACAGGCGAAAGCATCATTTAACCAAGTACAGATACGAGTTTTATTTTCTGGCTACCTTATGACCTTAATAGCTTGATTTTGACTGATTGAGTTTATAGAGAGAACCACCCACTTACACTGGCAAATTGCCCGAGCTTGCCCGCCTGCCTGAAACAGCTCCCCCAAATTTGTTTTCGAATTTGAAAACAAATGCAGACTACACATGATGATGACAAAGACAAGCCGTTTCTTAAAAGTTTATGCAGAAGTCGGGCTCTATATTAGACAGGTATTGTCATCCGCCATATTGTATCCATTATAAGTCTGGTGTATAAGCCAAGCATTGGGTGTTTACCTTGTTATGTTTAGAAATTTATCGTTGTTTATTTCTTATTATTTTAAAAAAACGTGCTAACAATTAGGGAAGTGCTTAATAAAAAAATTACTAAAACGTGCATTAGTTTTTTCCAATATTTTTCAATCTTTTACTTTTCTTACAATACTTACCATATAGGAAATATGGGATACAACATGGCGGATGACAATACCCGGGTATATAGTGCCTTATGCAGAAGTCATCCTTAAAATGAAAACCAACCGGGTACACCCGGCCTGTTAACGTTTCTTCTTGTGTAGGTGGCCTGTTTATCTTGCGCCTCCTTCATTTCTTTCATCTCCTCCTTGTGATCCTTCGGATAGACATTAGGAAATTCAAACTTTTCGTCACGTGGCTGCAACATAAATCAAAAGGATTAAATTTTTGGGTCCGATGCACACGGGCGATTCAACACGCGCGAGTTGCCAGCGCCTGTTTTAATTGTAGCAAATGGGCTTGTTGAATGCTTGGTACAAAACCACAGAATCTACTTCAGAAGATTTCAATGAGCTGGCGTGTCGAAAGGTTTTTTAACAGAATAACTTTTAACTAACTATGCCAAACTAATCGCTGGATTTTGGTGAAATTCGGCATTTAGGTTCACAACTATCATGCATAATATCATCTTTTTTTTCTTTTCGGCTAACTCAATTTTTGGGGATTTACCCTAAAAACCTGAGAAAAACTGCTAAAAATAGTTTTTTCTAAAAAACTGTCACCGAAGCCGATTTTAACATAACACTTTTATAATACCCAAGTACAATATTACACCACTATTAATAAATTTACTACCAACCTAATCTGTACAGTACTCGCAAATACTCGAAAGAGTCCCGCGCCTTAATCTAATTAAAAAAATTAACAAAAAAAGAAAGAAATTATGTAAGTAATCGACTTTGATGGCAAGGTGGTAGCGTGCTTGTACTTTTGCGAGACTCCACAAGCCATGCGATCGGAGACGTGTCGAAACTCAACACGGTACTAACTTACTGAGGCGACTGAACGGGGCAATTAACCTTTAAAAAGAAAAAAGAAAAAAAAGAACAATAGCAATAAATATAGCCGCCATTTTCAGAAGCTGCTATGTTATTACTGTGACTTTCGAGAGTAGGCAGAGCCCAAGCTTAACCTGTCGGTAGCATTAACAACCGCAAGAATGTTTACTCCTACTTGGTGCCAACCACCCTTAGACCCGATCCCACCATCACATGAAAAGTATCCGTAAGAAATACTGGACGGCACCGCCATCTACCAATGCATGGACGGGCAGTCCTCATTACCGAGACATTTCAAGCGATAATGGGAACCACCCTCAAGTGCGATTATGTTTTCTACTTAGATAACCGAAGTACGAGTAACCAAGTGAATTGATTTTTTGGGATACTTTTTTCCCCAAGTTTATTTCAACACTGTACTCATGAGCTTAAAAATGGTTAGCAATAGGCTAATAAACTTCAACATACCAATGTTATCACTGCTTCTTTGTAGTCATCGTCCTTTATTATATTACGGCGCCCTCTTTGAGTTCGCGTTTTCCCTGAAAAGAAAATGTATTTTTATTGTTTAGCACTATTTTAACTGGAGAACAAGCAGCTGCAATGGTTTGGCGACGTCCAAAGGATGGATGAGAATAGAACCACCCGGAGGTTGGCGGAAGTAAGGCCACAAGCCAGAAGATCCATCGGCAGACCGAGGACAAACCTCGAGGAAAGAGTCGAAAAACCCGCGGGAGCAAGAGGAAAAACAATGGCCAAACACAATACATTGGCTACCACCGGATGGAGTATAAGAAATGGTCCTAGGGTGACCCCCTCACGCTGCGCAAGCGGCACTAAGAGGGAAGAGGAAGAAGAAGAAGCACTATTTTAACGATTTATCAGATCATGAGTAGAGGAAGAAGAACGCAATGATCCACAGTAAAATACTTTAATAGTGACCGGTTTCGGATAAAATCCATCATCCGACTAACAACACATGAAAAAACGCCAGCTTATATACTACGGGAAGGGAGTGGGCGGAGGAGGCGGGGGTTGAGTACATAAATCGAGTAGTGGGGATACAGTTTGAAACATTATATCATTCGTGAGAACCTCGTTATTCCTAATAGCCTTTCTAATCTCTAAGCTTTCTAACCTGTCTAATAGTCTACTTTTACTACAACAATGTAGGATTTTAAAATCTTCAAAATTACATGAGTGCGAGTTACTTGAGAGGTGGTCCGCAAAAGCTGAGGTACAGTCATTTTTACCGATCGCAAGCGGAACGAAACCGGTCACTATTAAAGTATTTTACTGTGGATCATTGCGTTCTTCTTCCTCTACTCATGATGTTCTCCAAGTTCCACGAAGTCACCAAGGAAACTCTCACAAGGATTTATCAGATTCTTCATAAATTTTTATCTTTAATTGATACATTGGAAGTTACTTTTTATTTGAAAGAATCTTTAGATTACCAAGCATATGACTTTTTTGCTGCGATATGGGATGCTTGCCTGTAGAGCAATAATACCAGCAGACCACCTGAAAGACATCGGAAAGAATGGGCGGCTCTTCTAATCGAAAATCCACCAATCAAATCAAATCATATTATCCATAAAACAATTACAATAAGATTAGATTGTAGTTATCTAAACGGCACTATAATACAATAATAATATATATTAAATTTACCTTGTTTTATTTCCACTGTGACGTCAACCACATTTATTTTATAAATCTTTTCGAGATAATTTCTCACGTCGTGATTAGTCATTTCGATAGATGTTTGAAAGACAACAGTGTTAGGAGGATACTTCTTTTCCGGTTTTACTATCTTCATCCAAAAGTTTGGTAAGAAAATTCTCAGTTGAGGATTTCCACGACAGTACAAGGGATACCTACAACAAGATAGAAATTGAATTTTAAATCGAAAATTGAACATCCTCTGGAAATTTTTCAAAAAGGGTAAATGTCACCTGTGATTTCCATTTGACAGTGGTCAAAAATTAATAATGAGGGATAGCTCATTGCCCACTATTATACCCAGTCACTCACAAATTCCAATTTAGAGTCTCCTATACTAACTACCCTGTCAGGCCACCATCCACTTCGAGTTGGATTTATTGAGGCTAAGTGTGTTCATACATAGCCAACCAAACCCCTTTTTAATGTCTTCATTTATCTTCCCTAAACCATCTTACAATTAATCAACTTCTATGTACGAGATGAGTGTGTCTTTAGCAAACAGTTTAATTTTCTATTGTTTTAGGCAAGTTTCAAAGTCATTTATGAAGCGGACTCAATTTGCTACCTCGGCGCACTCCAAATATTACTTCCATAAATGATGCCAACTTTTCTCCTATTTTTACACATTGACCTCATCCCTACAGGTATTTTCCTAACCATATTAACGAATGCTCCTCAACAACACCATTGAGGGTATGGTTGAAGGCACCAACTCAAGAGGAGGACAGAGGAAGGAGTACCTAGAGGACGTCATGAAGGACCTAGAGTGCGACACCTATAAATGACTGAAAAGGTCCGCACAAAACAGACAAGAGTGGAGAAGACTACAACCAGTCCATAGATTGTAACTCAAGAAGAATTAACGAATTGTCAGTGAAACCTATGCAATTTAATTTTTCTAGAAATACTGCAATAGTTCTCAATAGTGTCTCGAATGCACTGAATACACTAGTCCTTACGCTATGACTTATACTTCACTTGTATTATTTTATACTTTACTTGTATTGTATAATTTAACGAAAATATATATTGTATTGTATTGTATTTTAGATCGTCCTTCAGCCCGTAAATTATTTTCGGTTACAAAATCAAGCATTTGCCTTCTGACAATTTCTTTTATTATTTTGTCTACAGCAGGCAAAATATTTATTTATAAGTCTTAATTTTGCCATACTTACTGGATTGTTTATTGTTTCGGGACCGGCGTTATTCGAACTATTTCCCATTCTTCAGAGATCTCGCGCAGCTTTCTCGATTTTTTTACGTAACCTATAATAATTTCGGAATTTTCCTTACCGAGCCCCGAGAACCTTTTTTTATTAAGTTACTGTGTTACTTGATAGCCAAGTTTCTTTCCATTTACCGCTTTATTGACTATGGAACTATTAGGCTAATATTAACTATCTTGGTAAATATACCAATAATTGATACGGGAAAGCATTTACGCGTGAACTCGCACCGGGTCTTATTAATAGAAGACTAAACTAGCAATACATTTATATAACACCCCAGTAGCCGAGTTGCGAGGATGCTTCGTTTAGACTAAATTACTGCCTACTACACGCGAAAAATTCAATAATAATACAAACCATCTTGTTGACATTTTATTGAATATTATTATGCCTACTTGTGGCAATTGTTAATACTTAAGCTTATATTGAACTGAAAGTTAAAGTTTATTTTACTTAAATTTAGATTTTAGATTTGTTTGTTTACATATACTTTGCAAAAAGCAGACGAAAAGACGCCGTAGTTTGGCGTTAGCAAAACACGATCAACGTAGCCGGCAGGGAAATTTGCTGTGAGCAATTAAACAAATAACAATCAACTATCAAGATTCGAAGATTCAAGAAAAGAGCGGAAAAATTATAAATAAAATAGGCTAGAAAATTTTTTGTTTTAAAATTAAATTATTAATCACAAGTAAGTAGTGCCTTTTACCTCCTGTTACTACATACAATTTAGACCTAATTTAGCCAATTTAAGGTATGTTACGCGTGTTATGTAAGCTCAAAAAAGTAAAAACGGCGTTGAAATACTTGAAAATAGCGCAATGTGCTAATATATGAGCGGAGCCGGAGTACACTTCAAACTTTACTGTTTATCAATGTTTCACTACTGAAAGTCACTTAGCAACATCTGCGTGCATGCCACTCACTTTTGAGAAACAAGGAATAATGTCATATGGGGCTACATAAAAGGCTGTCCGAATTGTAGCGTACAGTAGATAGAGAACGCATAAGAACTGTGTACCGGCGTACAGTCAGGATATCCTGTCCTGCTTAAACCGTATATTAAAACAAATGTAGAACTATTCCCCGTGAGAAATACTATCCAGTCACACAACACAAGGAATGCCGTAATGCTCATAGATTTGGCCAGATACAGTCTGAGTAAGTCCATCTCTTCCTTCTTAATTCGGAAATTAGATACTATAACGCCTTACCCAATAGACTTAGAGGTAAACACCATACGGGATTCAAGGTCAAAATTGAGCGGAATATGAGGGGATGTCCACTGTATAATTAGGAAGAATTTGATCTACCAGGTCTATAACAGTAATTTCTTAATTTTATTTTCAGAAATGAGTCGGCCGTCCATGTCGCAAAGTTACGGGGAGAGGCAGGAAATGTTGCAAAATTTGATGGAAGAAGTTCTTGCAATTCAGCGCGATGGAGAGAGGACAGAGGAAACCATGGCACGGATCCGAGAAATTGCCATATGCTCCGGTGATCTCATACGGGATGCAGAAGATGCCCATGACATGGTTATTGACGCCCATCTTTTAGCAGCTAGTAGTCACTTAGTCAGAGCACACGTTAGCTCTCACAACACTAATCTTACCTCTTTTGTTCCCGAAGACTATACAAGCGGACTTCTCGGTTTTGTTGAGGGTAATTCTGTTCACACTCGTTATAATTGGGACGTTTTAGCTGCTGAAACGTGTTGCATGTTTAAAAAGGTACCTCCGCTATCGTACATGCTGGGCACTTTTGTTATGAACCCACCACCACCACAGGAAAAGGAGAAAAGAGCGCGACAACAGAAACTCGTCGACGGCAAGAAAATGTCCGTTCAAGCCGTTGAAGAAGTCGACCACGAGGGCGAAAGCTCCGATGAAATTTACCAGCATATTTTGAAGTGTCTAATTGAACGGTACAGGAAAAAAGGCAAGCAGCCTATCGAATATTTGGAATTTATTACCGATCCGGAGGATTATTGGAGAACTGTTGAAAATATCTTCCATTTTGCTTTTCTAGTTAGGGATGACAAGGTTAAAATGACGCTGAATGATAGAAAGTTACCTGTTGTTGTGCCCTTTTTGAAAGAGGAAAACAATGGTGAGCAACAGCGTAAGGTGAGCAAGAACAGGCAGTTTAATTTCAGGATTAGTATTCATGAGTGGCGACAAATTATCAAGGTTTACAAAATTGAGAAAGCATGTATTAGACCATTTCGTAGTGGCAAATGATGTTAGTCTTGACTCTAAAGACCTTAATTCGCAAACCAAATAAATCCAAAATTGCAACTGTTCAGGAGAGAAAAATTACGAATTAATGAATCACTTTTTTCTATATACAGGAATATGTGTTGGCTATAAGTGCGCAAATACATTTTTTTTTATACAAATAAGTGTTTAATTGCCAGTCGAAAGGGAATTTATTTCTGAACACGTGGGTAGTGGGCATCAATATCTCATTTTCGCCAATTTTGAATTTATGTGGTTTAATTATTTAATAAATTAAGGTATCCATATTTTATTTTAAATGTGTCCCAATAAATATTGCACTTCATTTAACCGAGTTAGGGTATGTTAAACAACGTCTCTGACTTACTGTTATTTTTAAAACTCTTGCGGCAGAGTAACATATGTTTCTAAGGCTTTAACATATTGTATAGTCTAGTACAGGGGTCGGCAACGTGAGGCACACCAGCCTTGGCGTTTTGGGTGCGGGCGGCTCTTAAAACTATATGCAATAACAAAAAAAATTTTAATACATTTTCTTTTATTTTTTAGTTTGGGATAAGTGGCTCTTCTTCCCTCTTAGTGCCGCGTGAGGGGGTCGCCCCGTCCCCATTTCTTTTCGATTACTTTTTCGAACGGTGTGGGTCTTCTAACTGGGTTAATTGTAAGAGTGGGCCGAAAGGCCCAAAATTCGCCCATATGGAAAATTAAGACAATTTTCTTTCTTTGTAACTAATCTAAATCTCCTTATTTTGAAATTTGACTCAACTGCTAGAAATGGTTACTGATCCCTGGTATAGTCTTGATAATAAACCTGTCTTACAGCCTCATGAGATACTACTTAATATAAGTACTAAATAATATGTAAAATGAACAATATTTTCTACTCACTACACCTTCAACCACAATAAGCGGCCTGGTAGGCCAAGGCTCACATGGATGGACCCAGTGCTAGTAGATGTGCACGCCACCGGCACCTGAGACTGGAAGCTAGCGGCGCAAGATCGTCCGAGATGGCGTGGTGCAGTGGCAGCGGCCAAAAGTCCGCTACCTAAATAAAGTATCTACTTACTTACTTTACATTACCTTCCGTGTGTACCGACCACCGGCCTAAGACTCCTTCCAAATATTGTTCGGATGCTTCTGTTTGATAAATTCCGGACGTGAGAGGACGCCCCCTCTGGATCACACCAAAATCTATGATTTATATTTATTACGTCAGCAAGGGCGTCATAATGTAATGTAAATTTTCTTTTTAAGAACTTTTTATGGACCCAGGCCTACTTATGGTGGCCCATAGGTCCCTTGTCCAATGCCAGGACCCCATGGATTTCAGACATTTGTATTGTTTCCGTATGAATTTTTGGTAATTAGCAAACTGGTATACGTTCTCGATGTCAACTTGTACACCGACTACAAGCGATTATGGACAAGCTGAGACAAGCTTACCATTGCCGCAATGAAACAGGCGAAAGCATGACTTAACCAAGTACCGATACGTGTCAAGCAAGGGCGTCACTTATGAAAAAGAATCGGTCCAAGTTTACTCGAACAATTAGTAGAAAGAGATAATGGGTTATTTCATAGTAAATAATAAAGGCACGCAATATATTGGAGGGTGAATTTTGATTTCTTCTAAAAATAAATTTTTGATCAAAACCAAATACGTTTTTGGGAAAGCAACCTGTTCGGCGTTGTTACTCTTTTTAACACCTAAAACATACCTGAAGTTAGAAATCATCGATAGAAAAGTTCCGCAGCAAAATTTTTAGTCATTTTTCATGAAATTTTTTTTTTTTTTACCTCCAGAAGCAAACCATCAAGGGGCAAGCGACCCACCGCATTTTGTTAACATTAATAACTACTACAATATATGTGAATTTAAAAGAAATCGTTGGAGCCATTTTTGAGAAATAATTTTTTTAGACGTAGACATGTAGCGTACTGGTACGGACTCTGACTTTCGCCCGAAAGGTTGTTGGTTCGAGTCCCACACTGGCTACATTTTCTGGTCATGCTTCGGAGGGCATGTAAAGCAGGCGGTCCCTGGCCTACCTAGTTGAGTGTAAGAGAGGGCTTTATAGCCCTAACTCCGCTAGGTTGGCTTAGTAATAGAAACAATAAAAGTCCTTATTTATTTATTTTTATTTTTTTGCTAATAAAACCCTCCAAAATTGATTTACCCCAAAATAAAACTGTCCCGAGGTATGACTTTTGCAAACCTACATGCCAAATTTCATCAAAATTGAGTAGTTTGCCCGGAAATCGATGAACAGACAGACAAGACATTTCGTATTAACCACTTTTTTGGGTTCCTGGGACCTCAAAACGTGTAAATCCGTTGAAATCTCGGAATCGAAAATTTTGACCATCACAAAGCTTTCCTTATACTACGTATAAGTTGAAAAGCAATAAATCTTCACTACCTTTACTTGGATAGACCAAATCTTTATTACTTACATATTGTATTATGAGTGTAAGTGTACGTGAAATTGGCAACCCGGAATATAATACTTATTGCTTTCCAATTTATACGTAGTATAAGGAAAGCTTTGTGATGGTCGAAATTTTCGATTCCGAGATTTCATTTTCTATTTAATCAACAAAGCATGTTATTAAAATATTGGTTAATTGTCGTGGAAGACAGCTTTATGCATCACCTAATAGGATATTATTAATTTTTGGTTTTGTAATTGTTTCATTGTGTATGTGGCATTTTAGCTCAATAATTTTTATAAAAAAGCTACGATACCAAACATTAATAATACCCCATTATATTATGTATGAAGTAGTCTTCTAGAATTTAAATGCGCCAAATCTTTAATATCTTGCTTTGTTAATTAAATAAAAATATAAGTTAGTAAAAACAACGGATTGTGATGTGATCATCATGGTAATTTGGACCTTGGTTGGAGACTGCTGCTCTGAAAAGGGAAGTCGTGCACTTGCCAAACCACTGCCTCTGTTTTTCAACCAGGATGTTCATCTGACGGGAGTCCTGTCCTTCCCTCTTACATTGAATAAGAAATCTGAATAGATTTTTGGTGTGATTAAGAGGCGACCAATATAATTATACTGCCTGCTTCCACTTAAACTACTCAACGGTTTAGCTGCCTCTATACCAACAGAACCTATGACCTGCCACAGCTTATTATATGTAAGTAAACAAACAACATAATGCGATACTTGACCGTTAATGTATTTTTTTTTACGGATTTGACAAATTACAAATACCTTCATCACACCATCAATGACATGAATAGAAAAAGCTGGATTAATATAGTAGTAATATACCGTAGAGCAAGGCCAGCACTGCGCTCCATTGCACGGGCCGTGACACTTCAATACAATATGGTTCTAACTAGGGCTCTCTACATAGGGGAGTACCGACAATCGTAAAACGGTTTCCCGCTACATATATTTTGAATCCGACTAAAACCACTTGAGGTCCTAAAGCCCATTTTTGCCGCGAATTTTCGAGTAACTAAAACATATAAACTTGTTCTATTTTAACATAACAAGACGTTCCTTTTTAAGAATTTGTTAAAATTCTCGTAAAAAGACACTGCCCCCTGTGGAAATAAACAAACAGCAAGCTCATCTTAAGTTTTCGTCACTCTTCTTCACTGTCGCAACTTAGTTTTAATTTGTTCCCGCCATTTTTCAAAGTTGTGAAATTTTAACGGACCTATCCCATTCGGAGTTTATACAGAGCGATTTTTAGAGCGTCAAAAACAAAATAAAACTAATTTCTGTTTTTTTTTAAACATAATAAGGAGCTCCCTTTTCAAGAGTCTGTTAGAAATCTCGTAAAGACACTTCTCCCCATGTAAAAGAAAAAGAACAGCAAGCTTATCAAAAGTAGTTGCCGCTCACAAAATCGCTTTGTATTAATGGGCACTTGTCAAGACAGAAAACGAGGGTTTACAAAATTTAAATATACTTGACCTTCCTAGTAAGCATTTATGAACAACGTCGCTCCCCCTTTTTACAGCGAAAAAAAAAGTACTGGCAAAATTGTAAGTGTATCAATAAATGTCAAGAAAACTTAAATAAATTTACAAAGATTTAATATAAAAGACTATCACTAAAAGTAAACCAAGTCCAAGACTGAAAACTGCCTATCGGGTTCAGTCAGAACCAAAACCACGAGAAAGCATTTTGCGAGTGTCGGGCCTCTCCTGTATAGGACTCTGTGGTGGTTCGGTAGCGGGAGAGACGATAAAGCTGAGCAGTTTTAAATGCGTGTGCGCTGACTGACCCTGCCGGTCAACACCTCTTACTGCCTGTCGGTGGCCCTAAGTTTCTCTTCAACCGCATCCTCGGACGCCTCGGAGAGGTCTGTGGCCTGAAACAATGAAGAATACCGTAGTCAAGATTAAGAGAATTATAGACCGCCCAGGGAGAGCTGTAGCAGACTCTATTATTAGAGGCCATACCTGTACGTGCTCCTCTAAGGTAGTACATACCAACCAATACTAAAGCACTACAAAATAATTAACACAAAACACATATTTGATATTATTATGTCGGCTATTACAGTGAGGGTTTGCACTCACACGCCTCACGGTACGAGGGAGCGCAACCATTACAAAAACTGTATAAACATTAGATCTGGTAAATACACGTTTATATTATTATTATTTAGAGAAAGGGAAAAATGAACGGGATTCGAACGAGTCTCTTGGCAGGGGAGCACTATACATAGAGAGGGCAGTTTAGATGTAGGCCTTAATCGCCAATTTACATTAAGACATGTAGAGTAGTGGTACAGACTCCGACTTTCACCCGACAGGTTGTTGGTTCGAGTCCCACACTTGCGACATTTACAGGCCATGCTTCGGAGGGCATGCATGCATGCATGCATGTCCCGGGGTCTTCCTAGTTGAGTATGAGAGAGGGCTTTATAGCTCTAACTCCGCTAGGTTGGTTTAATAATAGAACAAAAAGTCAATATTCATTTATTTAAAATAGTCGAATTTTCGCGTATAAGTAATTTAAATAAAAATTATTGTTATGCTCTGCGAAAAAAACTTCCGTATTTTTAATGATGCAAACGCTTACTTTATTTATGAAGTTTATTCAATCAATTTGTTTCATTTCCCCAGAAATCCGGGGGGGGGGGGGGGTTAGGGGGGGCAGTCGAAACGCCAATGTCTCCACCTTGCCGGGGTGGTATGCTGACCGCTCCGTCAAATCCATCTGTGCATTATCCATTTAACAACCCTAGTTCACACTTGCTGTCAGACATGAGTATAACGAAGATACTGTATCCATCTGATGTAAAGTAAGGCGTCAAATGTTACAAGATAAGCGACGTCTGGGTTCTAGCAACATTCCCATTAAGATAATGTCACATTAGGCTTAGACAAATCGAAAAACCATTAGCAACATTTTCTGATTTCTGATCGTTGCTACTGCCTTCACCACTTCCGCCTACAGAAAAAGATTTAGGGAACACCATTATATTGCCCAGAAAATGTGAAACTTTCACCGAAATGGTATGCCTATAACTACTGTAAGGCGTTTTTCTCACAGTTCCTACACGTACCTGTATGTATTTCTGAACTCCTACTAACGACTTTTTCAGTGCATCAAAGGAGGATGAGTACAACATCTTCTTCTTAACCTTAGCTGTGTCTGGGCACCACGACATCAGGAACAGTTTCTGCTTCTTAGAAGCCTGCAACCAAAAACAAACAATGTATATACTGTACATAATGATAAAGCCAGTGCCATATATAGAGTATTTCCCTCTAATGGAAACTAGCGGCGTTAGGGACTCAATAACGAACTTGGATAAGTTGGGTATTCCCGTTATAATGTGACAATGATGAACCTTCGCTATTAGCCGGTGTGGGTTGACATCGACTCCAGTTTTGCCAACGGCCAGAATTCATGCAGAAACAATACCAAGAACGGGTACGAACCCGCACATGCTTACCGTCAAACCGCCTATATGGGGACAGAGAGTGTATTATGGGTCAGCGCGCTAAAATGTTTAAAAAAAATTTATTCTAGAACCACCGACAAGCATCATAGCGATGTTGATGTCTGTAAACACAGTACAATAACTAAAGTAAATAATTTAGGCAAAAGTGAGGCACTCCTATAATGCTAAGTTAGTTTATTTTAATTCCTAGTTAAATTTGAAATATTTGAATTCCAAAAAACCATGAAAAAACTTCAGTTGTAGGCAATTACTGAGAAAAGCTATCCATTTTGCCGCTAATATTATTGAATAATGTTTATTTGGACATTTTCGAATAGTTTTAAGAGTAACCTAAATGAGACGCGTAGCGCTTAACTGTAGTACAAGAGAGAGGGCACTAGTTAAGAATGGGTTCTTTCAGTGACCCAAATTACCCACTAATTACAAATTGGGTCAGTCTTTTTAATTTTTTATTCTAAGTGGGACCATTCCATTCGAAAAACTAGACTCCTGCTAAATCTCGTGTGCGTGCTGCTATGTATTAACATCAATAACTGTGAAATATTACAACAAACAATTTCAAGAGTTGAAAAATTCACTGAAAATTGACCCAATTTAGGCGGTTTTACGGTACGTAAGTAACTGTCCTAGGGTGAAATTTCGTTCCCTTTCCCAAAGCACTGAATTGATCGATGGAGCGATTGCATAGTATATAACGGGTAGACCAATATAATACAACACAGTAATAATACCAGGGGGTATGCAATGAATTGGGGCATCAATTATCCATAATTTCTTCAAATTGTTAGGTTTGCTTTACCGGCCGCCATACCAAGTTGAATCCAGCGGACCAAAGCAGGCTCAAAGCTGCAGATAACTTGGTCGTGCGCACAGTGCCGGTAGGGAAACATGGTAGGACTTGTCCTGGTCACCTCCGAACTAATCGTGTGACTTCACTATGTTTCCCAAGTGGTTCGGAATCCACTTTAATCAGGAGGTCCACTGTTCTATGGGCTGGCGTAAATAGACAGTCAAGTCGGGGTCGCTCTATGGGCCCAAATATGAGGCCTAAGTCGTTATTAACCCGACGAACACTACTACTACTAAGTTTGCTTTCCTATGTATACGTAGCGTAAGGAAAGCTTTTCGATTTCGGGATTTCAGTGGCTTTACACGTTTTGAGGTCCTAGGAACCCAAAAAAGTGGCTTTCTGTTTGTCGATTTGCAGGCAAACTACCCAGTGGATTTTGATGAAATTTGGCATGTAAGTTCATAAAAATCATACCTCGGGGCGATTTTTTTATATTTTGGGCTGACTGAATTTAAAAAAAAAAAAAAAAAAAAAAAAAAATGGTTTCTCAGAGAGATGGACCGTTAAGGAGACACAGAAGTCAAGTTGATGACGAGCTCAGTAGAAAGGGGCTGATACCAGAGGAAGTTATTAAACAGTAAACCGGATGGAGTGGAGGAGGCTCTCATTTCACACCCGGAAAACTGGAGCTGATGATGAAATATCGTATAGCAACAGAAATATGCAAAATCGTGAGTAATAAATATAGTGAATACCCATGAGTCAGTTGCACCTGATACGGACTGACGAATGAAATTACGTCATCCCGAATCATCATAAAAGACGTTCATGATAGTGAAAATATGCCGTCGAGAGGCTGGCGCGCGCCAATTGCTACTCCAATCGAATTCCTATCTTCCACTTCAAACAACGCATAGCAACATTAATCGCCAACAGTCACTTAGCCAATCATGTAAACTGCCACGTATTGAGTTCGAATCCCAACCCCTAAGATGCTTGGTCGACATTTTTTTTTTTTTTGGTACGTACGCGTGCACTTGTCTTATAAATAAATAAATATATTTCTGTTACATTATACAATACAAGTACAAGAAAGTACAAAATAAATATTGGCCTGTTGTGTTCCTTGGCCCTGCATAATATTGCTGCTAGACGTTAAGTAAGTTAATAATGTATTAATTACAATTTACACGTTTTACATTAAATGTAAAATGGCGCACGTATAGGTTCACAAAAAATATACCATTTTTTTAATTTTGGGCTAACTCAAAACAACAAAAATTCCCAAAAACGGTTAAAAACTTCTTTTTTTTTAAAAACTACTCCAACGATTTTTTTTTTTAAAGTAATAATATAGATTATAGTCGTTATTAATTTAAACTAAATGCAACAGGTCGCTTGCCCCTTGATAGTTTAGTTGTGGGGCGTAAAAAAAAAGACTGAATTTAATGAAAAATGACAAAAATAATAATTTTTCTGCGGAACCTTACTTTCTAACATCAAATATGTTTTAGGTGTTAAATAGAGTAAGAAAACCAAACAGGCTGCTTTCCCAAACCAAGAAATTAATTTTTGATGAAATTATGGATAATTCATGCTCGAACGCATTGCCCATTATTACGGTTTGGTAATTTATTGATCTGCCTGATCTAGACTATGCAATCATCCCATCAGGGGGGGGGGGCAGCCATTATAATAAGGTCCATGGAAATATCATATCATTTATCTCGGCATCTATACTAATTTAATGAACAGGAAAGCAAAGTAAACTCGGACCGGTGCTTGCTCTATTGTTCCGAGGGTGGATGGAGGATAACGTCTAGAACTACTGAGTGACTATTTATTATTTATCACTATTATATTATTAGTTTTGATTAGTT
This sequence comes from Psococerastis gibbosa, assembly GCA_963971405.1. Classification (NCBI taxonomy): domain Eukaryota; kingdom Metazoa; phylum Arthropoda; class Insecta; order Psocodea; family Psocidae; genus Psococerastis; species Psococerastis gibbosa. The sequence goes on along the minus strand of OZ020486.1, from coordinate 44,497,656 downwards.
ATTACTCTCTACATGAAGAGCAATCTGATCATTGTGCTCTCTCCCACACACACCAATCGACATATACTGTGGAAACACAGTGTTTCCTGTTGGAAATATTGATTTGGCGGCTATTCCACCGACGTGGATCTTGAATGTTAATGTGTCATGACGTGGTAGCAGACATCATTAATAAGTCTCTACCATATTATAACTTAATTTATAATATTATATATATAATTATATTATAATATTTTAAAATATGGCAGAGACTTATTAATGATGTCTGCTACCACGTCATGACACATTCACATTCAAAATCCACGTCGGTGGAATAGTCGCCTTTGCAACAATTAGAGCCTTCTACATTTCTGTTCTGTCCATTGGTCACAATGGCCGTATACATGATAGAGATTGCCTAACTCTGCCACAAAACAACCACTTTGATGGTCTGATGGGATTTCGCAGTTGTTGAGAGGCTTCGCTGTGCCAAGGAAACTAACTTCGAATAAAAATCAGCAATTAATTCTCCTATTCCTGTAGTGTGACAAACACAGGGTATAGTGATTCTCGGCCCAAGTCATTATCAAAAAGGGCAAGATCGATCAATGTATTGTCTTATTTCTCAGAATATAACAAGTTCATTAACATTAGAGGGTAATTAGTCGTTTGGCACCAATGCATCGAGTTCCGCTTCGATATTTCAACAGATTACCAGCCAGAATGTCTTTATTGAACTTATAACATGGGCTTCTTTTCACATTGTCCAGTTTTTTCTACCAATTTATTAACCGAGAGTTGAAGACATTACTTATATTTATAACATTTCATATCTTATAGAATACATTTTAATAATAATAATAATAATAATGGTTCCAGACATATAATACTCAATGTCGTGTCGTCTAGTTAGAAGTGTTATCCAAGTTAACACACAACATGAGTGGACCTCGGGGAACGAGTTATTATCCAAAATCGATAATACTAAGGGGGGTATTCCATATACTTCAATCGTCAACGAAAAATTGAAAAATGACGTTTTAGCAGACATTAAAGACATACTAAAAATTCTGCTACCACGTCAATTTACGTCATTTTGACGTCATTTTTCAATTTTTCGTTGACGTTGTACGTATGTGGAATGGGCACCTTAACAGAGTAAACAACATGATAGTAGACACATGGCATGGTTTAAAAGAAATTGGCAGAACTCTATTCTAGTGCGTGTTTCAAATCAACCGACCTAACATACAGTATATAGCGGCGGTCAAACAACTGTCGATCGCAGCATAACCTAAATAACACGGTCTAACCAACTCAGAATTGCGTTTCGATAGTACATAGTACAATCCAAATATCTCATGAAATAGCTATCGCTGCGTTTTCAAAAATATCACAAGCAGAAAAAAAAATTCTCAGCATTTTGTTACCCCTTTCTTACACAGATTGGCATCAATTATTAAATTTGATTTGTACAAAAACGGCTGGTGTGGTAGACCCGGGGAAGGAGAATTGTGGCCAACTGGTGAAGGCCACTCTTTATTTATCGAAATGTAGAGGAGCATTTCGGATCATTTGACGGCTCTACGATCTATATTTCGTGTGAAAATCGAAAAATGTCTCCTGGTAGTCTGATATTTTTGACAGCTCCACTATTAATATCTCATGACATGTTTACATTTTTTTAATGCCCCGCCCCTCTCCCGCCGAAAACACTTAAATTTCCTATCAAGAAAAATTGCACAAGTTGTACATTGTAAAAGCTTACAAGACAGACAAAATAAGGAAATCGCCCACGGTCTACACGGCGTGTGACACCGTAGGTGAATCCCAACGAAAATAGACCGTCCTAAAAACAAACAGTTTCGGGAGCGGGCCAACAACCGCGACCCATGCCTTCACTCATTCCCCACTAATCCGCCATATTTTTTTTTTTTATTCAAACAGCTGCGCTTTTTTATCTACCAATTGGATAGCCCCTACACTTTTGCAGCAAGCTTCAAATCTAATGAAAATATATTTGTTGTTGAAACACACACCAGAACCTCCCTGGTAAGGTCCGATACACATGGCCGCGGGGGTCTGACGCTGAGATTTGTCATTGGAACAAATGAGTTGGTCTAATGCTAACGGGTATCACCCATAGAAATATATTAACTGGAACGGCGGGAGCAATAATATCCCATACGGGGCACCCGTTAACCATAAGCCAACTATCAGAGATAAGTACCAACGTAAAAAATATCGAAGTCTTGCACATTGCATTAAGAGTGTACAGCCCGTAGGAAAGTGGCAGCCCGCAATTTAATACTTTTTATTATTTAACTAAGCATGTTATTGAAGATTTGGCTCATCAAAGTTGTAGAAGACTACTTCATGCATCATATAATAAGGTATTTTTAGTTTTCGAAATTGTAGTTTTTTTTTATAAAATATATGACTCTATTGTGAGAATGAAACTGTGGAGAGTCTTAGAAGAATTTGGTATCCCAAAGAAACTACTGAAAATGACCCAAGTTGCAGTCATGGGATCTAGAGCGCGAGTGATAGTCGAGGGAAACTTGTCGGCCCCCTTCCAAGTAGAGACAGGCGTAAAGCAAGGGGATGGCTTATCACCACTGTTATTCAACCTGGTGCTAGAGAAGGTAGTACGGAGTGTCCGAGACATGAATTGTGGAGTAGACTTAGGTGGCCTGATCAAGATCCTAGGGTATGCGGATGACCTAAATGTGGTAGCACACAAAAAAGAAGACGCGGAAGCTCTGGTCACAAAAATATTAGAAGCAGCCAGCACTGTTGGCCTAAGTGTAAATGCTGAAAAAACAAAGTACCTTTTACTCAGTAAGGAAGAAGAGCATCATCAGCAAGCACAGTCTGGCAATTACTCTTTCGAACGAGTCAGCGATTTCCGCTACCTTGGCTCCGTGGTCACAGAGACAAACGACACAAGTGTAGATGTGAAGAGCCGTGTAAAGGCGGCAAACGTTGCCTTTTTCCAAACGAGTAGCCTATTCCGATCACGTTTACTCTCCTGGACAACAAAGACAAGACTGTACAAGACCCTGGTCCGCCCAGTCCTCTTGTATGGAGCTGAAGCTTGGGCACTAAAGAAAAGGGATGAAAACCTACTAATGGTCTTCGAACGAAAGATGCTCCGCAGAATATTTGGAGGTGTAATGGACGAGAGAGGATGGCGCATCAGGCATAACGCAGAACTGTATGCGCTATACAAATCAGCGGATGTGCTATCCGAACTCCGAGCTCGAAGACTCCAATGGCTTGGCCATGTAGCGAGGATGGAACGTTCCAGAGCACCTCTAAGAGTACTAGACGCTTTGCCTGACGGTCAGAGAGGAAGAGGAAGACCACGAAGAAGATGGTTCGACCAGGCCATGGTCGACCTAGATAAAGCGGGCATTGATCGTCAGAGCTGGAGAGAGACGGCGCATGACCGAAAGAGATGGCGAGCTTGTGTGTACGCGGCGAAAGGTCCCCCCGGACCCACCCAGCCACCATAAGTCAAGTTTTATAAAATCGATAATACGTGAAAGTTATTGTTTATAAAATATTTAATTTAATTTTAATTAATTAAATAAAAAGTATTGAATTTCGGGCTACCAATTTCCTACGGGCTGTACACTCTTTAACATTTCGCTTTAAAGTCTCTCAAAAAGGCGGAAGTTCCTTGACATGCTTTTACTGTTCAAAATTGTCAGACATCATACAGACTGTCCAAAAATTCTTGCAAATTTCCAGTTCCACGTACCAACTTCTCGAAATCTTGGTCGAAACAGCCTCTTCCATGTTCCGTTTTCCACTACAAATTACAGGCGCAATTCAACACTCCGTCGTCTGCCTAGTTTCTTCTTCTTGAGTTGCAATCTAAGGATTGGTTTGCAGCGAATGTTTTATTTTTCTCCTTCACTCTTGTCTGTTTTGATCGGTCCTTTTCAGTTCTTTGTAGGTGGCGCACCCCATGACATCTTCTAGGTACTCCTTCCTCTTTCGTCCTCTTGAGTTGGTGCCTTCAACCATACCCTAGTCTCTACAATATGGTATCACAGTTGGACCAATCAATTGACATCAATCGAAATAGTTTATACTCATACAAACGTTTTATCCGCACTGCTTGTTATAACACCTGAGTAGTTAACCGTATTCTTACTATTTATTCATATTTTATTTATTTCTTATTTATTTTTTACGTTGTATGTTGTTGTACATTGCATGTATGTATGTTGTGACCTAATTGTTAAACAAATTGTAAAACAATTTTTAATTAATTCTTCTGTGCTTAGTTTATAAGTAGTTTTTTTCAGATTTATTTATCGTATTGATTTAGACTATATGTATTACATTTAAGGGACAATGTCCTAGTCCTGTTGTAATATGTAATATAATAATAATAAATAATAATAATAAAAATTGCAGCATAGCAGAACGGATACCTGAACCCGGTCATAACAAACATGGCTCTAAAATGAGTTTTTGATGAGAACCTAGACTTTGTATAGCAAATGTCTAGGTGTCTCTTAAGACAGCTAAACAGTTGAAGCACAAGGTTTTCAAAGTTTAAAAATTAGTGACACGTGGCTTGCATAGTACCAAACAACATACCACATATCGGAATTTTTTCAACCTGCTTAATTCCATGCCTTATATGAACTGCTTACCTCTGAGGTGCCTTGGCACTGGTGCGTATATTCGAAGTCGAATAGGCCATACCGGCATTCGCCAGTTCCACCCTTTTGTAGTTCTTCTAGAAATTGATCATACGACGCGTTCCTGTCTCCTGCATTAAAAAGAAAATCCGACATTAATATCAAACATAAAATGATGATAAAGTACAAGCTTTTTTTAAAAAAAAAATACACCATAGCATTAGGCTTACGCCTTATGAATGAATGACCGGCCGCCATACCATGTTGAATCCAGCGGACCAGAGCAGGTTCAAAGCTGCAGATAACTTGGTCGTGTGCACAGTGCCGGTAGGGAAACATGGTAGGACTTGTCCTGGTCACCTCCGAACTAATCGTGTGACTTCACTGTGTTTCCCAAGTGGTTCGGAATCCACTATAAGCAGGAGGTCCACTGTCCTATGGGCTGGCATAGGACAGTCAAGTCGGGGTCGCTCTATGGGCCCAAATGAGGCCTAATTCGTTATTAACCCGTCGAACACTACTACTATGAATGAATGAATGAATGGGCCATAAGCTTTCTTGCAGACAGGAAACAGCTGATTATGGCAAAAATGCAACAATGTAGTGTTTCTAGTTAAAGAACGTTTACTGGCAAATTCTAACCAACTTCTATCAAAGCGGCACCAAACAAAATCTATATTCCAAACCAAGTGTACAGAAGAGACTAACAATAAATCGACGGTGTCATGACAAACAAAAGGTCCAGAAGAGCTATAGTAACAGGCCAACTGGGGGGGGGGGCACACAGGCACCTTGTCCCTAATGCTGAGGTCCTGAGGCGAATGGATACACAAGCCAAGTAACCGAAATTAGAGGATATGGAAAAAAACTGGGCTTTGCGGGATTCGAATCCACGATCTGCACCTAACCGAGGCGTCGTCTTAACCGCTGGACCAAAAGCCCCGACATTAGACAAGTCCAGCAATCGCGAAATCCTCTACTTATGCTCAAATTGACATGATTCGTGTTGCTAGACAGGTTAGCACAACTACACAACTATGTAACCGATCAGGTCTGTGAGCTTACTTAATTGCATAAAATGCTTTATTCAATACATTGTAGTATTATATTATGGTGGGTATATATAACACTGACATTAAATTAACGTTGGTTGAAGAGGTAACCTCCTCGTTATAACCGAAATTAGAGGATATGGAAAAACTGGGCTTGTGGTCCAGCGGTTAAGACGGTTAGGCGTAGATCGTGGGTTCGAATCCCGCCAAGCCCAGTTTTTTCCATATCCTCTAATTTTGGTTGTAATGAGGTAACCTCTTCAACCAAAGTTAATTTAATGTCAGTGTTATATATAGTACATACCATACCTCTACCGGTGAAGGTAATATAACGTAAGCCAATGGCAACACAGCGCTTCTTGTTGGAACTATTGACCTGCAGTCCCAGCAATTTGAACGCTTCGGACACCACAATATTCCCTTTTATTTAACAAAATTCAATTTCCCCAAGATATAAAAGCTATGAAAAATGTCAAATCTCTAAGAATATGGCGTATGAAATAGTTCTCAGCCAATTGAATGGATCAAACATTTATAACGTTTTAGAAAGAAAGAAAATTGCCTTCATTTTCAAAATGGGCGAATTTTGGGCCTTTCGGCTCACTCTTAATCAATTAACCCATAAACGTTAATTAATACAACTACAAATTAAATGAAAGTTTATATGAAGAAAAAAATATCAAACAGACCATTTACACGCCATACATACTCCTAAAAGTCGTGACACGCACCCTTACACTTCTAGTGTCAGTTTAAACACAAAAATTTAAACCAACCAATTTTGGGGGGGGGGGGCCAATGTCAACGGTTGACATCCTCTAAGGGCATCTAGAAATCTTGAGCTTAAACAAATCTATTACCAACACGAAATGTGCATGTTTCTAGAAAACACACGGACATTTAACCCCACGCCAAAAATAGAAACGCTACTCCTGACGCGAACACATTGAAGCTATATAGATAGCTTCACAGTTGTTAGCGTGGACCTCCATTGGAAAACAAATTAAATGTGTCAAACATACACACAGTGCATCAAGGTTACGCTCAGCCGGCTGACACATGATAATCTTGGAGCACATTTATATCGCCTATTATGGTCATCTAATGCCACAACGCCCGAGGGGCACGAGTGGAATACAGGTAGGTAACATCTAGAGAAAGGAAGACATGAAAAATGGACGGAAATGGGATCCGAACCAGACTCTCCACCTGGGAAAATCTCCCGGCCGCGGTTCCATCCACTTCTTTGGTTTCAATCTAACGATTGGTTTGCAGCAAATCTTTCCACCTCCTTCTCCACTCCTCCCTGTCTTGGGCCATTCTCTTTAGTTCCAAGTAGGTTCCGCCTTTCTTGAGATCTTCTATATTATGGTGCTTAGGAGTTCCGTCCACAGTATGCAGGAAAACCAAACCAAATTAAATACCACCCAACGCATCACAAACTGTCTCACAGTCAATTAGACAGCAATGACATAGCTAACGGTTAAACTCATTACAACAGCTTATAATAATTAACTTCGCGAGCCAAGCATATTATAAATTAACAAACAAAAAAATCACCAAAACTAAGCTTCCCCGTCATTCAGACCCACTCTGTGCCGGGCTATTTTTACAGATTTATTTTTGACTTACATCAAAAACACCAATGTAGAAGGCCACTTCCGGTAAATGGCGCTGATGTTTAATATTTCAGAATAACAAGGCAAGGGACGGCTTAATTATTTTTGCTACTATTCTCCATAGAAGACCGCTTTGAATTGCAATTTATTACATATATATTTTTTATTTTAAATAAATAAATAAATAAATAAGGACTTTTCTGTTCTATTACTAAGCCTACTAGGGGAGTTAGGGCTGTAAAGCCATCTCTTACAGCCCTCTCTTACTCTTAACTAGGAAGGCCAGTTAATTAAATAAAAACACAAATTTGCTGCATAATATCGCTATCCATTTAAATATAACGTACATCGTAGGGTTAATACATAAATAAATATTGACTTTTTTCTTTAATTACTAAGCCAACCTAGCGGAACTAGGGCTATCAACTCTTACACTCAACTAGGAAGACCAGGGACCGCCTGCTTTACATGCCTTCCGAAGCATTGCTAGAAAATGTAGCAAGTGTGGGACTCAAACCAACAACCTTCCGGGTCTGTACCACTACTCTACATCTCCCGACTGTTAGAGATGCATTAAATTAACATGTATTTTATATCAACTGAGCAGTGATATTATTCAGCCAAGTTGGGGGTTTTTATTTATTTGAACATATCATGTTGAAGTATCATAAATTAACCATGGAGACTATTACCTACGAACGTACCAACACCGGCCAACCAAGAATGAACCGGGTGGCACCAGGCTAACTGGATGATCATGCACAGGGATCCAAGGTCAAATGCGCAGAACTTACTGCTGCTTTATTCTGTTCCCTGTCTGTTGAATTTTTAATTTCCCACTTTTTTCGTTTTTCAATATATTGCAGTATTATATATATGGTATTTAACACTGACATTAAACTAACTTAAGTTGAATAGGTAACTTCTTTATACCCGAAATTAGAAGATTTAGAAAAAATTGGACTGGGCGGGATTCGATCCCACGATCTTATCCTGTGCGTCGTCTTAACCGCTACCAAATAAAATACCAAATAGATGATAAAGTGAAGTACAATACAAGAAACCCAAAAAAGCTTAAGTTTGAGATAACATATAACAAATACGGAGAGAGATTAAACAAAGTACTTATACCAAAGATATTTAATGAACTTCCTCCACAAATGAAAAAATTTAAACAGATGGGTGAGTTAAAAGCGGGTATAAAAAGATGGCTGGTCAATGGGAGTTAATAATAATAAAAACTGATATTAAAAAAAACAAGTAAAAACAAAATAAAAATAAAATTAACATTATAAATAAATAACAAAAATAAATGATTAAGCCTTGTTTAGCAGCACTGTATGAGTCTTTTGTCCCAAATAAGCGGTAGCTTGGGGATGCGGGATGTTATTATTATGTATTGTATTTTTGTAATATATGCTCCTTGTCCAGGGAATGCTGGACAAGGAAAAGAAAGAAAGATTATTATTTTTTTTTAATGGTGGAACCCTACAAACTGGAACCGTTTCCTTTGACATTTTATACTTATACTTAGCTTATAGTTAGGTGCCATGTACACGTTTAAGACTGTCCTCGACATGCTGCTTGGCATAGGACAGAGTACCAACAGCAACAGGAAGCTGAAGCCGTGTGTTTTAGAATGGCCCATGACATTTTAAAGCATTACTCATTGTCATTAAATCAAGAATAAATGGCCCGCAGGAAATGATAAAGAAACCGCAATATCCGGTATTTCCCGAGTTATAAGAGTCATCATCATGAGTACAAATGTTACGGTCTCAAAACCAAATATTGGAAAAAATCATAATCCACATCGGAGATCCAAGGGATTTTTTAAAATTAAATACTGGTCTTCAACAAATCAGAGCTTCAGCCAATTGACAAGTCTTCTTTCGACCAATCGGAGCACGGCTTGCAGTCACGATGGAATTTGTTGTTGTTTGTCTCCCAAGACATGGCAGATGAAAAAGATATATATTTCGCTACTTCGGAAAAAAAGGAGACTACTCTAAATCTATCAATTTACAGAAATTGAAGCTAAGTTTTTTTTTTATAATGAATTAGGCTACCTGACGGTTCCCGCCAAATAGAAAACGACACAACAGCCCTCGCGTAGAAAATATACACAATACATTAACACAAAATAAATAAATAAATAAGGGCTTTTTAATATTATATTATAATAATAATATATATATATTTATTTATATATAATTATATAATAATAAAAATATAAATAATTTTTTTTAAATATATATTTCAGCGTTATTAAGTCGAAATCGACAGTAATTTCTGAGTTGTGTCCTTTTTTCCAAAGTAGCGATATATTCTTATCGGGAGTGAATGTTCTATCTCTCCTATACTGAACTCTAGTCTGGCGTATATACATACGGTCTCCTAAAATCGCCTACCAACAACACCGTTGAAATTGATGAAAACCATCAAATTACAAAATGTTGACGGTTGCATTGGACGAGATGTGGAGAGCGAGGATGCAGACCAGACGGCGACAACGCAGACCAAGAAACCACTAGAAGGACGCCTTAGAGGACGATTTCAGAGGCAGACGAGGGACCGCGATGCATGAAGGGAAGTGATGCGAGATGCTTAAGCTCACTCCGATCTGCACCACCGGAAGGTGAAATAAGTGCGGTCATCAGGAAGAACGCCTCAAAAAAATTCATGTTGATCGTTACACGTTACTGTACTTCGATGCAGTCATATGTTGCTGGAGATGAAGGGTGAATCTCACGATAGCTTGAAATTCGAACCTTTCTGACACGAGCCGGAGCCCTTATCAACTCACTTACTATTTGTAAAAATTCGAGCCACAGAAAAGTAAACAAAAACTTACCAATATATTCAACGTCTATTTGCTTTTCATCTCTGATGAAAAATACGACGTAGCGATGTTTCTTGTCTTTTTTAATTTCTTCGTATGTTGTTTTACATATATCAGACACGGTCACACCTGATGCCTGAAAGAAGTAAAATGTTTTTAGCAAAAAATAGGAAATAATATCTAGATGCTGCCTATGGCCCTATGGGAATAGGCAATCAGCAACAGCAATCAGCCTTTTCAAAGGCATTGACATAATCATTGACTAAAACACCTACACTGTGATGGATTGCTAATAAAGCTGTCTACAAAATCCTAAAATTAGTGCAGTGACCAAGAAAGCAGTCCCTACGCCTAGACCTTCAATAGATTGTTGCACAATTGTGCCCCCCCCCCCCCCCCAGAGCAATACATCTATGAATGAATCACTGTCATTAAATTAAAGTAACTCCCTCTTAAAAACTGAGAATACCCAACAGGGATGAAACTTTAGGCACACAGGTTTAACCAGTTTTAACGGAACATCTTTTTTGATTCCTATAAAGGTATATAAAAGTAAATCTATAATATTCGTGGAAAATAAATAGTTAAGATGAATGCTATGATCCTATTAGACTACCTATTAGAGAGGATCATGTTATACGTTTATATATTATCTACCTCAATAAATGGTATTGAAATGTTGGTTAACAATTATTGTGTTACAAATGTTCACACTGATCCATGTAATGATTATTCCATTTATTATTTTTTACCTTAATTTATACTAAAGAAAATGTGTCTAACATGAAATTGACCCACAATTTACATTTGCAACACTTGAAGTGAAGGCTTAGGGTTAGGTCAAAGACCTAAGCTGAAACCTTATTTAATATAGGTTATTAAGCGTGAATCCTGCGTAGTAAATAAATAAACTACACAACGGAAATGACACGAAAGATCAATGAACATGTCCATATTTGGCTATATGAGAGACGTCTAGTCTGTTGACAACCGCTATGTGCATGACCCCTCCACGGCCACGACCTACATGACTCATTGCAACCTAATGAACGACAAACGTCATAAGCCATGCTGTCAATTCTTGTCACTACATTAACAGACAAACAAACACATTAAGATTGAAATTTTGAACGTAAAAAGACCAATAGCAGAAACTTTTTATCCTTCCAGTTAGGGTTATCCCTAAGTCAGCCATGACTGTTGGGAAAGCTATCATACGCCGTTTTGGTTGAAGAATATTTTAAAATTGGTTTGGCAGCTAGTTTTGTCATTCAAAAAAATAAGTTTAAGGTAAAATGTAATTGTCAAAATGAAGATGCAACGTTGCAATAGGTTGAAAATGGCGGAGCCGGTTAGTCAGCCTCCCATAGCCAAAATTGGAAATACCAATGATTTATCACGGGCAAGGGCGGCAAACTTTTCGCAGTAGATATTTCGTAAATTATACATACCATGCTGATAAAATATTATCCAAATTAGGTAGTAAATTGCCACAAAACTAGCACTTTGAAGCACGAACACAGGGGCGATAGGGAGTTGACTGCCAACTGCACTTTAAAAAAACTAATTATTCCTCCGCTGAGATTTTAAGAAATTTAAATATTTCAAAATTCACGAAAAAATTATAATAAAAAATTAAATAATTTTGTAAATTATAAATTATTTTAATATTTTCATCAACTTTACACAAGTTTAAGTAAACTTTTTTGGGATTATTTTTTTTATAAAAATGAGGAAACACGCTGTAATGCGGTTACCTATTATGGAAGTTACTGTATTTCTTTATTTCCCGCCTGCAACTTTCTAGGTATAATTTTATATGAAAATGCCTGTTCTCACTGAGACTATGCGATATATACCTACGTTTGCTACTCACCATGATAGCTAACAAGTTGCAAGTGGCAACAAACTGAACTATCTTAGCCTACCGCGTACGGTATGACTCACTTTCCAACGACCAACGTTCATTTTCCATATAAGGCAATCTACGCGATGGTGGTGATTAGGCTACTGATTGTTACATCACATTATTCATTTCCTAGGCACTGCCTCCCACCACCTTTTCATAGAACAAATCCTTATAGAAAGTTAAATACAATAGACCTACAGGTTTATTGGCCATTAGCGTACTGTAGGTGCATTGATTGATTATAATTAAGATCTTGTAAACTACGCTGGGTAGAGAAAAATCCCGGTCATTTCATTGAGGCAAACTATGCAAGTGTTACACGAACAAGTCATCGTACCCCTATGCATAAGGTGACCATTCGCCCTGATTTTTCCAGGAGACTCCTGGGTTTTTTTGTATTTCCCTGATTAATCTCCTGATGTTAAAAATTAGTTGAATAGTGCCTGTGCTTGCCGGGAACTAATGCGGCTACAGAGCGAGTTTTTTCCCTGATGAACAATATGTGGACAGACAAACCGCAACTAAGCATTGAAACGTTGAAAAGTTTGCTGATCTCCAAATACAATTTTAATGTCACTTGCATTGAGTTTTATGAAGATATAGAAGAAAATGACCCTTTATTAGAAGCAATACATTCCTCAGAAAAGTATAGTAAACATACTTAAATAATATGTATTTTTTTGTAATAATTTTTTTTGGGAATACTTGACAAAGTTCTGTATTGTATGTATGAACCCATATTATATTATAGTATTCTGTGTATGAACCTATTTTCTTGTAGAAAAATAGACATCATCCTGAGATCGCATGATGGGGTGTTGGAGGGTCAGGTTTTGGCAAAAAAACAACTCATTTAGAATTTAATGTTTAAAAAAAATTCAATGGGAGGGGGGGGGGGCTAGCTCAAAGAATCTCCTGGATTTCATCACAATTCCATAAATGGTCACCTTACCTATGCATCGCATAACACTTGCACAGTACGGCTGCCTCAGTCAACTGACCGGGAATTTTCAGCTGTGACATATTGGTCAACTCAGCATAGTTTTACTATAGTCTCTGGGCTAGTGCCTCTACACTAACAAAGTGGACAAAATCGCTTAAAATGTCTCGAGAAGGAACGAAACACAGCGCCTCGTTACATTGGTAGATGGTCAGTAGTATTTACAGACACTTTTTAAACGATAGTGGGACCGGGCCTAAGTCGTTGAAGGTCCAGGCAAACACACTCAAGAGTCTAGACCTAGAAGGCTCAATAATGTCAGTAAGAGCTAGCGTTAAAACTTCACAATTCCAAGAGCTTATTTGTCAGCGGCCCGTAGAACCAGCCTGTATAACTTACTTAGCCTTGTTCTTCCCATGGGGTCGGTGGCACGGATCTTCAATTTTCAACACGGCGGAGATAGGTAACTCTCGTACAATCGAATTCCACTTTCCACATAGTGGCAGTCCCTCCATCGCTTGAATAGTATCGGTAAGGAATACTGGACGGCACTGCCATCTACCTACCTATGCACGGCGGTACCGTGCTGCCCTTAGCCATACTGAAGACAACAATTTGGGCTACCTATTAGGCTAAACTACCTCAGCAATCAGAGCTAGCCTAATAATATACAACAAAAAGATATCCAATTTTTACACGAGCACGTTCAGAAAATAAATATATACAAGGGCACGATGGGTATGTAAGCACTTAGTTATTGCTACGTTTTAGTTACGAGGAGCGTATGAAAAGTTCTAAGAATCACATATTTCTAATGCAGTGAAGAAAATGTAGGTACCTTGATGTGACGTGAAGTTTCATCAACCTATTGCGGCTAGATTAAGCAGCGATTTGCATTAAATTTAAAAATGGAAGAGCCCGAAATTGTTTATATCGGTGGGAGCATGCTTTTTATGCATTTTGAAGGCATGCCTAGGAAATGTTTTGTGAGTTGTTAGAAAATGGTAGAGCAATGCATTGTTGCCTATTTAAATACCAAAAAAACGGCACAGTTAAAGAAACAAAACGACATAAACTTAAAATCCCCAATGATTAGAACTTTTCAGACTCACCTGGTTTACCACGTTTCCTTCTCATTTCAATTGCTAGCCAGGACCTAACTTTGTAGAAGAGATGAATAAAAATGACCCGGTTATTTTACCAAATAATAGTTCTAGTGATAATTTACATCAGTTATGGTGATAAATTGTCTCGAATGTGGCACATAACTACTGTGCAATGTAAAAGTTTTCAAATAAATAAAAATTACTTTTTGAAACATAAAATGTTCGGTAAGACACATATTTTGTGGACGCGTCTCGTATTATGTTTTAATAATTAATTTTAACAAGATAAAATAATGACAGCAACATTCATGCAATGACTTAATTACATCAAATGAAATAACAGTCAACATTAAAAGGTAATACCGGGTCAAGCGTTGTATATTAAACAACAGGCTATTTCCCACCAAAAGTAAATTATAAGACGATCACGTCTCGGATAACTAATAAGCACGACAGTAGCCACAACTTACTGCCCTGGAATCAAACGCACAGTAAAATGGATGAACGCTGCAGTGTTCATCCATGCATGGCCATCTTATAAACGTACTTATGATTTTAAGCAAGGTTGCCTCCGAGTGTAGTAACTATGTTAATTTGTACTAGAAACATTCATAATACAAGATTACCCTAATTAGTTTTGAATGCTTACTTATTTATCAGATTCTAAGTAAGGAATAGTTTTACAAATGAATATTAAATACAGTCTAGTAATCTGCATAGAGTGATGATGTGAAAACACTATATAAGTCCACGTTTTTTCTTGTAGTCTTCTAAATTAAGTGACCGCCTAGGTCCTGATTCCTTAACGAAATTGGACGGCTTCGCAACAACTCCAATAGGATTGCCTGAAAAAAAATTACAATAAAAGTATTAACACTATTGGGATTCACTCTGAAGATAGAAAAGGGAATAGAAAAATCGAAAAATAGCTCATAGTGAGGATACCTCCGTCAACGGTAGAAACAGAGAAAGTTTTTAAGGCGCATTCTGTGAGGTAAAAATTGAAATTGTATGCTACAAGGAACTACCAACACGTGTGGGCGCTACGTTCTTGTCTTTTTGTTTTGAGCCGTGTAATTTGGTTTTGATTTTAGCAGGTGTTTTTTTCACTTTAAGTTTAAAACTTATTCTTCATTACCTATACCTACCTATGCCTAAATTAGGAAATACGTTGAAAGCATGAACTTCCTCGCGGAAAAATACAATGCAATGATGTGCGAGAATTTTGAAGAGGAGGAAGAAATACTAAGTCAAGCCATCGACGATATTTCTGTGGTCATGTCAATACGGTAGTCCTATAGCGTACGCTTTTGCATTGGGTCTGTCCCTAAATCTAAGGAGTGGTGGACCAACGTGCTTCCGAGCCACGAGTCCACGACGAAATGTGCGGTTGAACATTTTCATGAGAGTTTTGCTTTGGCCAAATGAACAGGAAAGAAGAGAAATCGTCACTGCAAAAATTCACGAGCTGCCTCATTGTATTGGCTACTTAGACGGTTGTGGAGAGTTCCTACTCACGCAAACAAAATTATGCCATCAAAGCGCAAGATGTACAAGATAATACAGCCGGTACCAGTAAAAGGAAGGCGCTCATGGAAACAGTTTTAAAGCTATGATGCAGTCTCTGTCAATTATAAGAATTTTATAGCTAGCCCATTCGTTCTCTTTCAATGATTGACTTACGCCAACAGCAATAACAATTCGTATAAATAGTATCATAACTAATGTAATCAAATTAAATAACTAATGTATTAAGGCCTATATACAAAGCAAACATGGTTCAATGTTTTATTGATTTGACAGTAGAATAATAAATTAACACTTAAATTGTATCGAACGACACATTTTGAATTCAATACAATAACGAAGGCTTTCACGGTTGGAGTCTAATAAGGGGACAGAAGAATCCGGGCTAATAGGCCGTGGCCGATTTCAAAGTAGGCTTCCAAACGTTTCGTCAACAACTGCGTACGACATCTTCAGTGGGGTTACGTACACCTATACTTCTAAGGTTGTATCGCGGAGGTATCGTAGCAACTGACTGACTGACTGGTGCTGTGGTGCAGGTATGGTTCGGTGCGCAGGCGCTCTCGTTTCTGATTGGGTCGTTGGCGTCATTCTTTTTGTTGTTGTCTGGGCGGTTGGTTTCTGAAACAGAAAGAAAAACCGGTGATGTGTAGACCTAACTGCATTCAATAATATAGAATCCATGCACCACACCAATATTATTATTCGTAGCAAAATTACTGAACGCCGTATTCAAATGTACAGTAACTCCAAATTTCCTGCAGAATAGCCCTAAGGAATAATTTATAATAATAATAAATACCCGAACAAATGCAAAACACAGGCCATAAGGCATAAGTACAGTACCTACGTACTTCAAAGGAACGAAGTAGTTGTGTCTGCGGCTTTTTTAAGCGTAAAACTTACGTGTTAATAACAATCAATTGTAATCCTAATTCCTAGTATGTTTCGGCGATTTTCAGATGGGTATCAACAGCAAATGACGTAAGCAGCATATTTAATTTTGATATAAACACACGCAACTTACCTCCAAATTAAGTTTCTTGGACTTTGGCTATTAATATCTCGAGGAACTTATTAACAGTTTCCGCAGTCCACCTCTTGCTACATATTTCCTTCTGTTTTTTGTCGTTTATTTTTCTTGTACAACTCATTTTTAAAATTAAATAATTAAATATGAGCAATAAAAACAACAAATATGGTCGACCGTTTACTTTGTTTTTGATTCCCCAAGTAGTAGAAAACCGTAGAAAGACACGATTAACACATGTCCTTATGGCATTATTTCTACCGTAGAAAAACTGTAGTTCTATTCCTACTTTCTATCAACAGAGTGAATCCCCCTACTATGCAAATATGTCAGGACCTGTAGAATAGTGGTGCAGACTTCGACTTTCACCCGAAAGGTGGTTGGTTCGAGTCCCACACTGGCTACATTTTCTGGCCATGCTTTGGAGGGCATGTAGAGCAGGCGGTCCGGGGTCATGTTAGTTGAGTGTAAGAGAGGGCTTTATAGCCCTCTACTTCGCTAGGTTGGCATAGTAATAGAACAACAAAAAGTCACTATGCAAATATGTACAAATATTTTACCCAGATGGCCGTTGGCATAGTTTGCGGAAACAGTCCTTGTTGGAATCAATGACTTGCAAACAACTTGCAAATGAACAATCCGATCAGGCTGTATCCTGATACTAAATAATAATTAAGAACCGGTACGAGTGAACCCGTACATGCTTTCCTAGTTATTAATTAGTACAGATACCGAGATAGATAATATGAGGTTCCATAGTAAATAATTGTCCTAGGGTTAAATTTCGAACGCCTCGAGTTTCCTTATACCAAAGTATTGAATTGATCGATGGGACCCAGTAATAGTGGCAGGGTATGCTACGCTATGTGTTGAGGCATGAATTATCCATAATTTCTAATCTGAAAACAGTATTTTACGGTGTAGATTGTTGGCGTACTGCTCGAGCAATGCGCGACTTCTCTTCAACCTCAGAGTCTTCAGGCGCTGATTTAAAAGTTGACCAGTTTTTCGCCGGTAAGCATGGTGATTCAGATCACGGTTGACTATGGCTTTCATCGTTGAGCTCTTCAATTTCATCTCCTTCGCCAAAACCGTGTTTTCACAGCTTTTATCACAGCTGGAGTGCGAACTGAACGAGGGAGGCCCTGATCTTTCACGGTCATCTACGTTTTTAGTTTCAGTCCATCTTTTATCGTACGCAGGACGAATTTCAAAGAAATACCAAGCTTTTGCGACTGGAAAATGGTTTTAGGGGAGTGCCCACATTTGTGCACAGCTATTACTGCTACACGGTCTTGAAGTTTGCCCAATTCCATGGTTAATTTTAATCAAAACTCAAAGTTGTTTGTATGAAATTAAAGAAGAAGCGGACTACACTGTGTATGTCTTGGAATGTTTATATTTTTTTAAATTGGTAAATTTACAGTTTCCAATGTGAGGGACAGAACTCTGTAACCGACGAGGTAGTATAAATAGTAAATGTAGTAGAATTACTTTGTAGGGGGCACAATAGGCCAATATAAGGCTTAAGTGCATAAAATATGCTACGTACGCACCCCAATTAAAAACTAAAAAAATATTTCAAGGACCATTGACCACTTACTAGGAATGGGAACTTCTAGGTCGATTTTAATGTCAAAATTATGAGCAGAGAAGAGGTCGTCAGTGTTGCCAGTTTTGAGCAGTTCTTTCTTCTTCTCGGGTTCCTTGACGCCCGCAGTCATAGGTAACGCCATCATTTGTTTCATGGCCTCGAGATCGCCTTTGTCATCACCGGCAGCCATCTGAAATGTAACAACAAGATTAACAATTTACGACACTAAGACACTCCTGGAGAGTTTACGTGGTTGTCCTTGTTGTTGATCATGGTAGCAGCAGCTGCTAATTTGCTGACCGCAACATCATCAACTTCTCCTCTTCTTAACTTTTTTTGATCTTCTTCGTCAGGGTAACTTTAAATTTCGCAACCTCGGTTATGTTTACATAAATAATTAGATTACTCGTGACTTCGTGGTATTTCATTTTAATAAACAAAAAATAACAAAAACTTAGAGTTTTAGATAAACTTGTTATAACAACCCGAATTAGTAAAACCCAAATAATCGTTAAGAAATTAACTTTGTCTAAGAAACCCACTTGTGTTAGTATAAAACCCTGAGCGCTTTCGGCAAGAACTGCCATCTACAGAGGGAAACCCACTAGCACAGTTACACCTTATCTGCGATTTGAGACTTGCCCAACTCAAGGAGAAGATGCAAATGTGACTAGGGACAGGAAACCTTGGTTTATATAGGACTGGGAGGAGGGGGTGGGAGGAGGCGTGGCTGGTTACCTATTCCTAACCTACTAGCTAGATTTATTAGAGGGGATGATTGTGTGAATGTTATGTCGTTTGTTAACTTTTCCCTATTGTGTAAAGCTCTTTTGATGTTATGTTCTTTAGTTCGTAACTCAGTTGATTGCACTTTGATACCCATGCATTAAAGATTGATCTTCTTCCTCTTCCAGAATTGGACAACTCATAATAAATATAAGTCTGTAGCTCGGCGTGTACTGTATGAGTGAACTTCATTTACTCTTCGAGTCTTGTCAACCATATAGCTAGAACATTCTCGCAGTTTTATCTTGTGCAGCAGAATCATGACATGAACGATCATTCCATCAACCAGTGGAAGTATACGGCTCAGAGGCAGGCCAAGAACTAAATGGAAAGATCAGGCTAGTGATGTGTCACTCCACGAGGAGTCCAATAACACGGACTGACTCCGATGGATAGTCACTGGAGCCAACTTCACGACATGTCAGGCTGACTCTAATAAGTCCAGTCATTCCATTGCCGCGGGCAGAGGCCCAAGACGGCGTTGAATTCTTACAACACAGTGTTGACCCGAGCATCTATTAGATCTGGTTAATTATGAAAAAAACTCACATTAGTTAATTTCTTATTACATTTTCCCATATACACCACTGGGAGGTTTCCAGAAGTAATTATATTTCAAATAAGAAAATATAAATTTCCATTGAAATCTTGCATTTTTTTTAAATCAATTATTGTTCAATTGACCACTTTAATAACTTTTCGGCTGTGAAACGAGAAAATAATTAATTCCGTCAAAAATCCAGGGCCATTTATTGTTTACAAAATATTTCGAAGTCTCTACTTTAAGTCCGACGGCGTCAAATCGGTAGAATCAGATCACTGCCGGTACAACCAGTCCGGCCTTAAGTCCAGGAAATGTGTGGAGTTACACAATCAATCAATCAAGTCACTAGTTCATTAGATCAGACGCAGGAAGAGCGAGCAGTATATCTTCGTGGTGGGAAACGAACGTGCAGACGCTCTAGTGAAGGAGGGTACTCTCTTACCTCAACCCAATAATCACGTATCACTGACATCAGCCAAAAACACTATAGAAACCACAATAAAGAAACAACTTAGGAAAACTATAGAAGATGCTTGCTGCGGGAAACAGTGGGAATCACTCATACACCAGCCCATACCACGTGATCTACCGAGGGCTGATGGAGTCGCAAAATTCAGACTCTCTACTGGGCACGAATATAGCTACAAGCGGATCGGGGTTGTAGACTCGGACACCTCCTGTTCTCTTTGCAACTCTGGGAGAATGGACGGTCTACACCTACAGGATTGCGCAGCCCTCTCCAACTACCATGACAGAAACCTCATGCGTCTTTACTGGGAGGCTCGTCGGCGAATGGCAGAAATGCCAAGAGCTGGCATTGGATAAAGTAAAGTCAGGCTCTCTATCGGCTCTACAATGCCCTCAGCGTCATTGACGATCTTAGAGCAAAAAGGCTACAATGGATAGGACATGTGCACCGGATGCCGGACTACAGACCCCCAAAGGCCCTGTGGGAAGCAATTCCCCTCGGAGGAAGACCAAGAGGAAGACCTAGGCGAAGATGGGCGGACCAGTTTCAGGAGGACCTCCATCGAGTTGGCGTCAAGGCAGCAGATTGGACAGGATCGACAAAGATGGAGGGAAATTGTCAGAGCGGCCAAAAGCCCCCCTGGGCTGATCGCGCCTAATTAAGAAGAAGAAGAAGAAGAGGAGAACGTAAGTAAGTAATATCTTCTTCTCCTGGCTCTACAGCGCTTGATGAGCTTTGGTCTGCTCGACAACACTCCTCCAGTCATCTCGGTTTTGTAAAACACTCCACCATCTACGGACTCCCCACTCGAGAAGGTCAGTTTCCAACTCATCCTTCCAACGTTTTCAAGGACGTCCGGCCAGTCGTCTTTCTGTCATGCATGCTTTGTACATCCTTTTCGGCATGCAGTCGTAAAGTAAGTAAGTAAGTAAGTAAATAGTATATTACAGTTTTTCTTGTGCAGTTTACAAAGTCTACCCCAGTACTAAGTACTCAAAGAGACTTGTATCACTGGGGTAATTTCAAGAATACATTAAATTTTAAAGGCTTATTAGAGAACAATTACAATTACTTACGGTCAAAATAAAAATATAAAAAACGATCAATATTATAATTAAGGCTCTGATTGAGCTAATTTAAATGTACATTTTAGAATATAAAATTAAATATTTACAGATGCTGGTCCAGTATAAAATATTTAAGAAATGTTAGTTTAAAAATACAAAATGGAGTTGAACAATTTAAGAATACTATATAAATTAACAAATTAAAATAACAGCAACAGTAAGTACATATAGGTTAAAATACTATTTAAACATCTTAGCAGTGCAAATATAGCCTAATATAATTATTGGAACAGTAGCATTTTTAATGTTAAGTCATCACAGCCCGCTACGTATTCTTTCAATAATTTATAGTATTGCTTGTTGGGATTTCTTATAGATTTGAGGCCAGTTGGTAACGCATTAAATAATTTGCAAGCTATAAAATTTGGAGCATGCTCGTAAATAGTTTTCAATGCAGGTTGAGTATATATGTTATGCGATAGACGATGTCTTGTATTTATATGGTGTCTTTGCATTGAACTTAATGTACTTTATTTTATACTTCATTTTATTTGCACCCGTGACCCAACTTGGCGGCTATAAACTCATTATTATAACCGTCAAGTCCCTTTTTAACTGTGAATTTTAGAGTTTACTTTAGAACAAATATTCCACTAACAATCAATTCGCCATCAGCATTAAGATTACTTGCATGTATAAGTAGAGAACTACAGTAAGTTTGCAGAAATGTGGGGACATTTAACTCCTTGTAGATTAGTTCAGTCGGGTATCTGCGAGGGTGGGATAATGCAACTTTAATAATACAATTAAGAGTGGAATTTAACTGATTCAGGTAGGATTTATAAGTGCCACCCCAAGCAACCACAGCATAGTTAGCAACTGAATGAACTAATCCGTAGTAAACACTGCGAAGTAGGGATTTACTCAGGATGGAACGGAGATCGTGAAATTTATAAATTGTTTTCCTTAATCTTCATACAGTAAGTTGAATATGATTCTTCCATAGCATATTTTCGTCGATTATTACTCCCAGGTATTTGGTTGAGTTACAACATTTCACCCTAGTACAATGAATGTCACATTGAGGGTTGCAATTAATGCAGGTTGTAATTGTATCGCAGTGGTTACCACATGGTAAATTGCCACATGGACATTGGTGGAGAATTAAATTGGTATCAACAGGTCGGCAAACATTATTAATAGAAAAGTATATTGCGCATGTCTTGGAAAGGTTAAGGGTCAATTTATTGTAATCTAGCCATTGCTTCATGATTTTAAGAGCTTTTTGTGCTTTTAGTTTGGCAGAAGCCCAAGAATTGCAGGAACACAATAATACTGTATCATCAGCGAAGCATATAATTTTACCATCAATTAATGCTGAACATAGACTGTTCATGTAAATTAAGAAGAGCAAAGGTCCTAGAACTGTTCCTTGTGGAACTCCGTACTTGATAAGACTTACTCAAAACATCCCCTCCATTCGCATCTTTAAATTTAACACGTTGAGGTCTGTTGCTTAAGTATGATTCTAGCAGTTTTAGCGCAACCCCGCGAATACCAGCTTCTTCGAGTTTCTCTATAAGTTTATAATGCGAAACTGCATCGAACGCTTTCTTTAAATGTAAGAAAATAGCTAGACATGTTTTTGAATTGTTTAATTTATCGTAGACAAAATTGCAAAGATTTAGTACTGCGTGCTGCGTACTCTTTTTTGCCCGGAACCCAAACTGCATGGGAGAGAAGAAATTATGGGAATCGAGAAAATGTTCAACCCGAGATTTCATACATTTTTCAATGATTTTGGATAATGTAGAGACTTGTGAAATAGGTCTCCAATTGTCGACTCTTTTTCGGTCTCCAGTCTTGAACAGGATTGAAACATAGGCTTCTTTGCACACATCGGGAAAAATTCCCGTCGTAAGGCAAACATTAATAATATGAGCAACAGGCTTTCCAATTAACGATGCTATTTTTATATATATACAGTATATGTAGACAAGCCATCAGGGCCAACAGCTCTGGTATTATTTAAGGCGGTAATATGCTTAAAAATTTCTTCTTCTTGCACCTGACCTAAAATAATATTGTTGTTGTTTCTTATGTCAGGAAACGTATGAACATCAGGAGGGACTTGGGGTATACTTTCAGCAATTTTATGAGCTACATTTATATAATAATTGTTCATATGGTCAGCTATATCATGGGGCTCTTTTAACAAGGTTCCATAGTGTTCATTATAAATTTCTGAAATATGGTTTTTATTTCTAACGCTATTTGTAATTTCTCGTATGGTTTTCCATGTCTTTCCGAGGTCACCATGACAGTCGGCAATTTTTTCTTTATAATAACTTTGTTTTGTAGATTTTATTAAATTATTGACAAAAGTCCTGTATGTTGTGTACTGATTTTTATATTCCAAATTTTTAGGATTCTTTTTTGTTTTGGATTTTAACTTATCTCTTTGTTTAATGTGTATTATCAAGTCTGCTGTAATCCAAGGTTTAATTTTATGTTTTTTACTAGAATGGCGTATCAGCTTACTTGAATCCGAAAGATAAGATTTTAGTATGTGCAGAAAACAATTTGTAGCTATATTTGGCTCGTTACATGTTAACACACTAGTCCAAGTTTCATCCTTAAGCAAATTTTTTAGAATATTGAAGTCGATAGAGCAACTGAAATTTGTTTTCGTTGAATTTTGGTTTGGTGATGAGGTACCGGAGGTTACAAGTAAAATCGTAGCAAAATGATCGGTAATGGATAATTTTGCTATTACTCCTGTTAAATTTGCATTATTTTTATCGGAACGAACAAATATATGATCGATACAAGATTTAGTCATAGCCTGAGTACGAGAGTCAAAACAAACTCGAGTGTAGTCGTTGATTATAGATTTAAATGCAAGCGAAGCCATCATGTTTAGATATTCAGTAGCATACTGACATGGTCTCTGGATATGAGTGTGTGTATTTATTTGATCAGAGAAAATATGACTGATATCAATATTCATATCTCCAACCAGGACATGGCATACCGGCTCACTAGCTTTTGATTCTATGTAAATATTGAAAGAGCTAATAAACTGCTCAATATCACATGACGGAGGGCGATAAACGCAAGTTATTAGGTATTTATTGACGCCACTCATGCAGTATATTTCACAACATGATGCTCCTAAAATGTTAGTCAATGAACTAAACATTGGTGAAATATATGATCTGTAAAATACCACAATGCCATCACACTTATTATGCTTTGCGAATAGGTAGAAAGTATTATAACCGGGGAGTTGAAATTGGAAATCATCTTTTTCGGTTAGCCATGCTTCAGATAACACAATAATGTCAAATAGGCAAGGAAAGTATACATACACTATCGAAATTTTTTCTGCAGCTCCTCACATTCATATGAAATATTTTTAAATCTAGGATTTTATCGTCATCTTTCAGTATATGGGTTTCAGGTAAAGTAATGCAATCAATGTCTTCCATACTACCTTTCATATCGGTTCTGTGAGAATATCAGCAAATAATAGATGATATATAATTTAAATGAAAATGAATATGCCAAACTGAAAAGTATTGTAAGAAGACCATGGTCCCTGCTGCGAGCAAAATAATATACTGTAATATGAATTAAGGTATGTATGAGATAGGCTTGTATATAAATATTAGATTGAAATAACACGTTAAATCCAACTAGTCAAATTAATAATTTAGTCAATTCGTGTTCATCTTCGATGCGAATAATGGGCTGCTTCTCTTCCTTGCGTACACAGACGCCATCTCTCCACCATACGTTTTTGTACTTCATAGTCACAGCATATTGTTTTGTAGCCCACAGTAGCTTTTTATAGTAAGGGCTCAAAGAATCACCGATATAGATTTTATTCAGATCATTATTTGCATTAGTAATGTCACATTTCCTAATAGTCATTGTTTTCTTCTTTTGCAAAAATTCATTTCTCTTTTTACGATTGGAAAATTTAACAACGTCTGACATTACGACGTGTCCCAGCCATCTTATGCGTTGCGCTTTTAAGATCGGACTATGTCTTCTCCGTTGAGTATTGCGCCTGTTTCGGCGTTGTTTCTTATACGCCACTCTCCGTCATCGCATAGGGGTCCATCGATCCTCCTAGAGGTCTCCACAATTGTGTACAGTCGGAGATGGCCAAAACCTGGCAGAACATGCAAATACTTGTTGGGCTCATGGGTGTTGGCAAGAGTGATGAGTGACCACACTAATCGTAACCAGAGACTTACAATGTGAAATCACAGGCTACAATATTAAAACAATACTAGTAAGCGCCTGTGCGTGTGAAGGATTTATAAGTTTTAAAAACGATTTAAACAAATCTGAAGCATTCACATAGGGCATGGGCATGAGTATGTTTGCCGTATTCCTGGGGGCTAACGAAAAAGTAATAGTTTGGTGCGCTGAGGCTGGACCTTATTTTTGGTAATAAACGGCCCAGCAGCCTCAGCGTAATATTACGATATTACGATCGTAAAGTGGGCTGGGCTGAAGGCTATGGTGGGGGAAAATTATATCTAACCGGGTTCACTACACGCAAAAAATATGTATATTACATATTACCTGAGCGGCGGCAAATAAACGCAACAGTACAATGTAATAGCAATTGGAATACGCACCGTACATATGGGCCAAGATGAATCGGACAGGGGAACAGGGACAGGCTATAATTAAATAAATTCATGTCATATCCTCAGGTTAAGCTCCTCTCGGAGATAGTACAATAATCGGTATATTAGGACAACTGTTAATTTCCAAGTTGCGGCAGCTAGAGTTCTATATACCCTGTAGGAAAAATGGGAAATTTTCTTCCCGTCAAAAATATATTTTTTAATTTTTTGGGCGGTCCCGGGTCTTCTAAATTGGGTGTAAGAGACGGCTTTATAGCCCTAACTCCACTAGGTTGGCTTAGTAATGCAACAAAAAGTCATTATTTATTTATTTGCTATGGAGATCATGGTTTATTTGATTTCCAACGCCTGCTGTTAAGCAACCCTGTCAGCCTGGCGGGGGGAGTGAGTCTTTTTCTAACTTGATGCACCTCAGGGCAGATTCCGAACCACATGGGGAGCATAGTAAAGTCACATGATTAATTCGGAGGGGGCCGGGACCGGGGCAGTCTCAGCACGTTATCATGGCGCCCCAACACCTGCCACCGCCAACACGGTGCCCACTAACAGGTTTGCTACAGTTTTGAATAGGCTCTGGTCAAGTGGATTCAACATGGTAATGGCCGCTGGCTACGTAAATTATAGACAAATGGGTTCTTAGACGGGAATCAAGCTGTTACCAGTATGGCCGCCTCGGGTGGTCATGGTTCAACCTGGTATGTCCTATTCGAAAACGAACCACTCCCACTTGGTCTTTCCTGCTCATCTGGTGTTTCATTATAGCAAGTGGGCTAGCAGAAGATTTCTTCCGCGAAGCCGACCGCAAAATTTCTAACACCACAAAGCTTTCCCTATGCTAACGTAAAATTAGGAAAGCAATAAAACTGCGTTACCTTTTCAGGTTCGTCGTTAGCTTTGAATAGCATCCTAGGTTTTGTA
Source organism: Psococerastis gibbosa (assembly GCA_963971405.1). Lineage (NCBI taxonomy): Eukaryota > Metazoa > Arthropoda > Insecta > Psocodea > Psocidae > Psococerastis > Psococerastis gibbosa. The sequence continues at coordinate 44,470,946 of OZ020486.1, read as the reverse complement.
CTGCGTCGCGTGAACGGGTCATCAATTTTCTTGCCTTTGGTCGCTCGCACCTCCTCCATAATCGCCCGCTCCGCCTCCTCCACATTTTTCTTACGATTTCTATCATTAATATAACTTATACTGGATATCGATGATGTCCTCATTTTGTCTAACTCTTCTGCACGCTCCTCTAATTCAGCCAGCTTTACTTTTAATTCTTCGGCTCGTTCTTCGTCACCACTGAAACAAAGCAATGTTTACACATCGGCATAGCTTGTGGAAACTAGGAATCTGAATATACGGTAATTCTCACTACGCCATAAGGGTGGGGAATGGGCCTGCGTTGTAGGGCTAAGTTCATCAAGTAACTTCGGCCGTGAAAGTCGTAGTAATTATATCAACATTGAACCTTTACATTTTTATTTTTGCTATTAGAAGTGAGAAAAAGTGCACAAATGGGTTGCACAAATAAGTTGCTTCAAGCTGTTAAACCAATTTTTTTCTTGACATAAGTTCTTTCGCATTCCTACGGATTTGAAAATGTGAAAAATGGACTCCACAACCGGAAACGTAATATCTTCCTACTGTGTACATACAGTGTTCCAATAAAAACATAATATATTTTTCAAGTCCATTTCCAACCACTATGACAGAGTGAGAATACTCGTATATCCAATCCAAAGATTCTTCTCAAAACTTCCTCCTTGAACTCGTGGATAATGACCTCCTTGGTATCTAACTGAATGCTTCAACTCATACTTACTTAGTAACAGCCATATCCCTCTCCTTCATTAGCTGAGTCTTCTTCATCGCATAGTTAAACGGATTCTGCTTAAACCTCTCCTTCTCCTTAACAATCTTCTCAAATCCTCCTCCTTGAACTCGTGGATAATGCCCTCCTTGATATCTAACTGAATGCTTCAACTCATACTTACTTAGTAACAGCCATATCCCTCTCCTTCATTAGCTGAGTCTTCTTCATCGCATAGTTAAACGGATTCTGCTTAAACCTCTCCTTCTCCTTAACAATCTTCTCAATATCCTCCTCCTTGAACTCGTAAATAATAGCCTCCTTGATATCCTTGAGCTTCCTCTCGATATCTTCGGTAGTAGGTAGAGATATTCCCTGAGTCTCACAAGTATCCATCCATTTGTTGAACTCGCTTTCTGCAAATTCTTGGTTGCTAACAAATTCCAGCCGAAACACTCGTTCATTATTGCCATGCCTGAAAATTGAATTGTGAAAATTAAAGCTCATATAATAATAAATCAACGCTGAATGGTCAGAAGTGGGGGAACAGGAAGGAGTCGAAGAGGCTAACATATCATTATCACAATAAAATTTAATTGATCATGTATTGGCATGAAGTGTCCGTCGATGGTAGCGGAACACCTCTGGTATAACTTGGCAGTTTGGTTAATCACTTCTATGTCCAGTGTACTTGTACCTCATAGTATTTTACATTACTCAGCTCTTGCGTCACGCGAAAAGATACCAATCCATCATTCAAGAGCCCGCCATTAGAAGTTACCTTTCAAAAATGGAAAGTGCTCGGTCATGTGGAAGAAGTTGTTATGTCGCATTTTAAAACCCCATGATTTTATCATGAAAGGTGTTATGCCTTACTCTTTCACCCAATATTCTATCTATGCGTTTAATACCGCCTTTGTCTACAGGACCCTTCAATTAACACTTTCATTGACCTTCATATACAATGTATCGTGCAGTAAAACTTAGACTTCCGCGATTTTCAGAGCCTTAATATTAATATTGACCGTTTTTTATATTTTTTTATTTTGACCGTAAGTAATTGTTCATTGTTCTCTAATTACCTTTTAAAATTTAATGTATTCTTGAAATTGCCTCAGTGGTACAAGTCTCTTTGAATACTTAGTACTGGGGTAGACTTTGAAAACTGCACAAGAAAAACTGTAATATACTATTTACTTACTTACAACTAGATTGCTTAATAGAATACACTTTACCATAAGGTAATCAAGGCTAAAGTTGTAATTATACTAATCAGCAGAAGAAATATTAGAAGGTACATACTACCCTACCGCGATAGGATGGCACTTGAAAACACTTATTAAAATCGAATAAACTCGGTGTTCCGCTTATGCAAGTTTTCCAAGTGCCATCCGGTCGAGTAGTATGCTTGCAAAGTGTAAACAGTAAACACACGGGTAGTGTTTTCACATTTTAGTCCGATTGAAAACACTAAACTCTAAGTTTTACTGCACACTCAACTCACTTTAATTTGAGTCCTTTATTTGTTCGTGTAGTGCCAAGCTGGTAAATTTTCGCAGTTTCGCACACCCCGCTGATTTCAGCGACGCGGTACACAGGCAGACCGGATCTGTTGTTGTTGCCAATACCAATGCGGACAAAGCATCCAATGACAACTCGGTTGAATATGGGCAAATGTACAAATTTCTCCATCTTGTGCCGGGACAGTCGGATTTTGTTCAGTTCTTCCCTAGTGCGAACATGCTGCGTCCGTCTAGATCTTGATCTAGAACAATTATTACAATAACTGTAAACACATTTGCTATGCTACAGAATCAGCATTAACATTATTATTAGAGAATAACGATTTTAATTTTATATATTAATTATAATACTTTGGTAGTTATGGCATGTATTTATTTGGGCGCAGGGCCTCATTGGATGCTGCATTCGGAGGTACCTGCGCTGATGTCCTTTTTGTAACTCACTATTTTTCCAATAAATTTCTGTCACTTGGTGGAGTAACCAGTGAGGACAAAAAAAAAATAAGTAAGTAACTATTCTCAGCAAATTTGAGGGAAACCCACAGAATAAGAAGCAACTGAGAAATGAAGACACATTCACTACAACGTATCCCTATAACGCATAACAAATATGGCAGACGCCTAATGCCTCAGTGTGTTGCCAGAGATATTTAACAAATTGCAATTAAAATTAAAATATTGAACATAGAGAAAATAAATATTAATAATATAAAATACTTAATTCAAATATGGATTAATACAGGTAGTTACAGAAGGATGCTCCGGATCAGCTGGAGGGACCCCGTGACCAACGAAAGAGTGCCAGAGGCTATTGAACAAGGGAAACAGCTGCTGACGCATATAAAAAGTAGAAGAGCGAAATGGGTAGGGCATTTTCAGATTTCACCAAGCCAGAGATACTACTAAAACCACTACCAACAACTGGTATAGTCCACGCAAAATGAGAAGTGTGGACATGGAATGTTTTGATCCTGTGCAACACTGAGGGCGGACATCAAAAGATCCTGTGCACGCCGAACAGTAGGGGACTAGCGTCAAGGGCATTTCTGAGACATGAGGCAGTCGGCATCACCTGAGCTGGAAGCCCTGTACTAAGAAGTAAGAAGTAAGTAACACTGTAAAAATATTCTTTGCACAATTTTTGTTATGCCTTGCATCCAATGCAGCAATAACACAAAATTGTGCTAGGAATATTTTTACAGTGTTGCACAGGATCTAAACATTCCATGTCTATACTTTTCTCATTTTGTGTGGACTATTGTATATATTGCTTCAGGCTATTTTTTAGTGTTTCATTTATTTATTGTTAATGTGTCTTAGGCTTTAACGCCTATAGTCTCATGTCAATGACTCAATACAGAAATACAGTGCATTTGCTTCGCTTCACTACTGCCTACAATAACTTACTAATTAGGAACACTCACCTGTCTGGTTCTGAGTCACTGCTGCTCCGAGAACTGCTACTGCTACTTCGGCTTCGAGATCTCCTCGCTGGTGTCGCCTTTTTTTCAGACTTCTCAGAGTCTGAGCCACTGTCGTCTGAATAAATATCAGAGGCTTTCAGCTTTGTTTTGTTACCAGACGTCTCTTCCATATCCTCGTCTTCCCCTTCCGGTTTTTCCTTGTCCTCCTTCTTCTTCTCATCCTCGATCCTCTGCTTTTCTTTTTCCTCTGAAGAAAAAAATAAAAATTGACCTAGTAGAGCGTTCAAATTCCTCAGATTCGAGGTTGCCAACGGCCATACCAAGTTGAATCCATCAGAACAGAGCCTGTTCAACACTACAGTAAACTTGGTATTGTGCACAGCGTTGGCAGAGGAACGTGGTGGGGCATGATAACGTGCTGAGACTATATAACAGTCAGTCAAAATGCCTGGTCACCTCCAAATAATCAATCATGGTACTATGTTCCCCAAGTGGTTTGGAATCCTCTATAATCAGGAGGTTCATCGTGTCAGTGAACTCCTCTTCTCCCCGAGGTGAAGGAGTCAGCCCTTAGGGTGCAACTGAAGTATTAAATTAAGAGGCTACACAAAATATAGGTAGAACCACCCCCAAAATCCGATGCCAACCCTTTATTATTATTAAATAACTGAGTTTTTATTTTAATGTAATTATTTTATATGTTCGTATCGGATTTTGGGGTGCATGTACCAATATTTTGTCTAACTACCATATCCTCTCAGCTAAAATAATGTATCAACCTATTTTGGGGTGATCGAGCTTCCTCTTATACATTGTCCTATTCTCCTTACCTCTTTCCCGCTTCTCCTCACGCCTGGCTTTGAGTAGATTAAGAGCATGCGCTTTCTTGTCAACTTTTCCCCTGTTTTCCTCCACTGTTTTTTTCCTCTCTTTACTCCTTTCTTTGGGATCCATTTTAAGTGCCGTTGAATCATGCTTCTCCTTCTTCCCAGGTTTTTTCTTGAGATCCTTTTTCTTTTGCTGTCGCAGTTTCTTTTCAATTTCGAACCTGAAATTGGTTAACCCTCTCAGTGAGATTATTAACTGCTTTACTACGCCTCCTAAGGAACTACAATAGTATTGCTGTCCAAATTAAAGTTTAAAAAATATTTTTTAGCTAACTTTCATTGAATAGATCAGACTTCACGGTATTTCATTTTAAAGTAAATCGATCCAATTATTTTGTAAAGCGAAGGCGGTCGGTTTTTTGAAGAAATTAATTAATTTCTCAACCCGCGACCAGATTCACACGAAACAGCAGCACTGCATAATATAATATGTGATTGCAGGAAGAAGGCCGAGAAAGAGATTAAGGAACCAGATAGATGGCGATCTCAGAAGTGTGGGACCGGTAGAATAATGAGAAGCGGAGAGACAAGACGGGCTCATATATCTGGAGCTGATTAATGATGATTATAGCGGCGTCGGTAGCCTGATGGTAGCGTGCTTATACTTGTGCGAGTCCCTAGACATCATGCGATCGGAGACTCGTGTCGTATCTCAGTCAATATAATCAATACGGGTACAGAGGCGACTGAAGAGGTCAATCAGAAACATTCTTTTTTGTAAATGATTAACCGTTACAAAAATGTTCGTGTAGCTTCAATCTTAATAACCAAACCCCTCCTATTACCCATAGGAAATAGCAAACCCCTGCAAAGTAGAGACAAGGTCTTATGAATGTGCTCACCTTGTTTTCATCAGTTCACGTTGCTCTATTCGCTTATAGATTTCTTGCTCTCTTTCCACTTCAGTCATCTGTGCCAACCGTTTACGGTCATCTTCGTCTCCCATCAGCTGGTCGTCATATCCGTCATTAAACTCCTCTGAGCTGTCGGAGGACGACCCGTCAGAGTCCGACAATTCTCCCTCCTCCGGCTCTGAAGACCTTTTCTCCTCTGCCTTATCATTTTTGTCGCTTTCACTGTCCGATGAAGATCTTGTCATTTTTCTCGTCGCTGTTCTCCTCACGGGTGACATTTTAACTTTTGGTTTTGAGTTTGATTCGTCTTCCGAATCGGACGAATCCGATGTGAATGTCGGTTTCTTTCGCGACTCATCGTTACTACCGCCATCTTTTGTTTTCTTCTTTTTGGCTAATGACAAGAGCTCCTGAAAGCAATAAAAAATATATAAATCGACAATGTAATGTCAAAGGAAACAACTGATTAGTCACCTACAACTGTGGGTATCGCAACTAATTTTTTTCGTCCAGCTTCGTACGGCCTTTAATAGGGTTTGGCCTGCTCTAGTGCTCTATGACACTCCTCTTAGCCATCTCGGTTTTGCAGGACGCTTCACAATCTATTGACTCGTGGAGGTCTGTCACATTTGTCATTCCAGTGGTCTACTGGGCACATTTTGTTCGGCTAGCGGTCTTCGGACATTCATAAAATGTGCTCAAACTGTCTTATACGCTTCACTTCTCCATTGAGTATTGCGTGTATTTCAGCGTTGTTCCTTAAATACGTCACTCTCTGTTTTCGTTAAGTCTATAGTTTCTACGTACTATCTTCATTTACACTACTCTTCTGCTAACGACGTTGGCGCTAAGGTGTCAGTTTTTGAGGAGTATATTGCCTTGCCATTTGTTTTTATTTTTATCATGTTCAAGGTATCAGATGAAACATTATGTGCTTAAAATTAAAATTCGTCTCCTTGACGCATTTCATTCCACTTAGCCACAGTAGCTTAAACCCTACAACTGTACTAACTGTCAATATCAATATCTAAGTGACATTACTAATTAAACGCCACTGCTTGTTTACGTCTGCAGATTTACAAGCCAAGGGCACGGTTTATCAGTGAGTCACATTTTACGAAGTAGGTATAGGACAAGTAGGCCTACCCAACGTAAAAGGTCATACAGCTGTAGAAATTATCATTGTAAGAGCCAACAATTGAAGCAATATAAAAAAAAATTGTGAAATCTAACAGACATCTTATTGTCTCACATTGGGAACGATTTCAAACTCAAAACCTACTGGCTGCCAAAAAGGGAGTATTTGTACCCTTGCAGGGTAGTATTTTTAAAATTAAACAGGCAATAACGAGCAAGACAATTGCAAAAGAACTTGAATAACCGTGACAGTGACACAGACACTGGCCAATGGATACAAATGATACTTTGGGCCATGGCAATTCAATAAAAAAATGGCTACCAACGACACTTCGGTGAAAGTCAAACTACATGTATATTAAGTGAGTTACCGAATCTAAATCGGACCCCGAGTCGTTTGAATCGCTATTTGAAGAGTCAATAAAGGCCTGTTTCCTTTTAACCATTTTCACTTTCTGTGTTTACGACAAGCTCAAATTCCGCCACACTCACCGCCTTTTATGCAAGCATGCGGATGAGAATTTCGTTTCTTTTCTGTAGCAAAAGTTGTGAAGGCACAGCCTTTGAAGGTGATTCGTGACAGCAAATTTTCAAATTGTGGCGCCATTGAGTATTTTCACTTCTTTTTAATTTTATTTCTACACATTACATCACTATTAAGTATTAACGTATGATTTCTTCTTCTCTAGTCACAATCTATCGTGTCTTCTGTACTGGTTATTCCATAGAGAAACCTTCCAAGAAGGAAAGTTTTAATTTTTGGTATGGTAGCTTTTTTTATGAAAATGATTAGAATTTCACGTAAAATATAATTAATGGGAAAAGCCCGAAAAACTCCAATGCAGTAAATTAAAACTAAGTATATGATGCATGAATCAGTCTTCTAAAACTTTAATGAACCAAATATTTAATTACTTGCTTGGTTGACTACCTACGTTACATAAGAAATAAAAAGTAGTAGCCTATTGAATCTTGGGGTGCCAATTTTCTACTTAGCATTTGTTACCTCTAAACTATATTATTCTTTAAACATTTTTAGGTATAGTCAGGATAGTATAAATTAGTTCGTAGTCCGTAGCTAGTGAGAGAAGTAATTTCAAGTGTTAGGCGTATAAGTATAGTATAGCATAAGTGCACCCCGCTGGCATGGGGGGGGGGGCACTTCAGACTTCAGCTTTTTTCCCCTTATGTAAAAAAAAAAAAAAAAAAAAAAAAAAAAAAAATACACGAATTATTATTATTATTATTTATCACCCACTTTAATTCTGCAAAAACGCAATAGGCCTACGTACATTCCATACAGTAATAAAACGATTCGAAGTCGAGTTTCCACCTTGCCAGGGAGGTATGCTGAATACTGCATCATATCAGTCCGTTTCTCCATGTCTTTCTTTAATTTCCCTGCCTGTAGAGGTTTTCTACAAATGGTAAAAATGTACTCTGTACCTCTAATTGTAATGATAACATATGAAGACTCCACGGGAAAAACGATCAGGGTCGAAAATTCCTACGTTCGCTACTGATACTGCCATTCGATGCGCTTTTTCATGAGGAATCTGCCGGTGCAGTCGGATTGGCCATAAACGGTCAGAGTACCGAGTTTTAGTGGTTTTAAATTTGGCTATACACGGGAAAAACTATCAGGGTGCCAGTGAGTTTTGGGAAGAACGATCAGGGTCTATTATTTTAGTATTGGAGTGTGACAAAAATATGGCTTTAATAAACCAAAAATCTCGCGTAGAACTACCAGGTCAATGGAACAAAATTGTGGGAAATGCCGGCTCGGCTCCATCTCCTTTTCATGTCATTGATTGCAAAGATCAACGCATTTTCCGGAAATGGACTGAGTTCTTTGACGACCACTATTAGAAGAAGTGCCCCTTTTTATCCAGACCAGTAAGGGAGTTGTTCATAGAAGAAAACCACCCTCGAATGATGCAGTATCGCACAACATTCAATGGAAGCATCATCATGGTTGTCGTGGGCCAGCCAAAAGGAGAAAGACTTTCTCAACCATCTGGCTACTTCAATCTACCTGATTACAGCTACAGTGCCCCATTACCCATAAAGAAACAAAAATTCGATGACTTACAGTATCTAAACCAGTTCTGTTCAGTAGAAACCCACGAGTTTTATGATGGGCTTACGTATGAAGAGGCTGAGTGACATTGATCGTTTTTCTCCTTTTTTATGAACATTTTATTCAGTTAATGTATTGTACCCTGATCGTTCTTGCGTCTTGGTAATACATACCTTTGGGGAACAATTTTTTTCTCTGAAACTATTGTACCTAAAAATTATATGATATTCAATAACAAGAGACCAAAGTCCATTATTATTCGCTGAATTTATCAAATCGCTGAGAGTTATATTTTGGTAGGACTGAGTCTTCAAATCTAAAAATTCATTTTTCTCGAAACTAACTTTGGTGGACCCTAATCGTTTTTCCCGTGGTGTCTTCATATTATATATATTATCTATTAGATATATTATATATTGGATCTGTTTATTCATATATTGGAATAATGAAACCGTTCCATTATCTTAAATGATACAAAGGAAATATGTGTAGGAGAGGCAATGTCAAATTGCTAATTGAAAAACAATTGCCTGAGCAGATTCAAAAAACATTCCTAGGCGGGAAACTTTATGATGTACATCAATCAGTTTAAACATTTTTAATCCCAGGATAAGATTAAAAATAATCGCCATAGTAGGCCCACTGGTGTTAAATTAATCTGAAAACGCCATGGTAGGGCTGTTGGAGCAGTCCCTGGACTAGCATCTTTTTTCTGTCAGCCGCAGCCTATCGAGTCGGTCTTACCCTATAACGGGCATCACATTCAAAATTGTCATGGGAGACTGCTTCGTTCTCCTCCCACACATTCGACAGGCTGGACCTAAATTCTTAATAAGTCTTCCGATTTTCCTTCCCAACTCTGTGCTTGGCAAAGTGAGTCCTTTCATCAGCCTTGGTCGGAAACAGTTCCCCACACTCCTCACAGGACACGGGACACACAACAATATGCCGCAAATACGACGGATGGTCCGGTAAATCCTGCCAACACACCTGACATTTAAACTGTCTGGACATCTTTTCCACGAATTTATCCTTCATATAACGCAGCTTTTCTTGCAACGCAAGCTCGAGCGATTTCAAGCTTATACTCTTAAACACAAACTGAGGCGTTGTATCGAACTGTGGTAAGGTCACTTGAAAAGTGCTGGTCCCATTATGCTGGATTTCTTTAACTTCTAGGTTTCTGTCCCAATCTTCAGCTGAAAAATTGCAATTAAATTAGGATTATATGGGAACAATAAGGAAAGTAAGCAATACAATTGCTTTATTTAAAAACTAGTGGCACATGCGAACCTTTTTGTGTGAGCATTTTTAAGCGGAGATACTGCCGAGTAGACATGTCTAGAACTATAGAGGCCTTCTACGAATAAAAATAGGTACCCTGTACCTCTAAGAGAGAGTGGCGTATCCGTAGAAATGACATACCGAGAACCTCCAATAGTAGCCGAAATCAAGAGAGCCCGCATCAGGTGGCTAGGGCACGTGGAACGAATTCCACAAAATAGGGCTACAAGAGCAGCGCTACACAAGGTGCCCGAAGGTAGAAGACGAGTGGGATGCGATGACTGGACGACATCGAGGTGGATCGGGTGACTCTTGGCGTCGATGACTGGCGAAGGAGAGCGCAGGACCGCGCAGGTTGGCGCAATGTGACAGAGCAGGCCAAGGCCCTTCGCATGCCGTAGCGCCAAGGAGTTAGTACGTACCTCTAATATTGTTACTATAAGTCAACATACGATACTCAAAGACTCACTCGTTTTGTCTGGCGATGATGATGATGATGATGAAGATGACCAGTCGATGGTTGGGTTTGTCTTGACAGCAAGTCCTGCAGAAGATGTAGGCGGGGTATCAATGATAATATCGTCGTCTGGGTTACACAAGTCGTGGTCACTGACAGTAGAGCCAGTGAAATTATCATCTGAAATGCGATAAGCACACGTTTGAGAATTGAACCTTCTAAACCCCATAAACAAAAAAACCTGGTGCACTCCGGGAGTGCCGGCAGAAGTGATAACATGAACATTGACTTGTGAATTTTTTAATATTTTGGAATTAATTTCGCTCAAATTGCCTTATTTATCAGTATAGCAGTACTATCATCTATATGGTTAAATATAATATACGGCCCTGGCACTACGCGCCAGACGACAGGTTGCGTTTGTATACTGCTAAGGAAGCTCATGCCACCGTTGCGGGCATCGTATTAGAAGGGGCTAACTACCAACTCGCTTATGACGCTCTTAAGAAGAGGTACGCTAATAAACGCCGCATAACTTCATGTCATGTTCATAAATCTGATTTGTTGCATTTTCTCCAGGTTCACCGCACATCGTCGACCGCTTTAGTCAATCTCAACTTTGTTCTACATACAAATAAGTGCTCAACGCCACTAAAGAAGTTTTCACTTCAAAAACAGACAAGATCGTAAAATACAAGCGGCTGCAAAGAAGTTCATCGCAACCAAGGGCGGATATTAGGGGGGGGGGGGGGGTCAGAGGGTCCAACCCCCCCCCCCCCCTCCCCCCCAAAAAAATTAACTTACACTAGATAACATGGGTTTACAGTGGGAATTAAAAATAATTATGTTTTTTAATGTTATAATCCACTGAACCTGACCGCTGACCCCCCCCCCCCTAAATCGGAGGCAAAATCCGCCCTTGATCGCAGCCCGTCAGGGGGCGAGAAAGGATAGAATTACAAATGAAATGATGGTGAGAAGAGGGTTTAGGGGAGGTGGAAGAACCATGGTTGGAAATTTGGAGATGACTTCAAAGGTTCGGACACGTAAAGCGAATGGATGGAAGACCATGGCAGGTATACAGGAACCATAGGCGATCTCAGAGATGAAAGAGTTGAAGTAGTACAAGAGGAAGTACTGATTGATCAGAAGCGGAGAGACAGGAGGAAGTCGGGGAAGCTCTCGTATCACTTCCTGGCAATTGCAGCAGATTTATGTTAATGTTGACGATGGGAAAAAAGACAATAAGACGAAAGAAGAGGTACTAAAACCAAATTGATGACAATTTCACGATCTATTGGTAAATGTTAATGGCAATGGAGTAATATTAAACAAAGGGTTAACTTAACTTACATTCCTGCTATGTTATTAGGCATTAGAGGCAGGGGCCTCACAGTCATCGAACAATTAGGGCGGGGCCCATTGTCAGGGAAAGGGGGGCGACAATCAGTTGAGGAGGCAGTGTAGGAGTGGAGAAAGTTGACCTATAACATCTGACGAATGCAGCCGAATACAGACGATGTTGCCGATAAGACAATTACTGAGCTCAATCCATCGTTATCCTTACCTAAAATACTTACTTACCTATGAGAAATGAAGTCATCTTTTTTTCTTTAATTTGTAGAAAACCACACATTTTAAGACATACCGTATATTTATCGACTTACCATCTTCGTCTTCTGTTTCCCTCGTTACTGGTTGGGCAGTTTCGTCTTTGCTGGAGGGTACTAGTTCCACAGAAAATTGTTTGTCCATAACAAGATCGGTGCAAGATGTTGAAAGTCCAGCAGCAATAGAACTATTGTCATCGCTAGTCCTCGAGTCCTCTTGGCAAGGACCGACTTGGTCTCCGGAAGAGTTATTGTCTACAGTTAATGTCGGATCACCAGAGGAATTAGTTTGATCCTCACCTTTGGATGTGGTTACTTGAACTACAGGAGTGTCATTGAGATCGGTTGTGATGGTGAATTCTTTTGTGCAAGAGGAATGCCCATTTATAGAAGAGTTTTGACTTTTGGTCGAGCCTTCTTTGCTTGTGTTCCCTAGATCTATAGTAGGGTTTTGTTTTACCATTAATGACGGATCAATAGAAGAATTTTGGTCCAAATCAATTGACTTTTCTTCGCAAGATGTTAATTGACCTAAAGAAGGGTTCTGTTCTCCAGTTAATGGCACATCAACAAAAGTATTTTTGTCCACGTCGTAAAGACACACGATAGAATTACAACTTTTGTGTTTATTATTTACACCGTTCAAACTGTCACGTATTTTACGCCTTAATCTACTATCTCGAACAATTTCAGATCTACTTTTTCTTATTTTCACATTCTGAACGGTAACTTCACCCGCACGCTTTCTCTCACGCCACTCTCTTGTTCTTTCTACGCCTGACTTAGGCATATTCCCAACTAAATTGCAAATTTAAATGACGCCGCACCGACTGAACGCTGTCGACGCAACCACGGACAACGAGAAAGAAAGAAAGCGAGAAGAGCGTAAGTCTCCCTCATCGGTCCCTAGAGCCACCAAGCGGACGACCGCAACACTAAGTTGCTCCCTGATAAACAGGTTGGTTGCGCTGACATTCTTCACACAAAAAGGTTGCGGATCATAATTTTAATAAAGTCCTCCAATAAGAAGTTCACTTCATAAGGTTTCATTCCACAGATACTGCAGGTCTACAGTTTCGGTACTTACAACAATAAATTCCACTAACTTATGTACGTGGTTACTTGATTTTTAGAAGGGTTTTGCTCTACAAAAGTATTTTCATCTACAGATTCTTCTTTGAAGTGGTTACATGAGTTATGGGTGTATTATTATTATTATTATTATTATTCAGATGGGTAGAGGCAGTAAATTCTTTTTAGCAAGAGGATACGTAATCCACAGCTACGAGTCAGTATAGAACGGTTCTTCATTGCGAATCGATACTTATTCAACTAAGCACTTGCTGACATTTTCCACTAAAGTCGATTCTTGATTCAAATCGTTTAAGTTCTTCTTAAAATCGCCTGAAATAAAAATTAAAAAATCCTTATAGTGAGATAGTCAGTCTCACTTTCATTTCTTCTTGAGTAGCGATAATTGACGTACTGGCTGGCAGCTAGTAAACTGTCCCTCAATATGAAGAAATCTAAAGCAATGTTGGTCTCTAAGAAAGCCTGTGATTATGATCTCAATGTCCGAATGAATGGTGAAAGATTAGAGGTGGTAGATACGTTTCGATATCTTGGCACCACTATTGATAATAGATTAAACTTTAAAGAGCATTTTCGAAGCTAAATATGCAAACTAAATCAGAAAATGTTTATTTTGAGGAAAGTTATATATGTACTGCCGACAAGAACCAAGAAGTTAATCTATGAAACTTTCGTTAAACCTCAATTAAAATACTGCAGCACCATACTGTACTATGCACCAAGTTCTTTTTTTCCCTCTAATTCTGACGATGCCTAAAACTAAGACGACATGCCTAGGCGGTTGGATTAGTTAAGACTGGTGGAAATACTGAAATACTTCTGTTCTTGTGGAAATATAAGTGACCCTGAACAGGGGTTTAAGGTCAATACTAAATGTTCGTATCGACAAGAGGGTAGTTGAAATGATATGCTAGATATGCTCACTATCCAAGAAAATGCGTACGTCGATGCCATGTCGTATATTTGAAGTATATATCAGGTTTGATGCATAAGTACATGGTAGACCTTACAAAGACTTTTAGTGAAGTGCACAACTATGGAACCAGAAATAGAGATTGCATTACGCTTGAGTATAGAAGAAGAACCAGTGGAACAAGCATTTTCAATGAAGGCCTACAAATGTTTAATTTGCTGCAGAAAGCTATCAAAGATGCTGTAAACTTAAGGGAATTCAAAAAGAAAATTGTGGAGGATGCAAAAAAGAAGAGGACATAGAGCAGTAGTTTCATAGATTAAACATTAGTGCGATGCACAACTTCAAACCACAACTACTACTTTTACTTACAGTATGTAGTATATTTACATCAATCGATTACAATTACGGTTCTTCTATATTAGGCATATAATAATAAAAACAACGACTGGCAAATTGGGCAAGCAAAACTAACCAACTTCTTCCTCTTCTGAATTGTTTGCATGAAAAACGTTAGGAGTACTTAATTATGAAAATCCAATCACTTTGGAAACGACAAACAAGCAAGCAACGCAGTGTGCAGTGATCAATATGGATTTATGGAAGTGAAGTGAAGTGAAACTGAATTAACTGATTAGTGAACAACATTCAAAATTTCAAATTGCAAACATTTAACATTGTTTACAATCAGCTGATTGGTACTTGGTAGGGGTCTATTATAGACAGGTTGTCATCCGCCATGTTGTATCCATAATAAGTATGGTGTATAAGCCAAGCATTGGGTGTTTACCTATTTATTTTTAGACATTTATCGTTGTTCATTTATTATTATTTAAAAAACGTGCTACTAATTAGGGAAGTGTTTAATAAAAAAAATACTAAGACATGTATTCGTTTTTTTCAATCTTTTACTTTTCTTACAATACTTACCATATAGGAAATATGGGATACAACATGGCGGATGACAATACCCGGGTATATAGTGCCTTAGTACTTGGTAGTTTTAATCATTTGCTTGCATCAATTTCCTTTCAGTAGCAATAATAGTACAGCGTTTGAAGACGGTTGGTGGCAGCAACTTTTAAATTATGGCGCCATATTTCAGTAACGTGTTAAAAGTTGTTTAAGTGAAATGAAATCAATATATGTTGATGGTATCTCCAAGTATAATAACCTACCAGAGACAATTAAACAAGCACCATCAGTGACTGCATTCAGGAAACGGCTTCAAGATAAACTAAAGAGTGAACGATTGTGAAATGGAATGAGCTGATTGAACGAGCAGTGGAAAACTTATTAGTGCATTGCACTCCTAACTTCCTACAACACACACACATATAAATAATTCCCACACTAGTAAAATTATGTCTTCAAAATGTATAAGTATAATTATCTTCTAGACGTCTTTCCTTCTAGTTCCATTGCAGCTAGATCTTGTACATTCAGCCGGACAGGAAAGATCCAGAGTAGTTTTTAAGTCACGAAGAAAACCTGATGTCATCCCAAACGTTGCGGTGGGTGAATCTAACATACCTCTTGCTGGTGAAACCAACTTTCTGGGCATCAAAGTCGATGCTGAGCTCACATGGGCTCCTCATGTAGAGGCCGCCGGTCACAAACTTATTAGCACGAATATTTTCGCACTAAGGCAGTTTGCTCAAATCTGCAATGACAGGTAAGTTCTCATGGTGGTCTACCACGGTACTGTTCGACCAATAATATCCTATGGTCTAGTTGCCTGGGGAGGTACGGCCAAATCAAATATGGATAAAATATTGGTCATGCAGAAGCGTGTTGTTAGAATTATAGCCGATCTTAAATGGAGGGAGTCATGTAGGCAAGCCTTTAAAGACCTCGAAATTCTTACTGCTCCCTCCATGTAGCCTACATAGAAGCGGCCATAATGCACTGCCTCGCACAAGCCGACTTTACAAGAGTGGGAGAAATGTCGGGCCGATATCGACTTCCACATTCCCCGAACCCGAAGACATGGCACCGACAATTTCATTCTAATAAAGGGAAGGTTGCTGTTCAACCAGTTACCGGACCATATTAAGAGATTGCGTTCGGAGGCTAGGGAGTTCAGGCGAATATTACACTTACCTGGTGGAGGGTGTGTATTATCCGCTTGATGAGTTTCTGGGGAATGCGTAGCCTAAATTAATTTGGTCGATTGTTCTTACAATGGGGCAATTTTATTTCGTTTTGTGAACTTTTATTTTTTTATTGTTGTTAGTTACCTAAGTTAAATGTTACATGTTAAGTCAATCAAAATCAATCAAATCAAAAGGTGTATTAGAAAAATACAAATACACAATACTGTAGGGCCAGAAGGCCCATAACAGACTAAAATATAAATAAATAAATTAACAACAAAATTTTTAACCCTTGAAAAAACGACTAACATTTACTTACTGTACGTGCTAATAACAGGTCCACAGAAAAAATTCTTTTTAATCCAAAATTTGAAACAAAGATTCCACCTCTTCCCGTCCAATCAGCCATTCCCGAATAAATTCTGAAAATTTATTTGTGGTCAGAGATCCAGGCCGTAATTTTTGTTGATTAAATGTCTTTGGCGCTAGGTATTGGTAGGCCTTTGTAAAAATTGTTGTATATGCTCTAGGTACTGTGAAGTGCGCAATTTATCTGGTATTTACTGGTCTCGGTCTCTGTACCATATCGCCACTGATGGAATAAAATATTTTTAAAGTCTTGTATATAGGTACAGGTACCTATCTTAGCGGGAATAGACCAAGTGACGCAAAGAGGGGAAGTGATGGACACATCCTTGGTTTTCCGGCTATTGTTCTAACTATATATTTTTGCGTAACTATAAGTGACCTTAAATTAGTGATGTAAGTCCCACCTCACTCCCACCCCACACTTGGATCCCATAGGCAAGCCTAGATTCACACAGCGAGTGGTATAGCTTTTTTTTGTTTTTTTGCGGTGCCTCCTTAAGGTAAGGTTCGTTGCGTCGACCTTTGAGATCTATTGCAGCCGCTTTGTCATGGAGATTCATGTCTGGAATATACCCACTTTCTTGATGAAAGAGCGGGTTTTTCCTACTGGATCTACACGAATTGTCTTCGTTTCTGACCCTGGTATTCCCAGTATCCTGAAACGGTTTTTGGCCAGAGCTTCACATTCTAAGAGAACGTGCTCTGCTGTTTCGTCCTCCATTTCACACCATCTACATTCTCTACTGCCCGTGTGGACTTTGAGTTTATACAGATGATGCCTTAGGTGGCAGTGCCCTGTGAGCAAACCAACAATATTCCTTATTTCTAATCTGCCAAGTGGTATAGCTTAGCTGGATTAAAATGTTTCCTGGGCAGACAGTGCGAAGATAAAACAGTTGTCTTAAAAAATTTCGACATTTACCGTTTATAGATTTTATGTGACAGCTCCATTTCATGTCCCTATCGAAGTGGACGCCAAGGTATTTAGTTGTTAATGCTTTCGTGATAGCTGGGCAATGGCAAATAGGGTTTTCTAAGTTACAGTTAAACACGTGGCATCTAACTTCAAGTGGCTCTTCTATGCATCCTGCTCTTAGATTGAAGGGGAGATAGCAGGTTTTAGTCACATTTATTGTCAGACCATGCATTTGAAACCAAGTGTTTAGGCGTTGTAAATCGTCTGTTATATAGCGCTGTACCTCCACCCAGTCTAGCCCAGAGTAACATAGTGCAGTGTCATCAGCAAAGCTAGTCAGCTTGTCATGCAATCGCAAGTTACATAATTGATTTGTGTACAAAATAAATAGTAATGGGCCCAAAATTGAACCTTGGGGCACAGAACATAGCAACTGTAGAGGCTCACTATCTACAAAACAAAGTGATCCATCTTTTTGATATTGCACTCGTACTCTGTTTTTAGTTTAGTCATAAATTGTATTGTATTACTGTATCCAATATAATTCATTCATTCATAAACAGAGGTTTTTTATATCTATTCCACTAGTGCACGTTCTAAACTTCCACCCATAAAACACAGAGCCCTTATCAATTTCAGGAATGGTGCTTCGATTAATGCCTCGCAAATATAACCTTCTAGCTAGCTGTCATTTCGCCACTATATTATCGAAACACTGTAGGTTGTCTTTGTTAAGACAAATAAAAACTAAACCTTTTATTTCTATAAAAATACAATGCAATACATACAGTAACAAAACCTATTATTGGGGCATGAATACACAAACTTCTTAGTTTTTCTACCAATATACTAAAAAATGCATCATATACTGCAGACGGGACGCATCGATGCATTGAAGCGTGACCACGACCGAATGGCAATTGGAACACTATGTTTATTCGATTTCTATAAGAGTTCCAAGGGTTATCCTATCCTGGTCTGGTAGTACATATTACAAGTTAAAACGCCTTTTTTTGTCTTTATTCCAATCATGGAATGGGTCACTACAAGAACTGCATATCGCTGGATACAGTGAGGCCAAAGATTGTTGATAACGTAATACCGTCTCTTCGATTTCATAAATGTATGTTTATTCGTGTTGGAATAAACAGAGCGCTTCATTATCTTCTATTACAGGAGAGCAGCACACCAATCACAGCACAGAACTATTGGCTTGACAAAGAGTTCCAAGCGTCATCCTATCGTGGTCGGGTAGTACACATTACAAGCTAAAAAGCCTTTTTTTGTCTTTATTCCAATCATGGAATGGGTCACTCCATGAACTGCATATCGCTGGATACATTGAGGCCAGAGATTGCTGATAACGTAATACCGTTTCTTCGATTTCATAAATGTATGTTTATTCGTGTTGGAATAAACAAAGCGCTTCATTATCTTCCATTACAGGAGAGCAGCACACCACAGAACTATTGGCTTGACAAAAACGCTAAGTTTATGCCAAAATAACTGACTAAATTTTTAAGAAGTCTTCCGATTTTCCTTCCCAACTTTATGCTTGGCAAAGTGAGCCCTTTCATCAGCCTTGGTCGGAAACAGTTCCCCACACTCCTCGCAAGACACGGGACACACAACAATGTGCTGCATATACGACGGATGGTCCGGTAAATCCTGCCAACACACCTGACATTTAAACTGGCCGGACATCTTTTCCGCGAATTTATCCTTCATGTAACGCAGCTTTTCCTGCAACGCCGTATCGAGCGTTTTCAAGTTTTTACTCTTAAACACAAACTGTGGCGTCGACTCGAACTGCGGCAAGGTGACGTGAAACATGCGAGTTCCATTGGGCCGGATTTCTTCAACTATAAGGCTTTTGTCGCAATCTTCAGCTGAAAATTGCAAAAAGAAGTTAAGATTAGTTGGGAACAATAAGGAAACGGAAGCAATAATAAAGCTTTATGGAAACCTTGTGAGCTTAAGCGAAAATTCGTTTTTTTTTTTTTTTTTTTTTTTTTTTGCGGAGATACTGCCCAGTAGGTATGTATTACCTGACACTTGGAACACTTATATGAACCGGACTTTACTCGAACATGCTTTCCAATTTACAAATTAGTAGATAAAGACATGTGTAATTTCACAGGAAATAATTTCCCTATGGTTACATTCCAGATACCTCGAGGGGGGGGGGGGAGGGGGTCCACCTCAATATATTAAAAACCCCTTAAAACTCAATTGGATATTCTGTATCGAACAGACCTATACATTGTAACAGTAGTACCAATGACACATGGCACGTAATGTATTGGAGCTTGAATTTTCCATAATTTCTTCAAAAAATAATTTTTTGCACAGAAGCAAATATTTTTTGGGAATGCATCCTGTCCGTTTTTGTAACCCTAATGAAAAACTATAACATACCTGAAGGTAGAAATCATCGATAGAAAGGTTCCGCAGAAAAATTATTTTTTAGTCATTTTTCATGAAAAGTGAGTTCTTTTTATTTTTTACACCCAGAAGCAAACTATCAAGGGGCAAGCGACCCCCCGCATTATGTTGACATTAGTAACGACTACAATATATGTGAATTTAAAATAAATCGTTGGAGCCGTTTTTGAGAAATAATTTTTTTAGACGTATTTTTTTTTTTTAGTTTTTTGAGAATAAAACCCCACCCCCAAATTGAGTTCCTTAGCTTAAAAAAAAAAAACATGGGTGCGTGTACTTATGTACGCGCGTGAGAAGTTATACTTCTTTGGCATCATTAAATAATTAACTTTCAGGTACATTGCCTTCACCCGGTGCAATGCGTAAAAAGTATTGTTCTTCATTCCACAATAATGTCTATTGTTGAGCCGTAAAACTTTCTTCTATAGGAATATGTTCACTGAAATCATCTTGCTGAATTTCACCGTGAATTTGATTATCATTAAAGAATGACTCATCAACTTTAATATCGTAGTAGTAGTATGGTTTGACACAGTCCCAGGCCACGGTGTGGGCCCATAGGACTCCAGTGGACCTCCTGATTATAGTGGATTCCGAACCACTTGGGAAACACAGTGAAGTCACACGATTAGTTCGGAGGTGACCAGGACAAGTCCTACCATGTTTCCCTACCGGCACTGTGCACACGACCAATTTATCTGCAGCTTTGAACCTGCTCTGGTCCGCTGGATTCAACTTGGTATGGCGGCCGGCTTAATAATAATAATATCGTACATAGTATACAATGGTGACGGAATTAAAAATCGTAGCCAACTTTTAATAGTACGCTTATTAACATTACTTTGTAAGTAGCTAGATCGATGAATTTTCTTACGTTTGATATGTACATTTATACAATAATCGTAATCAATATTTTTTGGAAGTGATTTAACCATATTATTAACTGAAACAGGAACATTAATTATTTGACCAATAATACCGTACTGACTGACCATGAACATGCCTTAATCTTCTGATTTGCATGAAAGGAATACGAGGTGAAATTAGTCTTTCAGAAACAAGATCTAAAGGTGGTAGATGTTGAGGTACATCTGGATATTTAAAACCATTGAATGTGGACATTAAAGGAATATTCTTCTTGTTTAACGCTTGCACGCATGTGCTGCAAAGCTTCGTATTTTAGCTTTCCAATTTATACGTAGTATAAGGAAAGCTTTGTGACGGTCGAAATTTTCGATTCCGAGATTTCAACGGATTTACACGTTTTGAGGTTCCGGGCAAATTACTCGATCGATTTGGCTGAAATTCGGCACATAAATCATACCTCGGGACCATTTGTTTTATTTTGGGCTAACTCAATTTGGGGGGGGTTTTATTATTAAAAAAACTCCAAAAAAACGTCTAAAAAAATTATTTCTCAAAAACGCCTCCAACGATTTCTTTCAAATTCACATATCTTGTAGTCGTTATTAATGAATGTTGATAAAATGCGGGGGGTCGCTTGCCCCTTGATATTTTGCTTCTGGGGGTAAAAAAAATAAAAATAACTAAATTTCAATGAAAAATGACTAAAAAATAATATCTCCGTGAAACCTTTCTATCGAAGTAAAGTATTTGGTATTTTAAAAAAATGATAGAAAATTGACGCTTGAAATGCGTTGCATATCGGAAATTTAACCATAGGAAAATTATTTACCATGAAATTACTCATTTTCTTTATCTACTACAAAATTTTTGTAAATTGGAAAGCATGTTCGAGTAAACTCGGACCGGTTCTTCGGTGTTATGTTGGGTATAATTTTTGTTAGAATTTCCTTATGTTGGGGAGACGGACTTTTCAAATCATCTTGAAACCACAACCTATCACATACTGAACATAGACATCCAAAAGAATTGTCTAGAAACTTTATTTTAAATTCCTGATGAGCTCTTTTTAATCGTCGAAAATTACTATACGGCAAAGAAGTATCTTCGTCTATATCAATTTATTCATCAATGGGAGTATTAATAAACTGTAAATTATCACCATCATGATCAGCAATGCCAGTACTGGACACCGTTGAGACATCTGGATGATTTGTACTAGCACTGGTGGTAGCTAACTGAAATGATGGTTCAAAAGTCCTTATTCGTGAATTTGAAGTTGACGGGATAGATAAAATCTCAGTCACGGATGATTCATTTACTTGTGAAAGCATTTTTTTTCGCAGCCTGCAAGCACGAGTACGTTCTGCTCCTGTTTTCGTTATTTTTATTGGTTCTTCTACTGACAAGCCTTGTCGATTTTTTTCAGCTTCTTTGGCAGCTTTTTTTCGATAGTAATAGTTTTTACAGTGGTCCGCATTTGTTTTAGCATTTTCTACTGACAAGCCTTGTCGAATTTTTTCAGCTTCTTTGGCAGCTTTTTTGCGATAGTAATAGTTTTTACAGTGGTCCGCATTTGTTTTACCCATCTTGAAAACTGGAACAGAAAATGAATAGTGCCATTAATAGTCATCAAATTTAAACTAAAAGAATCTTAGATTGAAGAATAAGATTTATTGTAGAGAATTAGATATTAGAAATCAATAATTAATTTTAAAAATTCAAAATTAATAATTAAATATTTAACATTAATAATTTAATAATATTTAGTGCTAATTATATTAAATAAAATATTTTAATTTATATCAAGATATAATACGTACGGATAGTTTTTTATATTTTATATATTTTTAAGTTATACTTCTTTAGGGGCGAGAGAGTGAATTTAGGCGTATTTTGTTATACGAATTCGAATTTGGATTACTGGATTTGGTGCATTTTGTTACCAGAAAATCAGTAGAAAATGGGCTGATGGTCCATAGTCGATATGAAAGTCAACTTCCATAATCAACTTTCAAATCAACCACGGCCCATCAGCCCAATTTCTACTGGTTCTTTATTTTTTTTACTTAGTTGTTTTAAGTTATTTTTTATAATGGGTGATCATTGTTATCATTTATTTTCTTCAAATTTTGGATTGGCGCCTTTAATTTGAATTCATGTCTACTGCTTAGAATATAATATTTGAATATCACAATACGCTCATTTTGTTGCATTTTTTTTGCTTCTTTTCCTCCTGTTTCCTGATTGGTCCAACATCTAATACGGATTTGTGTTCAAATGTAAAATATTCGTGTAACAAAATACGCCTATAGTACCTTACTGTTTTCATATTTTTAATAATTATCAACATGTTTCTACATTCACAACACGTGTTTTACTTTCATACAAGTGCGAATTATATAATGTGCTAATAAATTATAAAAAAAATTAAAAATATAAAAAACTATCCGCACGTGTATTATTTCTTGATATAAATTAAAATATTTTTGATTAATATAACTAACATTAAATATTATTAAATTATTAATGAAAAATTTTTAATTATTAATTTTCAATTTTTAATATTAATTATTGATTTCTAATTTCTCATTCTCTACAATAAATCTTATTCTTCAATCTAAGATTCTTTTAGTTTAAATTTGATGACTATTCATGGTACTATTCATTTTCTGTTCCAGTTTTCAAGATGGGTAAAACAAATGTGGACCATTGTAAAAACTATTACAAACGAAAAAAAGCTGCCAAATAATCTGAAAAAATTCGACAAGGCTTGTCAGTAGAAAAACCATTATTATTATTATCATCATAAGAGACAATTGGATATTGAAAGAAAGAATGAAAGAAAGAAAATTGTCTTTATTTTCCATGTGGGTGAATTTTGGGCCTTTCGGCCAAAAAAAATTTTTAGTCCTTTTACTTGGGGTGAAAAAAAAAAATTGGAGGAACAAACCCCCTGGCAACATCGAGAATCATAACTGCAAGCTTTTCTGAGTTGAAAACTATTTACAGAATGCGGTCCTCTTATTTCGCACACTCAACTATACCAATATAGCGCCTGCACTGGCAATGTTATGCTGGCTCACGGCTGCCTCATTAGTGTTCATATACTCATAGCCGCCCACACACACAAAAAAATAACCAAACAAAAGGAATAGAATATATAGAAGATAAGCAAGATTATCGCCAATAGCTAAGCAAAACTCCGAACCTGGTGTAAACACATAGGCCATAGATAGAGATCATTCATTCGTTAGCCGGGGCGTCATTATATGAGTGACAAACTGACAACTGAGTTCTTGCACAGAATGTATTACTGTTACGGATTCTTCAAACCTAATCCGAGACGAGTCCGAGACTAGCCGACAGCAGAACGATGCAACGATTCTATCTTTATGACACCTATTGAAGAACAAGAGACTGAAAAATATCTAATAGAACTCAGGGCGAATGCTGCAGCAGGCCCGAATGGAATATCGGCAAGGACCTTGAAACAGCACAGACATCGTCTCCTTAAGGCACTTACATACCTGATAAATCTCGTAATGACTGAAGGTTCATTTCCTGACGTGTGCAAACGAGCTACCATAGTACCAGTATTTAAAAGCGGAAATAGATCTGAAATGTCCAATTATCGACCGATATCCCTTATCTCTAACGCATCAAAAATAATCGAAAAAGCTCTCAAATCTCGACTAATGTCTTTCCTCGAACGGACGCACTCCCTCTCAGAACGACAGTTTGGCTTCAGAAACGGGAGAAGCACTCAAGACGCACTAGCTGAACTTTCAGGACGAGTATACTCTGACCTAGACAAAGTACTACACCCATTATGTATCTTCTTGGACCTAAAAAAAGCATTTGACACCGTATCACATGACACACTAATTTCCAAACGCGAACGGGCAGGAATAAGGGGGATTTGTCTTCAACTAGTTTGCTCGTACATTACCAACAGACAAGTTTTATTAAGTGGACCGTACGATGCTAGTGGCACAAGCAAAACTTTTTTTAGTGACATGACGACAATGACGTGTGGTGTCCCGCAAGGAACCGTCCTTGGTCCCCTTTTTTTCCTCGTCTACTATAACCAACTACTGGAACTGGACACAGAAGGTACACTGATAGGCTTCGCCGACGACACAGTATTGTACTTCAACGGTCCTACGTGGAACGACACTTATCAAAAGGCAACCACCGCAACAATGCGCAAGGTTAAAGATTGGCCAGACAAGAACTTACTTACCCTTAGCATTAATAAAACGGAGTACATGGCTTTCAGCAACACGGTTGTTGGGCAACCTGAAAACCTGCACTTGATACTTCATGGACATGACTGTGCTCTAAACAACTGTTACAATTGCCGAGAAATTATTAAAACTGATAATACAAATACTTAGGGACCATTATAGACACAATTTACGATGGAGTGAGCACATATTATTAACTGCCAAAAGGATAAGAAAAACCTTGTACAAATTCAAAAGACTAAGGCATATTGTAAACCGTGACGTTATTAGACAAATTTGCTTCGCGCTAGTCCAATCACTTGTAAAATATAACATCTTAGCATGGGGCGGAGCACATTCTACAATCATGGACCCACTAGAAGCAGCCCTCCGATGCGTAATTAAAGATGACATGAAAAAGCACTATAGGTACCCATCGGAACTGCTCTATGACGAATTTAACGTACCTACCACCACAATCACTTACGCAAGACAGCTTTGTTTATACAGGTACAAAAAATTACTAGACGCAAACAACCAATCAGACTTAATTCAACATGACTGTGGCCCAAGACTTTGTGTTGGTCGCAATCTTCAGATCCCCAATCATAACACTATCCTTTTCAAACATTCGCACATTTACCTATCAGTTCCATGCTATAACAGCCTTCCTGAGTTCATAAAAAATCTACGACCAAAAAAAAATGCATTAGTAAAATTAGCTTTCATCTGTCCCAAAATCAACTAACAAATCTTCCAGCAATAGCGCGCTAGCATAACAACCCCGGATTCAACAGAGTGATAAACATTTATATTATTTCATCTTAGTATATAATCTTACTTATTTACTTACTTAGTGATGTTACTTAGAGTCTACATAAAATTAATTATTATCGATAAAGTTTTAGTTTAGTTTAGTTTAGATTAGTTTTAGCTTAGTTGTTAGTATAAAGGGGGCCCCAGCACGGGAGAAATCTTTTGGGCCACCCCTACTTCATTATATCACTGTATATGTAATATTGAAGAAACGAAATACATTTATTATTTATTTATTTATTTAGTAGGTCTCAGTCTCGGTCTCGCTCGTGTTTTATTGGTTTCGAGTCTCTGTCACGAAACCGAGACTTTTAAGTAGTCTCGGTCTCGGAAAAAGTCTCGCTACGAGACCGAGACCGAGGCCCGAGACCGATACATCTTAGAGAGAATCAGGAAGCATAAGACTACACGAGGACATTTCTAAGCCATGAGCACCAAGACAAGATATTTTAAGCTTGCAATCAGTACATCAACCTTATGGACAAATAGAATAGAATAGAATAGAATAGAAAACCGTGTATTTCTCAACAAAAATTAACATCTGCACGTGAGATAACAATTCCAATGTCATCAGCAAAGCTTATAATTTTTGAATTAATTTTTAAATTAGATTCTAGTTTTTGTATTGCAATGCGATGGTTAATTATATCGAAGCATCCGCTTCGATGGCAAGGTGGTAGCGTGCTTGTACTTGTGCAAGTCTCTGCGCGCCATGTGATTGGAGACGTGTCGTAACTCAGCACAAGTATTAATTTACTCATTGAGGCGACTGAAGAGGTCAATCGGATACATCATTAAATTGTTTGTATGCTATTAACCTTTTAATAAAAAAAGATAAAAAAAATAATTTACTTCGGTCTATTTGAACCGTGGCAACCTTTTCTCCATTTTCTAACCGCTCAACAATTGCCTTGGTCAGCTCGAAGGCTGCGGTTTCAGTACTACACCCACCTCGAAATCCGAATTGGTTTGGCGAAAGGAATTGTATGGCTTCGAGAAATTTTAGTATTCGAAGTTGTACACATGATTCAAGTAACTTCCCTAGTGTAGATTGAACATGTATAGGTTTATAGTTCTCGGCATTGGCTGCATCATCGTCTTTGTAAACGGGGACTATTTTACTTAGCTTTTGGCTTGAAGGATATTTGTCTTTCTTTAGAGAGAGATTAAAAAGTGAATGTGGTGCAGGGAGCAGTGGTTCTTTGCAGTCTTTAATAAGGTCACTTGTAATTCCATCATGCCCGCTAGATTTCGTTCTTTTTAATTTATTAATGGCCTTGTCGACTTCAAAAAGCGTTAAATCTGGGAAGTACATGGAGGATGGTTTCCTGGCCATGTTCATGCCAAATCAAAATTTAAAAGTTATTATTCGGGACCGGTACCGGGACTTGATTGGTACCGTTACCGAAATCGGGACTAAAACTTGGTATCGGGACCGGTATCGGTACTGAGTCCCGGTACCGGGCGAATACTACTTCTCACGCGCGTACATAACTATTTTTATAATTTATTAGAACATATATAATTCGCACTTGTATGAAAGTAAAACACGTGCTGCGAATCAGTGAATGTTGAAACTAGAAACATGTTGATAAATATTATAAATATGAAAACAGTTGGGCACTATATACCCGGGTATTGCCATCCGCCATTTTGTATCCTATAATTCCTATATGGTAAGAATTGTAAGAAAGTAAATTATTGAAAAGAACTAAATAGCGTTCAGTTATTTTTATTAATGGAACCATGGTTGGCATTTAGTTGGATCTTTTAACCACGCTACGCCACAGCTTTCCACAAAGTTAAATAAGGACTGTTTACCTCCAATGGTTGCTATGACAACGTACGATATTCAGAGACTCACTTGTTTTGACTGGAGATGATGATGATGATGACGACGATGACGACGAGTCGATGGTTAGGGTAGTCTTGACAGTATTACCAGCAGAAGACGTAGGCGTAGGCAAAGGTGTAACAATGATAACATCGTCATCCGGGTCAGACAAGTCGTGGTCACTGACAGTAGACCCCGTGAAATCGTCATCTGAAATGCCATAAGCACATGTTACACCAGTTATGGGCTGAGCTGCAGGCTACTAGCGAGGTCGCAGGTGGCAGATAGTGACTAGGCCACCAGATATGGTGGCTAGCTGCGAATATAACGAATAAGCCGTCCCCGACCAAGCAGCGGCATAATCGGAGGGTGTGCTGGCAAGATAAAGCCACAGTAGCCCGAGGATAGTTGCCGCCACTAAATAAGCGACCACTACAAGGGCACTCTTCTGGCCTGGGCTTGGGAAATTGGCCTCGAAGGCGTAAGAACTCAATGAAGAGTCAACGGCTTAAGGATGCAGGAGGCAATGGGAAACCACTGCATTACAATTCTGTGAAACAAACAGCCGTATTCAACAAACGAAGGTGGCTTTCAATTAAAAATCTCAGATCCTGGAATCTGTCAACATAAGACTAAGTATCAGGAAACAGTCCCTAAAAACCTGCGTATGAAGTGTTTTATTATGTGGAAGTGAAACCTAGATTACAGTAGATAAGGAACTAAAGAGCGTTTGTAATGTGGTGTTGCGCAGAACCACGTGACGAATGGATGAGTGCTAGAGGCTATTGAACAAGAGAGACAGCTGCTACAAAGTAATAGAGCGAAACGGGTAGGCCATTTGTTCAGACACGAAAATCTGGTGTACACCATCATTGAGGGCACAGTGGAAGGAACAATCAGAAGAGGGTTGTGTTCATGGACCAATTGAAGGAGGACTCAGGAGCTCCAACAAAGGCGCAGGACCGAGAGAGCGGGAGGAAGATGTGCAGAGTTGCTGCCATTAGTCGTTAAGATTGTGACCTCAGTAGGAGAAGAAGGCTAGGTAAGAAGCCGGGCAACTGGAGAAGACTATTAATGATGATGACGGACAAAAAGAAGGGAACCGCAGATAGTTAGGAGTGGAGAAGACTCACCCATTACACCTAGATTAATGTAGTCAATTATAGCCGTTATCCTTCTCCAAAATGCTTACCCTCATACGCGAAACAAAATGTAATTTTTTCCATAGGCTTTCACGGACGGAGTTACGTGACGAATGACGAAGCAGTAGAATCAAGGATGATAGGCTATGGTAGTTCTGAAAGCGTACTTCCAAACGTTTCCAACACCCCGCAGCTTGGTATAAATATCAGTGCACATCTCCTTGCCCAAACAGTTACTGCTGAGCCTCCGAGATACCATCTTAGAATTCTATGCAGTTTCAGTGAAGATGTCGACCATAGATGTTGACGTTACGTTTGGAAGTACGCTTTCAGAACGACCACGGCTATCATCCCGGATTCTACTGCTTCGTCATTTCATTTAAGAAAATTGATGTTTCTATACTCACCATCATCTATTTGATTTTCTTTTTCTTTCCCCGTCGTTACTTGTGTGGCAGTTTCTCCTACGCTGGAGGGTACTAGATCCACTGAAAAATGTTTGAAGTGAAAACTTCTATAGGCGCACAGATTTTAATAGGGTAGTAAGTAGCATAGTAAATAATATTATGTAATATGTAGATAGTATTATTAGGGATCGCGTTCGTAGATTGAATGAGAAACAACTCAGAAATTAAAGTTAATATTTATTACATTCTACATAAATCAAATTATTTATTTTCGTTATTTACAAAGGATACCTACAATAGCCGTGTGATGGTCCGGGAATTTGTGTATCATCAATCGTACGGTCATTTTTTTTTTTTTTTAATGCTAAATTGTCGTTTCTTATCACGATATGTATTAGAGCGTTCCTTTGCTCGTATTTCATTATTGGTTCTTTGTAAAGGACCTACACAATTATTCTCCAAGTCACTAAAATTTACTAAATAATCATTCATAACAAATGGAATATTCATATTTATGCGTATGTTCCTATAATCCTATCTGAAAAAGACATTTTATATCTCATATGATTAGGCCTAATTGGAAAGTTCCCGCATTTTCATTTCCCAAGAATAGTATAGCAGGCTTACTTAACATTCCAATTGTTGAGTATGTATTGCAATTTGCATTGCATTACATCCGGGCAGTTTGTCAATACTTAGCAAGTTATCTTACAATGTACGATACGTACCGTCTCTGCTACTCTGACTGCCTGCTGCACATGCCATTTCATCAGGGGGTGCGTTGGCCATCATCTCCCGACGTATAAAAGCATCAGCTCTCCTTCTAAAATAAGAAATAAAACCATTACAACAGCAGCCATTAGCCATTACTAACAAATTTAGCAGAGGTACAATTTCACCAGATCTCTTTTGATCAATCAATCAATCTTTGTCCATGACCCACCAAGGTGGGATAGACGGCTAGAACAGAAACAAAGAACAGGTCCGAGTTCACTCGAACATGCTTTCCAATTTATCAAAATTATTAGATAGAGAAAATTAGTAATTTTATGGCAAATATTTTTCCTATGGTTAAATTTCCGAAATCTCGGGGGGGGGGGGGCGGTTGTCCACCTGACGTCACTGGAAGTGAGGTAAATTCTCGATAGGTCAAACAAACACATTAATTACCACACAGCAATAATGGCAGGGCATGCAATGCATTTGAGCGCGAATTTTCTATCATTTTTTTCAAAAAATATTTTTTTCAAAAAATAATTTTTTGGGCAAAACCAAATATTTTTTTGGGAAAGCAACCTATCCGGTTTCGTTACTCAATTTAACACCTAAAACATGCTTGAAGGTAGAAATCATCGATAGAAAGGTTTCGCATTTTTTAGTCATTTTTTCATTAAAATTTAGTTATTTTTTATTTTTTTATTTATTTACCCCCAGAAGCAAACTATCAAGGGGCAAGCGACCCCCCGCATTTTGTCAACATTAATAACGACTACAATCTACGAGAATTTAAAAGAAATCGTTGGAGCCGTTTTTGAGAAATAATTTTTTTAGACGTTTTTTTGGAGTTTTTTGAAAATAAAACCCCCCCAAATTGAGTTAGCCCAAAAAAAAAAAATTGGTCCCGAGGTATGATTTTTGTGAACCTACATGCCAAATTTCACTCAAATCCACCGAGTAGTTTGCCCGGAAATCGACGAACAGACAGACCGACAGACAGACATTTTGTAAAAACCACTTTTTTGGGTTCCTGGGACCTCAAAACGTGTAAATCCGTTGAAATCTCGGAATCGAAAATTTCGACCATCACAAAGCTTTCCTTATACTACGTATAAATTGGAAAGCAAAAATTTCATGCGGAAGCATACGTTAGATGGGGGGAGGGGGGGGTTTATGTTTGAGCATCCCAGCTTATTTCCCTGAACTCGTCCAAGCTGTACAGTGGACATTCTTTAATTTTCCTTGTCACCACGGCCTTGTATCCTGAACAATCCTTATTAGTAAGGCTGATGGGTAGGGCGCTGTAGTACCCCATTGCCGAGTTTGGGAATGATGCGATGGACCTACTCAGCCTGCATCCGGGCAGATCCAAACGGTGAGCATTTCTTGTGTTATGCAGATGGACAGTATTTCTTTCAGGGAACAGTTCTATGTTGGCTTTAATGTGCAGTAAGCATGAAAGAATATACTGGCTGTACACCGTTGGGATGCCCATAGATGCAAACAGAGGTCGGCAGTGGTCTCTCCACCCGCTGGACGCCACAATCCTGACAGCCTTTTTCTGCAACAAAAGAACATCCGCCACCCCTGCAGAGTGACCCCATAAGAGTATGCCGTAGTTGATGTGGCTGTGGAAAAGAGCATAATATGTCATTAGCAAATATTGTTTGGTGACCAAGTTCTTTAGTTTTCTTAACAGAAATATTACTTTAGAGAGTTTTTTACAAAGCTACTCAGAGTGGGCAGTCCAATTTCCACAGTGAAGCCTAACAGCTTAACACAATCCCTCTCCGTGTTCGGGGTCCCAGTCTGGAGGGAACAGGTCATCTTTTGCGTCTTTCCTTCGTTAAGTATAAGCTTGTTGTCTTCGAACCACTGGGATGCCGCTAGCAAGGCATCTGCCATCATTCGAGCCTCGGTGAGTGAGGGGCCCCTACAGTATATAGTTGCATCGTCAGCAAATAGCAAGGTCTACAAGCCTAAATCATTCACCATTATGAGGAACAGTAAGGGACCTAAGACAGATCCCTGAGGGACTCCGTACCTGACAGTCAGCCATTTAGAAATTGCTCCCTGAATGGACAAACACTGCCGCCTGTTTGAGAGGTAGGAGATGAAGGTCTGAAGAATCCCCCCATCTATTCCATATTTCTTTAGTTTTTCAAGCAACACCGCATGGTTAACACAATCGAAAGCTTTGCTGAGATCACAGAGGGTGAGTGATAGAGACTGGCCACTTTCAAATGCCCCCAGTATCTCCTTAGCCAAAGAAAGAAGTGCGCTGGTTGCAGATCTACCTTTCCTAAGCCCGTGCTGGTTTGGGTTAAATAGGCCATTGCTCTCGAAGTACTCCATTAATTGGCAGTTCATGACAGTCTCAAATACTTTTGCTAATGTTGGTATGATTGAAATTGGCCTGTAGTTTGAGAGAGCAGAGGGGTCATCCTTCTTAAATACAGGAATAGTTCTAGCCATTTTCAATTCGTCTGGGAACATTCCAGCTTGTGGGCAGACGTTTACAACAATGCAGATTGGCTCAGCTTAAATGTCTATCACCGACTTAATCAATTTGGGGGACAGACCATACACATCCAGGCTATCAGAGTTTTTAAAGCCCTTTACCATCTTGGTTATTTCTATGGGAGTGACCATCCTCCAGTTATGGAACCTGGTTGGTGCTCTCGGCACCCTATCAACAGGATTCCTTCCGGATACCGGAATTAGGCCTAGCCTACCATTTGAAACACCGAATCAACAAAAAAGTTATTAAAATCATCGGGACTGTTTTGTGTGGAAGTTTTAGATGATAGTTTCCTCTCTTTGTTAACAATTTGCCAAGCTAGGTACTTTACAGGGGTTTGCCGCATTAACAATGAGATTATATAGAGATACACAACAAATGATTTATTAATGTCAATAAGGTGCAGCCTGCCGTATTAAGCACATCATTATAAGGTATCAAAGCATAGTACCCGCGTCAAACAATTACAATACCTTGTAGCCGCACTAATTACAAAAAAAAAGCATTTATTTACAAACACCGATATTTCAGATATTTACGGTTAACAGGGATCTAGAGCTCTACAGATGCCGACCAATTACAAGCAAGCATGGACACATTGTGTGTTATAAGCCCTTTTTCTACTCAACACTAGTGGTGGGTCGTTCTTACTGGAGCCGTTCCTATGAACGTTCCTTAAGGCTTGAGCTAGGAGCTAGTTGCAACGGATACAAAAATATTAGGTTCTTGAGGAACGCAATGCAAAATGGAACCGTTTTTCCACGTGTAAACTGTAAACACATCGTCACATCAGCTGTAAGATATAACAAAAAACAATATATGTAGCCTCCATTGACCATTTGCTTCCGTCTTCCCGGCTTGGCATTGGAAACTGTTTTACACCACGTATTTGTGTATTATAAACGTTCAAAATGAGTTTTCTGTGCTGGTTTTGTGGAGTAGTATTTCAATTCAACAACTCATTAATGCGGCATTTACGTACTTTCCATAAAAAGGATAACTGTGACACACTGACACATTTAATTTGAAGAAATTCTTTCTACGGCCCTATCTGCCCTGATTGTAAAGAGGTGTTTGTAACATACGAAAAGTTACGCGAGCATATTGAGGCCGCTCACTCCATTGGCATATCTTTCAGTGTGAAAACGTTCAAGACAATGGAAAGTAAGTTCAATGTAGTTGTTCTTTAAATGCTAAGTTATATACTGTGGAGCTAGGGCCTATAATAGGTAAAAATATAAGCTACACCAAGCTTGTGTTGGCCTAACTGATTATCATTTCTCGCTCAAATCAGGGCTTTGCAATCAAAGGCATAAAGTAATTACTCTGGCAGTAATTTTCCCTTATTAAAATTTTTGGCAACACTAAGGGGAATTTCTTTTTCATTTGGTCAAATACATTATGATTATATAACGGTTATGGGCTATAACCAGTATGGGTATGGCCAGTATGGGTGGAATTTTCGATCCTCAATGCTGATGACTGTTCTATAGTTCTTTTGCCTCCTACTGTTCAACTTCTACATTAAAAAAAAAAAACATTACAATTAGGAAAGCAAATTTGCTTTCTGGGTCAGGTTGGCTAGATAATTTGTTTTAAACACTTCATAATGTAGTCAGTGATTTGGGTCAACTTGGACATCAGCTAGGAAGGCTACTAAACGCCGTAGGCTAAACTGAATTTTGGATGTTCAGACTCGCCGGACTGAAATATTTAAACCTAAAATGCTAAAAAAAGGCTGTGAAGTCTAACCATTATTTTATTGAGTGTATTGCTTATTTAATATGGAATTAAACACAATAGACATTTTTTAAATTAATTCCTTCTTTTCAGATTTTACTACTACGGGCGCCTTGGCATTATTGAGTCGGAAAACCCACATAGCCTATGTCTGAGTCTGGTCTGGAACAGTTAAACCACAGAACAACATAATATATAAATAAACTATGAAACAGGGAGCAGGGAGTTGGTCTGATGCATAAAAAAACACACATTTTACAGAATTACAGTTGATTTTACAATTTTGTTCTTGATTATATTGCAACTTATTGAAATATTGATTGGTTTTTAAAACTCATAAAACCTTAGACCTACGGGCTACGCATGTAGGCCTACCATATCCCCCTTAGCAAAATTTCTTTACCGGTACCTTCCTTTTACCCTATCTTGAAGCTTCAATTAAGTTAGGTACTTATATTGCGATAGCAATGAACCCGCAGCCCGAGAGGATTCTAACGGATGTACAAGTACCGTCAAAACAAAAGTTAAAGAAAATAGTAGCCACTTTCAAGAACGGTGGGTCGGTTGAGCCAAATGGAAGAACGCTTAAGGAATGCTGGACTGAAGTGGAAGATAGTGTATTCAAACTAGTCGAAGCATGTATTAATGAAAATAAAATGCCGGACCAGCTGAAGATATCGATTATAACCCCTATTCCGAAGGTAAGGGGGGCGTCTAAGCCGGAAGAGTTTCGTCCTGTGAACGTGCTGCCAGCGCTCGAAAAAGTGGTAGAGACTGTATACTTTGATGAACTGAAAGCACACATCGAGAACAACAAACTACTATCATGCTACCAATCTGGTTTCAGGGAGAAACATTCCACGGAAAACGTGTTGCAATTTGTCTTAGAGAGGTGGAGAGTGGAAAAAAAGAGGAACAAAGTAATTATTGCTGTGTTTTTAGATTTGAAACAGTGGACAGGCAGCAGCTAGTGAAAGTGTTGGAGGGAATGGGAGTTCGTGGAAATGTCCTGGAATGGTTTAAGAACTACCTGATGAATAGAAAGCAGAGAGTGGAATATAAAGGCGGCATATCTGATCCAAGAAGGGTGGAGTTCGGTGTACCACAGGGTAGTAAATTAGGAGGAATTCTCTTCATTCTGTTTATAAATTTCCTACCAAAGCTGGCCAGAAGTTGTAACATCCAATTGTTCGCTGATGACGCATTAATTTATATTATAGGTGACAATGTGCACGAAATGATTCGGAAACTGAATATTGAGCTGGATAGAATTTTTGGATGGCTGTCGGCCAGGAACCTGGTGATTAACATTGGTAAGACGAAAGTGTTAATGATAAACGTAAAATCTGATCAAAGGCTAAATGATGTGGCAATGGGAGGGATGAAGATCGAAGCAGTGGATAAAATCAAATATCTAGGAGTGTGGATTGACAGTTCTTTGAACCTAAAATCACAATTTGAGGCAGTATACAGGAAGCTGAAACAGAGACTATCACTATTCAGAAGGCTGCGGTACTGCCTACCGAGGGAAACGAAAAAACTCGTCTTTACGGCTCTGATTAAACCACACATGAACTACTGTGGAACTCTATGGTTCTTTGCAACACAGGATGTACGCGACAGATTACAGAAAATTATGAATCAGGCGATGCGAGTGATTCTGAAGGCGAAATGGGACACCCACATTAGTACCATGTTGGATGAGTTAGACTGGTTAACAGTGGATGAGAGTATTACGATTAACGCCCTAACATTTATATATAAGGTGGAGAAGAGAATGGTCCCGGACTACTAACAAGTTCTAAATCGCGGGCATGATGTTCACGAGTATAGAACAAGGCGTAGGAGTGATGTGAGTGTCATCGGATCGCAAGTGAAATCTATGTTTGACGTAATACCTGAGTATAACAGACTTCCCAGGGAAATAAAAAGCGTAATGGACCCAAAGAAGTTTAGAGTAGCACTGGCAAAAAAATTGAAGAGCGAAAGAATGCGGCACCAAAGGCAATAGTCAATCAGTGATCTGAAGTTGGAGATTCTGAATAAGCGCGCGGCGCTTCTGAGATTCAACAACAACAACAACAACCCTCTATAAAAGGCTATATAAGTAAGCCCTATATTTGACTACTTGTACGTACCATTAAATACTCCTCGTTATACCTATTATGTATCCAACTGGATCATCCTTAAGCAGCTAAGGGTCGACTGTACGCAGCTTGGAAAGCTGTACCTATAAGAATTAAGTAGGGAAACCTAATTACAGGACAAAGGTTGTCTTTCGTAGACTACCGCACCTTCAGTAGCCACAAGGTATCTTATGGTATAAGTATAACCTGATGTTGCAGTAAGGCTACATTAAATAAGTTTTACTGCAATTGCTAGGCCTAGTCTATAAAATATAACTCTGAAACTTTCTAAAATATCACTAAAGATATAGAAATAGAAAGGTTCACCAGTGGCCCCTAATCCACCAATCCTCGTGTATTCCGGATATCCCCCAGGGCTGCCAAATGACTCCTGCCGTATTCCTCGGAAATTGTTAAATAGTTCCTCAGAATACCCCGGAATTTTTTTTTAAATGTTGGCCCCTTTAGATGGATATTCCACCAACGTCAATAGTGATAGTAAATGTAGTATTGACGTGGTAGCAGACATTTTTAGACTGTCTTAATGTCTGCTACCACGTCAATACCACATTTACTATCACTATTGACGTTGATCGAATAGGCGCCTTATATATGATTTTTTTCATTTTTGAACACCAAGGATGTTACAAATTAAACTGGATATAAAGTTTGTTTTCATGTAGTATGCTAAGCATAGGCGGATTTTTATTATTTTTGAGAGTATCGACTGCTGTACGTCACCATGCCTACTTCACCAGTTTTCATCTTTTAATCTTGCTAATTTTCAGAAGCTAGAGCAGTATAGTCTAAGGCTCCTAACATATATTAACATATTAACATATATATTATAGTATTCTGTGGCTCCTAAGCTACACCCACGTATACCATAAGTAGGTACCTTTAATTGTGGCAAATTCAAAATTGGCAGTTGACAATTAAAAATACTTGGAGTGCTGTGAAAAGCATTATAGGGGGCTGCGTAACCTTCTGGAGACTGGAGGGGGGGGGGGCTAGGTTGTTTGGGTTGTCATTATCAGATCTAAGCTGTTCTCCGTGAATCCAAGCCATTAATGTTATGGTAAACCTGAATTAGTGA
Source organism: Psococerastis gibbosa (assembly GCA_963971405.1). NCBI lineage: Eukaryota > Metazoa > Arthropoda > Insecta > Psocodea > Psocidae > Psococerastis > Psococerastis gibbosa. The sequence goes on along the minus strand of OZ020486.1, from coordinate 44,433,637 downwards.
GGTTTTACACATTTTATCCCCTGGAGAAGGGGGCACAGTCTCCCCTGCAGAAAAACAATGATAAATGGGCCCAAATTAATGAGGTTTTTCGCATTTTATACCCTGGTGATAGGTGGGCCCGGGGGTCTCCCCCGTAGAAAAAAATTGATAAATAGGCCCAAATTAGTGAGGTTTTACGCATATTAAACCCTGGAGAATGGGGGGCCGGGGGTTTCCCCCGGAGAAAGAAAATTGATGTATATAGGTCCAAATTAGTGAGGTTTTACGAATTTTGCAAGCAGTACAGTTGAGATTGTACCGACAAATAAACCTACCACTGAGGGGGCCCGGGGGTCTACCCCGAAGAAAAAGCTTGAAAAAATAGGTCTGAAATAGGCCTATTGGGATCTTAAGCATTTTGAGTAATATATTTTTGTGAAAATAAGTCAATGTGTTGATTTTTTCATGATGTCTTTCATGTAAAATAAGCATACCAGTATCAAGAATTAATTTCCCTTTCGTTATTGTGGATACTATGCCTTTCGCCTCCATAACGTCTTTGTCACCAGAAATCCTGGGGGGGGGCCTGCGGGCTTAGCCTCCCCCCCCCCCCAGGACCCCCCTATTTACGCCAATGCATGTATGTATAAACTTACAAACCTTTCTTGAAATAGGTTTGTGATGGAAATAATGCAATACGCTCCCATGATTTAATCATTTGATTTGACTTTTTTCTCACCCTCACACTTTTATAGGCTGATATGAAATTCCCGGCATCTTATTTCAGGTTCATCTAAGTTTTATTCATTATACAAAGCTGAAGCTACTCAAGCTAGTAACTTTTTAAAAAACATGCAGAAATCTAAAATAATTTTTAGTGCGCTAGCGGCGGGAAATACACGACAGCTAAGTCGTAATAAATAAAGCTGACAATTAACTGTCATAACTGCCATAAGATAACTATTGAGTTTCATTTGGCGCGAAAATTTTAGGCCGAAATATGGTGGACTTTCGATTGGTCCCCTGCTTCAGCATGCAAATCATATGGAGGTGTAGGGTGGAAATAGTGTTTATATTTTTTGAATTTTTGCGAATTTTATGAAACCGCGAGAGAATCATTGGTCATTCGACAAAAATCTTAAAAAATAAAATAAAAACAAATTTCCCTAAAATCCCACAGAAAAACCTCAAAAATTGTTGACCCCGGAAATTTTTCGGAATAAAATTATTTCCCACGGAATTCCGAGGTAAACCACGGAATGTGGCAGCCCTGATATCCCCATTTTGCATTGCGTTCCTCAAGAACCTAATATTTTTGTATCCGTTGCAACTAGCTCCTTGCTCAAGGAACGGCTCCATTAAGAACGACCCACCTCTAGTGTTGAGTAGAAAAAGGGCTTAACACACAGCAAAAAGAGAATAATTTTTTAGAATAGTTCAATTTTTGTCCAGTTGTCAACACACATTGGGAGATCCTTGAGGGTCGGCAGCAGGTATACGAGCGAAGGGTGTGAGTGATGACTCATCATCTGATATATTTTATTTACGACCCTCTATGCCTCAATAAGGCGCCCATTCCACATACGTACAACGTCAATGAAAATTATGAAATTGAAGGTGGTAGCAGACATTAAAGACATGCTAAAAATTCTGCTACCACCTTCAATTTCATAATTTTCATTGACGTTGTACGTATGTGGAATGGGCACCTAACAGCCGAGTTCCTATATTCCTTCATCCAGCCAAAAAGCAGTGGCGTGCCTTACTTCCAGGCCGCAGTTATAGCAGTGGCGTCTCCTTACATTTTGTATTCTTTATGAGAATACAAGCCGTAGAATGGTGTTTTGACATATGTATAAACACATGTGAAGCATGTTCCAATAAAATTATGATTTATGATTGCATTAAATGTCTACCATAATTAAAAAGGCAATGATATGGGATGTAAATAAATGTATTGACTTACAATTTTGATATGTACAGTCACGTATGAGAAAAAGTTTTTGCTTTCCTGTTTGTTCGTAATATATACAGGGTGTTCCAGACCACCCGGACACCCCCTATATCTCGGTTATTACGAGGAATTTTGAAATGCGGTAAAAATCTACGATAACAAAGTCAAGATTGAACTACCTTATGGTGCAATCAAATGTTTTTTTCGGGGAGTCCGAAAGGGGAGTTTCAGGGGGTCATAGGTGGTATCTCGGAATTTTCAAATGCAAAGGTATAACGTATTGCATATCAAATGAAAGCCCTGTGAGGGATATCCTTTTCATCCAGAACCCTTAGGACTCTTTTAAGGAGTATAGCCTCAAAGAATTGGCGCATTGTGGCCCCATTGTTTTTTAATCTACTCAGTGAGTCTAATAATCTGCTGTTGTGTGCTACAGCCTTTCCGGATACCAAAAGGTTCTGGACGCAGGATATCCTTTTCATCCAGAACCTTGAGGACTCTTTTAAGGATTATAGCCCCCCCCCCCCTCAAAAATTTGGGAATTTACATCAATCCCGGGAAATAGCAGAGCTCAAAGCAGGCATTAACAGTGTACAGCCCTTAGGGAAATTGGAAATTAAATTTAACATTTTATTTATTATTTAATTAACTAAGCAAGTTCATAAAGATTTGGCCCACTTAAGTTCTAGAAGACTACTTCATGCATCGTATAATAAAGTATTTTTAATTTTTGAAGTTCTAGTTTTTTCATAAACACGATAATAATTTATACTCGGTAATTTATAATACGCAATGCGTTTCACCGTGAATTTTCTATCATTTAAAAAAAAAACTTTTTTCCACAAAACCAAATAGATTTTTGCGAAAGCAACCTGCTCGGTTTCGTTACTCAATTAAACACATAATTCATGCCTGAAGGTAGAAATCATCGATAGAAAGGTTTCGCAGAGAAATTATTTTTTAGTCATTTTTCATTCAAATTTAGTTATTTTTATTTTTTTACCCCCAGACAGAAACTATCAAGGGGCAAGCGACCCCCCCCCCCCCCATATTGTAAACATTAATGGCGACTGCAATATACTGTATGTGAATTTAGAAGAAGTTGGAGCCGTATTTGAGAAATAAATTGTTAGACGTTTTTTTGGAGATTTTTGAAAATAACCCCCCCCCCCCAAATTGAGTAAGCCCCATTTAAAAAAAATTGTCTCGAGGTATGATTTTTGTAAACCTACATACCAAATATCATCAAAATCGGCCGAGTAGTTTGCCCGGAAATCGATGAACAGACAGACAGAGCTACAGACAGTCATTTCGTAAAAAGATTTTTTTGGTTCCTGAGACCTCAAAACGTGTAAATCCGTTGAAATCTCGAAATCGAAAATTTCGACCATCACAAAGCTTTCCTTATACTAGGCTACGTATAAATTGGAAAGCAATAAAAGGTACTAAATATCGGGCTGCCAATTTCCTACGGGCTGTTAATTCTAAAAGACCGCCGTTATGGCAAAGAGAGGGAAGGACTGAGACTGGGCGAGCACTAATTCTAAAAAACACTTAGAAAGGCCTGTCTGATGTCGTTAGTCCGCTCTGCAAGGGTGTACCGTGGTGAAACAATGTCGCATAATAAGGCTTCCTTGTAAAACCTCTCGAGTTTTGGCACCATGACTGAACGCCAAAGACTCTGGTCCCTGGTAACTTCAATGACCTCTTGCCAATGAGGCGTGTATATGAAAAGGTAGCACTTATTCACCTTCAAAATGTTCAGGTGCCCCAGTATCTGGTAGTGCCAGTAACTTTTTGGTTTAAGCTGGACGACACCTTTTTCGCCAAGTTTCAGCATTGCAGTCTTCTTCTGCCTGACAGCATCTGCCAGCGACGTCGTCTCAGCTTTTGTGGCTGCCCACAAACATTTTATCTCCAGTAGAGCATCCTCTCCACAAACTAATCCGTCGGGCGAAGCAGCGAGAAAGGGATACGTGGGATCAACAAAGAGACCACATTTTTTCACTTTCTTGCCGTTTTTGCAGCAAAATATTTCCCGGGCCAAATCCTCGTTCGTTTTCCCAAACTTTACGGCTTGAGTCCGTGAAATATCACTGTACAGGATCGACTTCACAGTGTTTCGGGTTGAGGTCGTTGGCCTTAAGCTCATCACTTTACCAAAATTTGAAGCAGTGAGGCGTTTCACCCTTTCCACCATCCAATCTTCCGAAAGGTCTTGACCCATTGTCCTCAACTGTAATTCTTCCGGATCAACAGAACTCAACTCTTCTAGGAAACGCTCTTTACTCTGACGCAACTGCGATTCTGGGATATCTGGAATATCCTCAACGTCCCCGTAATCTTCATCTGGACCTGCTTCTTCTTTCCACTGAGTCGGTTTGCTTCTTTTAAACAGTTCTCGCCGTCGCCTGTTATGTTCCGTTCTTAATTTTGCCCGTGAAACGTATCCCTTCGTTCTACTCCCTGGGGTTCGAATGTTACAAATACGCCGTGCGACATCTGCTAAAAAGGCACCCTCGTTAAATTGAAGACATGCGGCTTCCATTCTCATGTTGTAACTTCCGCGAGCACCATAAAAAATTCTCTTGCCACCAATTAATTTATTTGCTAGAGGCTATTGAGTTGTTCGCATAGATTGCTGTCAACATCAAGCAAGAGTGAATCAGCATGGTGTGCGACCCTGGTCATCAATCTTATCAAATCATCAGCTAGGCCAGATTTTGTCATCACATTGTACAAGCTGGACTCATTTACGCCTTTCTCTTTGCAATAGTACTCCAGGCAATCATGATGAAGACCAAGTATGTGTTTAGGGGCATTTAAAATGTCCTTGTGCAATCCCTCACAACGAATTGATGAAAGGCCAGCTGCATTTTTCCAATGCTTAATCGCGCCTCTCACAGCCTGGCGAAAGCGGAAAACGTTGGATGCTAAGGCTTTTCGCTCTGCTATGGGGAACTTAGTCGCCTTCAAAAACCCACGCAAGTGGCCGTCCATATTTCTGAGTAAATGGTTGCGGCATTCCACTTTTTTTATTGCAACGGTAAATCCGTACGGCTGTGCCCCTAATAGACGCTTCATAACACTTGAATCCCCATCACCAATGAGCCTCGTGTAAGCAATGCCTTGCGTCTGTATGCTCCGCCGAAATCCCTCAACAATTATATCAGCTTCCATGGCAGTTGATGAACGTTTCCAGTTCCTAAAGCATTTGTGGGGCGCCTTCTTCCCCGTTTTTTTTTCTCTACAACACAAGGAGCAGAACTTATTACGCGTGCCCTCAAAAACAACTTTCCTTGTCCTGTACCCAATAATTGACGCCATCCCCGACAACGAATTATATTTCGTCTTATATGACCTCTTAGCCCACATTCCATCAGCCACAACTGTAATAAAAGGAGTGCCATCTGGCAAGACGTCTCCAGCTTCTAAAGCTAACTGTTTTTCTTCAGCCGCAGCTGCAGCCATGGACTGAGAAAGGCTAGCTCCAATTCGCTCGGACACTTTCAGTCCCTCTTTCATAAATTTTCTCTCACTCATGAAAGGGATGTTCAACGCAGCAAAAATTGGTTCAGCGGCTGCAAAGCCCACACCACCAGATATCACGCCGTTCACCAAATTACCTTCGATGTTTTCATCGTTAGGCTGAAGGGCGTATTTTCTAGTGGAGTTGCACATGCGGCATTGAAATAGCAACTGCACCGTCATTATGCTGTGCTTTTTTATGGGCACCTCCCTTATGAAGTCCATGTCAGCAATAGTGCACATGAATGGTTTGTGCACGTCATTTTTTAATTGGGTGAAGAGGTGAGCCAAGTTAACAATCCTGTTGCCTGGTAAAGTACCAGTTGGCAAAATTGTGTTGGGCTCATCGGCCCCGATGGACTGATTGCCAACAGTCTCATTAACTGGGTCCTCTTCCTCCATAAGAAATGGGCTGGGCTCATCGGCCCCAATGGATTGATTGCTAATGACTGTCTTATCAGCTGGGCCCTCTTCCTCCATAGCAATTGGGCCAGCAAGATTAAGGCTGTCAGATACGTCGTCTGGCGTGGATGTTAAAATAACACCTTCTCTTTTAAGATAATTATCAACCCTACAAAAAAGTATTAGACATAAATATAACAGCAGTGAATATTGTATAAGCTTACACCATGGTTTGATTATACTCTACTGTTCATGCAATCACAATTGGGGATACACATTGTATATATTGTAGTTATTTTTTCGTCTCCGAGGTAGAGACTCAGTTTCTGGGCCCAGTGTTCTGCCAATCAGGCGCAATGGTCGGTGCTGACCCAAAGGTCGTTGAACTGTTTAAGGCGTTGGTCTCTTTTCGGTGGTGGAAGGATTAGCCGCTAGATATTTCCACTTTGCATTGCCTGGGGTACGCCCGATCGTAATATAATAATAGGACTCGTAAATGTAGTGACGAACAACACTTAGTCTACTTGTTTCAATTTCACTATATTTACTGCTCAAATGCAAATGCTAATTTCAGAGTAAGGCACTATATACCCGGGTATTGTCATCCGCCATGTTGTATCCTAATTCCTATATGGTAAGTATTGTAAGAAAAGTAAGAGGTTGAGAAATATTGAAAAAACTAATACACGTTTTAGTATTTTTTTATTAAACACTTCCCTAATTGGTAGCACGTTTTTTAAATAATAATAAATAAACAACGATAAATTTCTAAAAATAAATAGGTAAACACCCAATGCTTGGCTTATACACCAGACTTATAATGGATATAATGTGGCGGATGACAATACCTGTCTAATATAGAGCCCTATTTCAGAGAAAACAATTCGAAATTTGTAACTCTGTAACAATCACTTCTTTCTCTCTGGATAAAAAAATTGAATGAATTTTTAAAACACTAAATTCATCAGAATCAGTCTGGAAGTAGGTTTTTCCCCCCAAACAAAGCTTGTGACCAGGTAACCAAGGCACAAAGTCTCCCAAGATTGATACATGTATGAATGTTAAATGATATGGCGGCTATTCCACTTGCCGATATTCCCTCATTTATGCATCAATAATAAGTCTCTACCATATTATAACTTAATTTATAATAGATAAGTTAAGTATCTACATAATAGTCTCATTCAAAGAAAAATCGCATCAATTATTGATGCACAAATGTGGGAATATTGACAAATGCAATAGCCGCCTATGCCCATAGTTGCTCCTGACTGGTTACAATAAAAATGAGGTCCCCACATACAAATCTCACTTAGAACGAAAGATCACTATCCTCTTTAAATTGGCTGTCGATCTATCTAGACATAAATAGCAATTACAGATACGTACTACATTTCTTATAACAACATGTACTAACCGTTCCATTTCCTTTTTTTTATGGGGTGCTACGCCTTTAAACCCTTTCCGATATGCTCGCGTCCGTCTATTTTTTTCATATTCCTTCTGGCCTTTAAATTTACCCATTCTCAGTACGCCAAGAAAACAATGGACAAAATCATAAAATATGAAATAATGGAGCGACACTAAACTGCGGATTTGCGGACTGCGGACAAGGCCACTGCGGACGAAAGGGTTACATTATGTTCGACGTCATCACATTATGTTACGTCATCGATGGAAGGAAGTAAGATGGCGTGTTTTGTTTGTTGAAATATCAGATGTGATATTTTTTCAGCTTTTATTTTCTATTAATGAATAAACTAAATTGGTAAGTGTGCAGTTTTTTATACAATTGCCGAGCCAATTCTATATTTTATTCCCTTATTATTGAATTAGCAGACTATCACTATTATTAGATAGGTTCTACTTAACAGTGTAATGGGGCATGGCTCGACCCTAATTTATCGGTTTTATTCTAATTATTTTTGGTTGTTAATCCCCTTATATGTTAGCAAGAAAATAGTTTTTCTCATGAGCCGGAAGCCCTTCTTCGAATGCCTCTTTTATCGAAGATGGGTAATGATCATAGACAAATAACTAATAATGGGTAATGATCATGGCAATCGTAGTCAAGATTGTACCATTACATGCCATGATAACTATGAAATTATGTCGTTCACTCTTCATTGAGATTGAGTTCCTCCACCTTCGGGACCAGTTTCCCACCCCCAGATAAAAGGGTGCCCTGCAAGAAAAGACGGTTTTTTTTCCTTATCTCGGCTCAAAGTAGGTCCCCTATCTGTTCTGGCGCCACTTCGCCCTTCACATCTTCACAAGAAGGTGTGACTACATTCAGGAAATGGCTTCAAGATGAACTAAAGAGTGAACGATTGTGAAATGGAATGAGCAGTGAAAATCGGAAAAACTTATTAGTGCATTGCATTACTAATTTCCTACAACACACGCACACGTACAGATTGGGAAATTTTTTTCGTTTTCGTCTCAGACCATAGAGCATTACCTACAAGCTCAGATACTTTGAAGATAAGGGCAGAAGCCCACTATACTAATTACTTCATCATCTTTGCTCACGTGTGTAGCGTACAGCTAGTTGTTTTCTAGAAATGATTCAATTGCGTGCTATTTGAATAGCTTACATGTTAAACTGCTGTACTTCATTGCAACTTTTCAGTTGTAAGGCTCTCAATATAATATTTGGGTATTATTGTTGGCTTTCTATGCCACCCTTGTCCAGCCTGACTGGCTATTATTACTGGAGGTAATAGTTTAGCTTATGAAGCTTTATGATGTTGTACTGAATGCATTTTAAAACATTGGTTTACACTTATTTCTTTCTTTACTTGTGACTCCTATTAATTGTCATGTTTTTTTTTTAGATATGGTGACATTTAACCAGCTTGTATAAGTCCTTGATCCAGGAGTCGAGCTGTTCCTTCATGCATGGAATAAACTTACTGACGGGTAAAAACGCTGTAAATACTCCTTATTGCAGATCTCTACGATAGTAAGGCGTTCAAGAGCCATGTGTTGTTGATTTTATGATGTAAAATGTCGATGAAGCGATTAAATCCGAGGACGTCTTGTTATTTGAGAATTTAAATAATTAGATGAAAGGAGTTTCTACAATTCTGCTGCTCGAGGAAGACGAATGTTCATGTGTTAAGATAAAACAGTGATCTGTCATTAATTGGTATCTTATTTAAACGTGAGTTGGATGCTTAATTAGACAGTTGTAAAACATTGGTCTTTGACAGGAAGCAAGATTTATTTCAATTTTTACAAAATAGAACATTTTGATTGGGTTTAGAAATTTCTTCGCCTTGAAACTATTTAGAATCGCTTTGTTGTCGGCCTCGAGTGTAGACAATTTTTATGGCATCCTATGCTTTTCCTTACGGGTAAGTGGCAAGTAATGTGGGGCTTAGAAATATATTAAATATTCCATTGTATCGGACGTCTGTTGATTGGATGCTTCAAGAACTTGCAATGTTTACCGTACGTGAACAAGTTTTTATTGATACGGTGGTTTTCATTTTTAAAAATATGAACCAGTTACTACCCGAGTACCTACGCTCAAGAATAACTACATTTGGTGAAATTCACACTTATTCTACTAGAAATGTTGGCGACGGTGTGTTGGTGATGCAGACGTCGGAATTTTTAAGGAAGAGCATATTCCAAGACGGTCTATCCAAATATAATTCTCTTCGAAGGGATATCAAATTGGCTTCATCCTTGTTGAAATTTAAAAAACATTTACAAGAGGATGTGCGAAGTGGTTTACTCGATAAGTGCATGACTTAATAGTGAAAGTGGTTGTTTTTTATTAGCATTCTTGCTATTTCTCCACACACTACAACTACTACGTGACCGCACTTTATTTATGGAGAGTATGCATAATATAGTTTTTTGTATGTGAAGTTTTAGTTTAGAGTTTCTTTTAGGAATTTCCACTTCCTAAAACTATTAAGAATTACTTGTTTTTGGCGACCTGGAATTTAGACAAACGGTATTTTATGCTTTACCTTACGGCTGCTACATGCCCATACTTTATTTTACAGTATATAGTACAGCATTTTTAATTAAAATCAATTACGAGCTGTCCCAGTCGAAGAAAAAGTGCAGATCAAGGTTTCGATCCAAACCTTCCAGCACTCAATCCTCTGCCATGTAAATATGGCGTTCATGATTGGCAGTAAATTTTACAAAGTTAATAGTGAGACCGAAGAACCAGTAGAATCCGGACTGATGGGCCGTGGTCGAAATGAAAGTGAACTTCCAAACGTTTCGTCAACATCTGCGGTGCATCTTCAGTGGCGCTGCGTAGACTTCGAATGTTGTACCTCGGTGGCTCCGTAGCAAGATTCACTCGAAGCGTTTGGAAGTTCACTTTCATTTCGACCACGGCCCAACAGCCCGGATTCTACTGGTTCTTCGTTTGCAGTTACACATAAGGAGACTATTATGTATATTAATTTAACTTTTCAATTGTTTCAGGAATATGCACTGAGGGATAACCAATTGTCCGGAGATGTCGAAATAGAAACTTCATTAGATTTAATACTACACATGCAGACTGCAGTAAGTTAGCCTATTTCTTTTAGCAGTTTTAGCATTGGACGGGTAAGACACTAAGAACTTTTTGTACGTTTGGACGCTTCCTTTTTAATCGTATCTTTTGACATGCTTACTTTCTTAAAAACTAAGAAAAAAAACTATAATTCATGAAATATTCGGTGGATATGGCAATTATCACTGAAACGGTTTGATAATATATTAACAAAAATCATAGATATACGCATAATGTATCAATTATTATTATTAACTACTGTATGTACTTAACTGTGCAGTGGCTCAGCTTTAAGCTGGCCATTCACGAGGGCTCCAAACGGACTAACGCCAAGCCAAATGGCGCGTCCTCTTCCATTTGGCGTTAGCGCCATTTTAGATCGTCACACTGTACAATGTGAAAGATTTAGAGCGACTGGTTCAGCGTAGTCGTGAATGACCCCTCTAAATGGCGCTAACGCCAAATGGAACAAGACGCGCCATTTGGCTTGGCGCGAGTCCGTTTGGAGCCCTAGTCAATGGCCAGGTTTAACTTTCGTTCTAATTGTTTTGAATGTCAATTCTCGTATACATAGTCTCGCCATATGTTCTGTTACAATGTTTGTAATATTAATAAATTTATCAGGTAGACACTTGTTGTAAATAAATGAATGATTCACAAAGTTTAACATTTTATGCACAAAATATTAAAATTTCACCAAAATACAACTTTAATTGGCTGACTTAGGAGGGAGCAAAGAGGACCGGATGGTAGTAATTGCGCTGTTCAACACTTGCTACATTTTCTGGCCATGCTTCGGAGGGCATGTAAAGCAGGCGGTCCCGAGTGTTCCTTCTTGATTGTATGTGAGGGCTTTGTAGCCCCAACTCAGCTATCTTGACTTAGTAATAGAAGGAAAAAAAGTCAAGAATATATTTTATTCATTTAGTGTAGCATTTTTAATTAAAATATATGACGAGGTGTCACACTGGAAGGAAAAGTGCAGGAGATCAAGGATTCGATCCAAACACTTCCAGCACTCAAGCTCCATACTCTGCCATGTCAATATGGTGTTCACATTACCTACTCTTGCTGAAAAGTGAGAACCTTGGTCACGACAAATAAGAGCTAGAATATGAGCAGGTCAGAACGTAACCTTTTTGGTCGGGCAATCATCTCGTCCACATGGATTCTGTTCGCTCCAATTTGGGACCAGATTAAATTTCAATGGTAGTTTTACGTTATAATCATAAAATACACGACAGGTTTCGGCTCACGCCATCGCATTTCGCAAATTTTATTACATTAAAATTTACTAAGAATTTTAATTTGTACCATAATTGACAGTACATTTTACAAAGTTAGTAAGGAGAGTATTATGAATATTAATTTAACTTCTCAATTTTTTCAGGAATATGCACTGAGAGATAACCACCAATGAATTGCCCGGGGATGTCCAAATATTTCGACTCCTGTCTAGAACGACAAAGGTTCGCCTGTACAAGATCCTAATTCGGCCTGTTCTAATGTACGGATGTGAGGCCTGGACACTATCCATAACGGACGCCCAAAGATGAAGAGTCTTCGAGAATAAAATGCTTCATATTATCTTCGGTGGTAGATGGGAGAACGGCGTCTGGAGGATTAAACACAATGCCGAAATACATGCCCTATTCGACTATAAACCCGAATATAATTTTAGAACTAAAAGGGCGTCGAATCCAATGGCTGGGTCATGTACACCGTATGCAAGCGGTGAGGACGCCGAAGCTGGTTTTCGAGGACACCTTCAACCACCCTAGGCGTCCCGGTAGGCTAAGACTAAGATGGAGGGCCCAAGTGCTCGTAGATGTGTACGCCACCGGCACCCAAAACTGCTAGCGGCGGAAGATCGTCCGAGGTGGCGTGGTGCAGTGGCAGAGGCCAAAAGTTTCACGCGCTGGACGCGTCAAACTAAGTAAGCAAGACACAAGTACTTTTTGTACATTTGGACGCTTCCTTATTATTCGTATCTTAAAACATGCATGAATCATTATTATTTTAAGCTACTGTTATGTACTTAACTGTGTAGTGGCTTATCCCTACTATATATTAACAAGAAAATAGTGTTTGTTACGAGTATAGCCAGTTGTTTAATAGGATATGATTCAAATCAAATTTAACGAAAGAAGAAATGCGCATATCATCCGTACTTTGCATAACGTGCCGTGCTTGAGACACATACACCTCCCTACCTTACACCCTTTTTCCGTCCATTATCCTCTTTCCATGCACGGAATACAAGAGCAAAAAAAAGTTATCATTTCCAATCCATACATCCCAGGCCTTATCTTCTTCCTTTTCGGTGCAGGCGGTGAGGCTTTGAAACTCCCTACCGGATCCAATCAGAAATGAAAAATGTTTAAATAAGTTTAAGAGGGCGTGTCACAATTATTTTATGAGTATGTATGTTGTTATAAATGGTGTGGAAATGGTCGGTTTTAGTTAAGTTAACATTATGGGTTAATTGTAAGAGTGGGCCGAAAGGCCCAAAATTCGCCCATATGGAAAATAAAGACAATTTTTTTCTTTCTTTCTTTCTTTCAAATACGCGTTTTGTTTAATTGCAATTTTGAGTGCAAGGCTCTCGAAATAATATTTGGGTATTTTTTATAATTGTTAATTTTTGAAATTTGATCAGTGGCTCCGTGAGGGGACCCTTCCGGGATATCCTAATCGAACATTGTGATTTGTGGAATTACACATTTTTGAAACTATTAACTTAGAATTTAACACTCATTTATTTTTGTACTTGTGGCTGAACACCTTGGTCACGACTAATAAAAGAGCTGGAATGCAAGCCAATCAGAGTGTAACCTTTTTGGCGGGGCAAAGCTTACAAACCGCTGGTCCAATTATCTGAGCCCAGATTTAATTTCAATGTCAATTTTAGGTTATTATCATAAAATTCACGACCGGTGTTGGCTGAGTACCTTTAACATAGTTAATAAGGAGACTATGTACATGTTAATTTCAATTCTGAATGTTTCAGGAATATACGCTGACGGATAACCACTAATGAAGTTGTCAGATGTCCAAATGTAAACCACATACGATTTAACACAATCTTGACTTGCAGACTGCAGTTACTTCTTTTAGCATTGGATGGATAAGCCACAAGAACTTTTGTACGTTTGAACACTTCCTTATCATTCTTCTAACTTGCTTAGCTTCTTAAAAACTAAAAAAATATCATGCAAGGCGGCCCATATTCGGTGGATATGGCATTTATCACTGAAACGGTTTGATGAGATATTAACCAGCATAAAAGATATGCGCATATAGTAATGTGAGTTCAGGAAAAGGAAATTCGTACTGCAACTGATTTTCTTTGTCGTTTTAAATCGCATTTAAGGGTAAACCGTGTTGGAGATATTTAAGTCAAAAAATAATTTTTAAATCCAAATTTTGTCTGAATCTCAAATGAATTCTCCTGTAAATAACTGAACTTTTTAATTGCGTTCTGGAGTTGTCTTACATATTCAAAGGTGCAATGTTCCTTAATTCTGAATTAAAATATTACTCCCGGCCTATAATTTAATTTTTTTTATTTTTCAGGTTCGAAAACAGTCCCATATCCACCGAAACTGGACCTCACGGTTAAAAAAAAAAAAAAACACCGAAACTATAGACCAAGATTTAATAACACAGAAGAATCTAAAAAAACAGAATAGTGGACTGTGATTTCTAAATAATTACTCAATGGCTGCAGTTGATATCTTTTGTGGCACTATGCCGATTTCGAAAATTGTGTCTCAGTAGCTTATTAGTTTAGTTTAGCCAACGCCCGTCTGTGGCAGTTGGGCCATTAGACGCCGAGCCTCCCAGTAGCGCCTCGTTGTGTCGGCAGGAAGAAGTTTTAATCTGGAACAGGTCTCCAAGTGAGTGGCCACCATCCTTCCGGACGCGCACAGTGGACAGATGTCGGAGTCCGCAATTCCGATGCGGTGAAGGTGGGCTTGGAGTAAGTCGTGTCCGGTAGTTAGGCGGAAACGCGCGACCGCAGCGCTTCTCTCCAAGTTTGACGGGATGTGTCCGGGGGTGGTGAGTGGCTCCCATTTTTTACCAGTGCTCAGGCTCCGAAGTTGAAGACTAGTGGCCTTGGAGATTTTCGCGGCTATTATGTTCCGTGCTGACTGGAGGGTTTGTGGAGCTTCGGGTTGGTCTGCTTCCGCTCCCTTTTTTGCCATTTTGTCCGCTATTTCATTTCCTACGAGACCGACGTGGCTTGGGACCCACTGAAGCCTGGCATTCCACCCAGCATTGATGAGTTCGGCTAGTTTGTTGCGGCAGTTTGATGTGCGGGGACAGTCAGTGGGCTTGTTGTTACTGAGTGCCAGAGTTGCCGCCTGGGAGTCGATCAGGAACACCAGGTTGCCGGGATTAGTTGTGAGGTTGAGAATTCTGTTGGTAGCTTCGGTAATGGCGACAACTTCACCGTCGTAGTTGCTTGTATTACTTCCTACTGCTGAGTGCTGTTGAAATAAATTACAGAAAGATCCAGCTCCTGTGGAGTTTGATTCAGGGTTGTATGAGCCGTCGGTATAAACATGGAGCCACTCGGTAGCTGGATATAGATTGTGTATAGTTTCTAGGGCACTTTGTCTGAGTTCAAAAGCGCTCAGGTCTTTCTTGTTAGTTGCAGTACTTTGTATTTTCAGGTTTATGCTTGGTAACGCTGACACTGTTTTATTGTAACTTTGCAGAGGCGCACGTACGGGCGTCGGAATTTGGTATTTGTTACGCAGGACTTTGTAGTGGGTTAGAGGTGTTGATTGCGTCTTCAGTCTCTGAGTTGCTGGTCGGTAGTCGTTCCAGTGCCTTACATCAACCCTTTTGGTTCTTTCCCAGAAGTTTAGAGTGATTTTGTCTCTGCGTGCTTCAAGTGGTTCAATACCTGTTTGGAGCTGCATTGCCACAATAGGAGTAGATTTTACACCACCGGTAATTGTTCTCAGCGCGTTGTTCTGTACTACATCGAATTTTTTTAGATTGGCATCCGCTGACAGCGACGTGACTTCACTGCCATATTCCATCACTGGGCGCACATATGTTTTGTAAGCGGTGCACAGTACGTCTTGGTTCGCCCCCCATTTTGTTGTTGCCAGCCTTTTTAGAAGATTGCTTCGTTTCTGTGCTTTTGCTGCAGTAGTTGAGATGTGAGTGCTGTATGACAGTTTAGAGTCCATTGTGATTCCTAAATATGTGGAAATCTTGGTTTGCTGCAGACTTTCTCCTTTGTACAGCAGATTAAAGTGGTTTGATTTCGTTGAGAAAGTAAATAGTTGGGCAATGGTTTTCTCAGAACTAACTTCCATTTTATTGAAATTGGCCCAGTGTTCCAGTCGGTTGAGTGCTGAGTTCATTGCGGCCTGGAGAGCTTCTACTTTGGAGCCGGTAGCCCACATTACGACGTCGTCAGCGAATAAAAAACATTTTATGCCCTCGACCGATTCGATTCTCAGTAGCTTATAGATTATACGATGTGCATTATTACTATATCATGAAGAGGTCCATTTTTTTACGTATTGTGAGTTAACGTGACGTCTCCTGCTCAGTCGCTCTGTTCTTTCCTTAAACATGAAGAAAATGAAGGTATTAGAATATTTGAAACAAGTAAACTCACCTTTAGTTTAAATACAGGGTGATAATATTATTTTACCAATAGTTGTATAAAAACATGCTCAGATAATATAATTACAAGAGCTTTCACGGCCGGAGTTACATGATGAATCAGTAGAATCTGGGATGATAGGCCTATCAGAATAGATCAGTGTTTGCCATTTGACTAGTTATTGGTAGTGGGCGCGTTTTCCCACTTATTTTTGCTTAACCTCAAATTTTTTTGCGGTTTACTCTATGACGTTTTCATTATTAAACGGTGACTATTAAAAATGACCGCGTATCAAAGAGTAAACATATCTATTTTTCACGTGGTAGCGATGAAAATAAAATTAATAAAAAATAAAATAGAGTAGGTAATCTTGAAGAAAGGCTAAACGCTTAGTGTCTCTAATTAGGGGTGTTTTGCAACATTCGTTTTTTAGTGTGTAAGAATAATGGCATTAAATTATTATTAATTATTTATATAAATAACATAATATATATACAATATACGATAATATACAATTATAATTTATTCTGCACAAACATCAAATAATTTTGAATTTTGGCGCGAAAGAAATTGGCATTAAAAAATGATGATAATGGAATGGTCGAAAATTTCAATCGTCATTAAAATAAAATATATTATAAGAAAATTGATCAAATTTTAAATACATGATATAGTGGAATACCCGCTTTCCATATGCATAGATTGATTTGTGTGATTTTTAGTTATCAATTTAAGTTTACAATGTTTACATTTTCCCGCTATAATTTAAAAAATGACGTGGCAGCAGCAATTTTTGAAAACAACGAAATGCAAATCACCTAGTTATTAAAAAAATCCAGTCCAATTTACCTGCAAACACCTCTTAACATAAGCTCTAGCAACAAAAAAAATACATTAAAGCAAGATACAGATGAAAAAACTATATGAGAACTTACCTTTCTTGATTTTTTCGGTCGTGATGCACGCCGCGTCATGAGCCACCATTTTTGTGATTTTTCGTGTCAATAGACCGGTGTAGGCGGCTGATTTTAAAAATATGAAAATTAGTAAATCCCTAAATATCATTATGCAGCGCAGAAAGTCACAATTTTATCTTGTAGAAGCGTAGCCGGAAGTAATACAGAAGACTTAGTCATATATTTATTTGGTGGTGAATTTGTATATTTCAGATATTAGAAGGTTTTCCTTTTCAATATTTGGTAGGCTCAACTAGTCTTACTAATCCCAAAGAGACTATACCCACACTATTTCAATATTTTGTACATTTGAAATTTTTTGATCAGCCTTATGACACGAATAATAACATTTGGAGACTATGCATAACCAATTTAATTGTGAAGTGCAGTAGGGTAGCTTAATAGCCTAAGACACGAGCATTAATAGCATAGGTTGCATAACTAAATTTTAGCCAACTATAGGCCTGTGTAGGCCACATCATTACATTATTTTATATTGTTCTTTAACTTTAATACTTTCTTTTTGATCAACCACGAACTAAACTTATATTATTAGTCCTGGGATTGCCTAGCTGGGAGAAACATCTCACTTATAACATACAGGTTCATGCTATCTTTTCTGGCATGGAAATTATGCTGCAGCGCTAAGGAGTATCAAGGACATCAATCAGGCAGCGCAACCTTGAGCTAAGGTGGTTTAGGCTAGGTGCTAAAAACATTTAAACTATATATTTATAACCATAGGAGTTTACATTCAAGACTCTAATATGATGAAAACCATTGGAATAAAATTGACTAGGACTTAGATTCTACAGCAAATAAAAAATGGCGCTTACACCATGATGCACTTGATGCTCTGATATTAAGATAAAGTAGGTATATGAATAATAAATAGATTGCATTTGCATACATTTTATAGTCTAATAAATGGTATAATTTTATTATCTTAATAGTACAAAGAGTAATACTGTATGCTTCCCCGACTTCTGTGCAATTTGAAGGCTTCTTCTTCAATTCAGCTCCGCGTATGTATACAGTATGTATTGTATATGTATATTCACAACTTGCTGCAGATATTCATTTCTCGGGCGCCCAGGTTGGTTGACGCCTTCTATTGTTTTGAAGGCTAATTAAGTCTATTAACGATGACAAATACTGAGGGCATAATATTGTAGATTGCTTCAACAGATCACTCCTGAGTATCACCAGCATTGACATAGCCTGAAAAAAAAATAAACATAAATAAAAATTGAGGAATCAACATCACACGCACCCTTTGGTATTGGGTATGAAAGGTCAAATTCCACTCTAACCAATCATTGGCGAAATAATGACCCAACATAACATATAAGCCCAATTCAATCAAAAGTAAAATTATTATTCATATCATTAAAAGATAATCTGCACCTCGGCGAAGATGTTCTTGTGGAGTGTCAGGGGCATTCAATGAAGCAGTATTTAGCTGTGGCTTGTGAGTGCCGAGAATCTGGTGAATGTCGCGGTAGCGCCTGAGAATCACAGAATGACCAGGGGTCAAGAAGTAGTAACTACTTACAAACTTTCCAGTTTGTAAAGAGCCACTAAAAAAATTGAAGTTGCCTACACAATAAGTGACAAGTAATTGGTCATTTAGCATTCATAGCATAGGTATCTTACAACTCAGAAAATAAAATTTAAATTTAATATTGTATTAGTAAATATCATTTTTTTTTTTTTTTTTTTTTTTTTTTGTGTAATTCGGGGAAGTATCTGAAGGATACAGTTATGGCAAAATTAATAAAAACGCGGTCAAAAATGTTACAATTTATAGTTTTATTATGCATATCACTTCAATCAAACTAATAGTTGGTAGTCTGCCCTTTGTTTTGCAGCGCTTTTTTTATCTACTGCAGCAGGTTTCGACATGCTCTGACGGGAATTATCTCTCATGTCTTCTTCACTACAAGCCACAGTAGGTCCCTGTTCGAAATTTTTTCAATAGATAAACGGCTCTTCAGGCCATTCCACAAGTTTTTGAATGCGTTGAGGCCGGGTGACTGCGCTGATTTCGGTAAAACATCGACTCAGCTGTCACAAACCACGACTTCACCAGTTTGGAAATGTCCAAGTTTGGTGCCACTATCTCCAATTGTGCAGGAGAAAATAGGGAAAAAATTATTTTTGCCATAACTGTATATTACTGTACCGTACTAAGCAATTACTAATGGAATGACAAGGATAGATTGTAATTACTCTTGTGGCGTTCGATACGAGTAATAAAATTAGTGCCATGTAGTTCATCAAGTTCTGTTCATCTGTTCATAACTGTAAATAAATAAATTCAGTACGCTGTTTAAAAACGCAGCCAATGCAAAGAGAACTACCAAGTCAAAGAGTTACTTTCGAACGGGCAACCTGTTTAAGGAATTGCCACGCAAAATGAATCGATAGGCCAGGCGATCAATTGATGAAAAATAAAACTAGGCAGTCATCATTGGTCCGGGGTATTGGTATCCAAAGTGTCTCATGCCGCCTTCTAGAATTCATTCATGCCCTGAGGCAAGCATCATACCTGGCACAATATTTAATTATTTTGTTGGGACTTTCGCCTAAGTGTTCCTCGTGGGAAGACTCTAACTGAAGTTGGCTGGACTTAACCTCACAAATTTTGTGACTTGTAATGCATACATGATTTCCATGCTACAAAACAATGGCGTAAACGAGACCATTTGGTTCCTCACTCCGCAATAGGCATTGCCCTTTTTTGAATTATAAAAGGCGTATTTGCGTTTACCGAGACTAGGTCCGAGTCACTGAGATACCCAACATGGCACCTGCACGTACCAGTGACAATCCTTACACATAAGGCCAGGCTCACAGATCATCTCGATTTACAGAATAAATAAAAATGTACTTATTACCAATATTTAACAAGCTTTTTGAAGCCATTAGGGATTGAAATAAGGTAAACCTTATGCAAACTCAACACCTTCATGATTTCACGTACAATAAACGGCATGGTAATGATGCACTGTAAAAACATAGACAACTATATTATACTGTAACGGTTACGGTATATTATACAGTAACGGTACCTAACGGAGAAATAGTATGCAGTAGAAAGTTTACATGCTGTACAGTCTTTAAAAAATATAGGTACAACTTGTAATATTTCACGATGTTTTTATTATTCTACACTAATTTAGGCTACTCACATGAGCTTGGTTTGGCTTGATAAAATGCACAACTTTGGGACCTTCATGTCTCCCTTTTCGTCGATGATTATGTGCATGAAATCTGGTGGTTTTCGACCATTTGGGCTCTTCCGTTGGAATGATGCATTAATCCTACCAAATGACTCATATCCTAGCTAATTTGGCAGGACTGCTGGACACCTAGAGAGGCACTATGAAGAAGACCTATAAAATCCAAATTACAGCATTACATATATGAAAAAAGAGCTATTATGGCCACGATTTCGACAAGAAGAGGCAAATGGATGGGACATATTCTGAGACACGAAAGGCTCCTCAAGAACATAATTGAGGGTATGGTTGAAGGCACCAACTCAAGAAGACGACAGAGGAAGGAGTACCTACAGGATGTCATGAGGGACCTGGGGTGCGAAAAGGACCGCACTAAACAGACAAGAGTGGAGGAGAAAAATACAACATTCGCTGCAAACCAATCCGTAGATTGCGACTCAAGAGGGCTAAATATTAAGCGCTTGACGACATGCCTAGGCGGCTGGCTTAGTTAAGACTGGTGGAAATACTGAAATGGAAGATGGCATTGATTCATGGGGTTTCTCATGTAGTCGGTGTATTTGAAGCAGAATAATTTATTATTTCTGCTCCAAATGTCTATTAGAGATACTCAAATGGAGCGAAACAAATGTAATTATTTTAGTCTACACATAGTAACAGTTGTATTTCTTTTAATTTTATTTGGGTTTAGGCGTATAGCCCCAGCTCATAGACCAATAACTAATATGACTAATATAACTAATATGGTAGGGAAACAACGCAGCCTTCATTACTTACAGGAAAATAGGTTATCCAATATTATTCCCGTGCACAGATAGACACAGATACAAATAGCTTAGTTGGTAGATTTGTAACCCTGAACATTTGCCAAATATTTTTTCTTGTACAATCATCACTTCGTCTACAACTCCAATGCTTTTCTGTATCTCAGCTTTGCTTTCAAAATTCACAGCGGACAAACGGGACACATTTTTCCTTCTTCTGAGTTGTTTTTCAACTTTTCATATTCAAAATATAAAAATAATATGTATTTTTATTTAAATATTAAATACTGATACAATAATGACGTAGCAGTCATTCTTTACTTTGTTTGATGTCATTGAGCAGACAGCCATGCATTCACATTTTTTTATTAGTATTTTATTCTAACTATAAACAAAAAAACAGTACTAGATGAATAAAATAAGTTTTTAAACTATAATGTTTTAATATTTTATTGATAAAATATCACAGAACACATTTTAAACTCAAAATAAATATATTTAATTTTTGTTCTGTCTGTGACTTAATAATAACCCTTTATAACCCTTTCGTCCGCAGTCCGCATCCGCAGTTTAGAAATTAGAGTTAACAAATTACTTTGTTTACAAGCTCTGAACGCAATGCTAACAACGTAACAGAACAAAACCAAAACTGCGACATATAAATCAGTGCGACATCTTCTGGAAATTACCTACAACATTGTTCACGTCGATTGTGCTTGGTTTCACAACAGATTAGCTTTCTGTTCTCAGCCATCTTATTTGAAATGTAAACAGATAATATAAATAATTTATTTATTATGCTATTAATGGAAATTAGTAAAATGTGATTCATTAATTTCTTAGATATTGTAATTTAGTTGCCTTAAATATATGTTGTAGTGCCACATTACCAACGGTAAGATCTCAAATTCCCTGTTCTGTTTTATTTTTTGGCCTTTTTTAACAATTTTTTTCTCCGTAGTGACTAAATATATCAAAATTGTAAATCGTTAATATTATACCCCACATCTTTACCTTTGTTATCATGGTAGATATGTAATAAAGGCATTAATTAAACATGCTTAAAAGGCCCTATTGCTTTAGGTCCAAACACCATTCTACGGCCTGTACACTCGTAACATACGAAAAGTTACGCGAGCATATATTGAGGCCGCTCACTCTATTGGCATATCTTTCAGTGTGGA
This sequence comes from Psococerastis gibbosa, assembly GCA_963971405.1. Lineage (NCBI taxonomy): Eukaryota > Metazoa > Arthropoda > Insecta > Psocodea > Psocidae > Psococerastis > Psococerastis gibbosa. The sequence continues at coordinate 44,411,462 of OZ020486.1, read as the reverse complement.
AACGTTTAAGACAACGGAAGGTAAGTTCAATGTAGTTGTTCTTTAAATGCTAAGTTACTTACTGTGGAGCTAGGGCCTATAATAGGTAAATACAAGCTACCCCAAGCTTGTGTTGGCTTAACTGATTATCATTTCTCGCTGAAATCAGGGCTTTGCAATCAAAGGCATAAAGTAATTACTCTGGCAGTAATTTTCCCTTATTAAAATTTTTGGCAACACTAAGGGGAATTTCTTTTTCATTTGGTCAAATACATTCTGATTATATAACGGTTATGGACTTATGGGCTATCTAGCCAGTATGAGTTGAATTCTCGATCCTCAATGCTGATGGCTGTTCTTTTGCCTCCTACTGTTCAATCAATCAATCAATCTTTGTCCATGACCCACCAAGGTGGGATAGACGGCGTCCAAGTTCTATTTCTACATTACGTTAAAAAAAAAATTACATTGCAATTAGGAAAGCAAATGTGCTTTCCGGGTCAGGTTGGCTAGATAATTTGTTTTAAACACTTCATAATGTAGTCAGTGATTTGGGTCAACTTGGACATCAGCTAGGAAGGCTACTAAACGGTGTAGGCTAAACTGAATTTTGGATGTTCAGACTCGCCGGACTGAAATATTTAAACCTAAAATGCTAAAAAAAGGCTGTGAAGTCAAACCGTTTATTGAATGTATTGCTTATTTAATATGGAATTTTAACACAGTAGACATTTTTTAAATTAATTCCTTCTTTTCAGATTTTACTACCGGGCGCCTTGGCATTGAGTGAGAAAACCCACATAGCCTATGTCTGAGTCTGGTCTGGAACAGCTAAACCGTACAGAACAACATAATATATAAATAAACTATGAAACAGGGAGTTGGTTTGATGCATAAAAAAACACACATTTTACAGAATTACAGTTGATTTTACAATTTTGTTCTTGATTATGTTGTAACTTATTGAAATATTGATTGGTTTTTAAAACTCATTAAAACTTAGACCTACGGGCTACGCATGTAGGCCTACCATATCCCCTTAGCAAAATTTCTTTACCGGTACCTTCCTTTTACCCTATCTTGAAGCTTCACTGAAGTTAGGTACTTATATTGCTATTGCAATGAACCCTCTATAAAAGGCTATACAAGTAAGCCCTATTTGACTACTTGTACGTACCACAGGACTAAATATTCATCGTTATACCTATTATGTATCCTACTGGATCATCCTTAAGCAGCTGAGGGTCGACAACGACTTGCGACAACGTAACAACAAACTTTACATACGCAGCTTGGAAAGCTGTACCTATAAGAATTAATTAGGCAAACCTAATTACAGGACAAAGGTTGTCTTACGTAGACTACCGCAACTTCAGTAGCCACTAGGTATCTGCATCTTATGGTATAAGTATAACCTGATGTTGCAGTAAGGCTACATTAAATAAGTTTTACTGCAATTGCTAGGCCTAGTCTATAAAATATAACTCTGAAACTTTCTAAAATATCACTAAAGATATAGAAATAGAAAGGTTCACCAGTGGCCCCTAATCCACCAATCCTCATGTATTCCGGATATCCCCATTTTGCATTGCGTTCCTCAAGAACCTAATATTTTTGGATCCGTTGCAACTAGCTCCTAGCTCAAGGTACGGCTCCAGTAAGAACGACCCACCTCTAGTGTTGAGTAGAAAAAGGGCTTAACACACAATGTGTCCATGCTTGCTTGCGATTGGTCGGCATCGGTAGAGCTATAGATCCCTGTGCTTCGGACCGGGTGGAATAACCGTAAACAGGGATCTAGAGCTCTACAGATGCCGACCAATCACAAGCAAGCATGGACACATTGTGTGTTAAGCCCTTTTTCTACTCAACACTAGAGGTGGGTCGTTCTTAATGGAGCCGCTCCTTGAACTAGGAGCTAGTTGCAACGGATACAAAAATATTAGGTTCTTGAGGAACGCAATGCAAAATGGGGATATCGATATCCGGAATACACGTGGATTGGTGGATTAGGGGCCACTGGTGAACCTTTCTATTTCTATATCTTTAGTGATATTTTAGAAAGTTTCAGACTTATATTTTATAGACTAGGCCTAGCAATTGCAGTAAAACTTATTTAATGTAGCCTTACTGCAACATCAGGTTATACTTATACCATAAGATACCTTGTGGCTACTGAAGGTGCGGTAGTCAACGTAGGACAACCTTTGTCCTGTAATTAGGTTTCCCTACTTAATTCTTATAGGTACAGCTTTCCAAGCTGCGTACAGTCGACCCTTAGCAGCTTAAGGATGATCCAGTAGGATACATAATAGGTATAACGAGGAGTATTTAATGGTACGTACAAGTAGTCAAATACAGGGCTTACTTATATTGCCTTTTATAGAGGGTTCATTGCTATCGCAATATAAGTACCTAACTTAATTGAAACTTCAAGATAGGGTAAAAGGAAGGTACCGGTATAGAAATTTTGCTAATGGGGATATGGTAGGCCTACATGCGTAGCCCGTAGGTCTAAGTTTTAATGAGTTCTAAGAACCAATCAATATTTCAATAAGGTGCAATATATAATCAAGAACAAAATTGTAAAATCAACTGTAATTCTGTAAAATGTGTTTTTTTATGCATCAAACCAACTCCCTGTTTCATAGTTTATTTATATATTATGTTGTTCTGTGGTTTAACTGTTCCAGACCAGACTCAGACATAGGCTATGTGGGTTTTCCGACTCAATAAGGCCAAGGCGCCCGCGGTAGTAAAATCTGAAAAGAAGGAATTAATTTAAAAAATGTCTATTGTGTTAAAATTCCATATTAAATAAGCAATACACTTGTGGGGATGACTTAGTCCCACATGTGTAATAACCAGTCTGCTTCCAGCTTCACCTTTTTCCCGGTAGATGGCGCTGTTCACATTCAGATAATTCAATATTCCTCAATCTTCCTTTTACGTATTTATTTCTCTTATTCAATAATATCTTTAATCTACCCTCTGTGTCTCATCAGCTCCTTTAGCTGTGGACACAGAGTTGGTTTTTCTATATGGAAGCAGACTGGATCAAATTCAATATTAATTGTAAGCATGTATCGTTCTCGTCTCACAGCTCAAATTGTAACCACTGTGTGTTAAATTACTCTAACTTGAGTCGAAGCACTGCAATACAAACCAATTCAAGTCTACACTGCCTATTCAATCGCATCGTCCTTCGACAAGCTACACACTCAATAAAATAATGGTTTGACTTCACAGCCTTTTTTTAGCATTTTAGGTTTAAATATTTCAGTCCGGCGAGTCTGAACATCCAAAATTCAGTTTAGCCTACGGCGTTTAGTAGCCTTCCTAGCTGATGTCCAAGTTGACCCAAATCACTGACTACATTATGAAGTGTTTAAAACAAATTATCTAGCCAACCTGACCCGGAAAGCAAATTTGCTCTCCTAATTGTAATGTTTTTTTTTTTTTAATGTTGAAGTTGAACAGTAGGAGGCAAAAGAACAGTCATCAGCATTGAGGATCGAAAATTCCACCCATACTGGCCATACCCATACTGGCTATAGCCCATAACCGTTATATAATCATAATGTATTTGACCAAATGAAAAAGAAATTCCCTTAGTGTTGCCAAAAATTTTAATAAGGGAAAATTACTGCCAGAGTAATTACTTTATGCCTTTGATTGCAAAGCCCTGATTTGAGCGAGAAATGATAATCAGTTAGGCCAACACAAGCTTGGTGTAGCTTATATTTTTACCTATTATAGGCCCTAGCTCCACAGTATGTAACTTAGCATTTAAAGAACAACTACATTGAACTTACTTTCCGTTGTCTTGAACGTTTCCACACTGAAAGATATGCCAATGGAGTGAGCGGCCTCAATATGCTCGCGTAACTTTTCGTATGTTACAAACACCTCTTTACAATCAGGGCAGATAGGGCCGTAGAAAGAATTTCTTCAAATTGAATGTGTCAGTGTGTCACAGTTATCCGTTTTATGGAAAGTACGAAAATGCCGCATTAATGAGTTGTTGAATTGAAATACTACTCCACAAAACCAGCACTGAAAACTCATTTTGACCGTTTTAAATACACAAATACGTGGTGTAAAACAGTTTCCAATGCCAAGCCGGGAAGACGGAAGCAAATGGTCAATGGAGGCTACATATATTGTTTTTTGCTATATCTTACAGCTGATGTGACGATGTGTTTACAGTTTACACGTGGAAAAAGGGTTCCATTTTGCATTGCGTTCCTCAAGAACCTAATATTTTTGTATCCGTTGCAACTAGCTCCTAGCTCAAGCCTTAAGGAACGTTCATAGGAACGGCTCCAGTAAGAACGACCCACCACTAGTGTTGAGTAGAAAAAGGGCTTTATAACACACAATGTGTCCATGCTTGCTTGTGATTGGTCGGCATCTGTAGAGCTCTAGATCCCTGTCTGTGGCTAGGGCTATTTCCAACAACGGTGACGTGGTAGCAGACATTCAAGACATAGGTAGCGTTTCCACCGACCTCGCATTGCAGAATTGATGGAAATGTTTATTTTCCTCTATGCCATAGTTAAAATTGATCAATGATCATACAGTAAAATCACAAACAAACAAACTAAAATTAAAAAATGGCTTCATGAGATATGTTAATTACAGACATTTTAATAGATTTCTATTAAAAAAAAAAAAACATTTCCGTCAATGTCATTTGCAATCTGCAATGCGAGGTCGGTGGAAATTCTACCTAAGTCTTGAATGTCTGCTACCACGTCACCGTTGTGGGAAATAGCCCTAGCCGGTCAATGGAATGGGCGCCATATCGGTTTGTCGTCAGCGAACCTATTGACCAAAACTGTCCCTACAGAACCTCATGAGTTGTTGCCACGTTGTTGCTTAGCAACGCTGTCGGTGTAGCGTCATAAACAAAACAATTTAACAAAGCCTCTGACTTTCTAGTTTTTAACTCAATGACATTATAATAATAATAAATATATATATTTAAAAATAATTAAATTTACGTTTTGGTCTTTTATTAAATGTTCGAGCAGCGAAATTAGACTGCTGCTAATTGCAGTGTTAAAATGAACTTGATCGGTAAGCATTAATAGATTATAGTATTTTTGCTTTCCAATTTATACGTAGCCCAGTCTAAGTCCCATAGGGCATAGACAAATAACTAATATCTAGAATAATAATCTCTCTTTGCCATAACGGCGGTTTTTTAGAATTTACAGCCCGTAGGAAATTGGCAGCACGATATTTAGTACTTTTTATTGCTTTCCAATTTATACGTAGGCCTAGTATAAGGAAAGCTTTGTGATGGTCGAAATTTTAGATTCCGAGATTTCAACAGATTTACCCGTTTTGAGGTCCCAGGAACCAAAAAAGTGGGTTTTACGAAAAGTCGTCTGTCTGTTCATCGATTTCCGACTGTTTTTTTTTTATTTTGGGCTAACTCAATTCGGGGGGGGAGGGGGAGGTTTATTCTCAAAAACTCCAAAAAATGTATAAAAACATTATTTATCAAAAACGGCTCCAACGATTTCTTTTAAATTCACATATGCAAGTACACATATTGTAGTAGTTATTAATGTTGATAAAATGCGGGGGGTCGCTTGCCCCTTGATAGTTTGCTTGGGGGGAGTAAAAAAATAAAAATAACTAAATTTTAATGAAAAATGACTAAAAAACGATTTTTGTGCGATAAACCTTTCTATCGATGATTTCTAACTTCAGGCATATTTTAGGTGTTAAATTGAGTAACGACACCGGACAGTTTGCTTTCCCAAAAAACTATTGGGTTTTGTGCAAATTTTTTTTTTTTTTTTTTTAAATGAAAGCAAATTCACGCTCAAATGCATTGCGTGCCCTGCCATTATTGCTGTGTGGTAATGTGTTGGTCTGACCTATCTAGAATTTACGTCACCTTCAGTGACGTCAGGGGGACTACCACCCCCCCCCCCCCGTAATATCCGAATTTTAACCATAGGAAAATTATTTAGCATGAAATTAATTATTTTCTCTTTCTACACTAATCGATAAATCGGAAGGCATGTTCGAGTAAACTCGGACCGGTTCTTTTTCTTAGTTCCGTTTTAATTTTTATACGGATTTTATAAATGAAGACAAAATTTATTTCCTCAGATCCATGCACTGATCTAATCAAGCTCTTCCAATTAATTTATAATAATCCAGAGCTACCAGTATAATGTTACATTCAAAATTCAATTTTATAAGCCACGTTCACACGCTCCGGCTATACTAAAAGGACTAGCCTGTAAAAATTTAAATCAAAACTACTGCACCAAGGTTATGCAGTTGACCTACTGTAGTTTCCAAACTATCCATGAACAATCAGTACAAAGTCATAATTGAGTTTTTTTTTTATCTATAACGACGCCGAGAATACCACTGTATTATAAAAATGGCCAATACATATGACTTGCAAAAAGATGTAACCATCTTAAATTTGAGACTATGGGAAGGCCTTTAACGCATGGAATGGTACTTCCTAAGCGAAAAAAAAATACAACTTTAACTTAAATATTTGGTAATAGCTGTAATATTGTACATGCAGCTACGAAGAGACTACCTACAATACAAAATACCAAGATACAATGCACAAAGATAGATAATGCCGAAGGACTTGGCGCGCTTTGGGTTGTCCGAGTGAGCAAGTTGGGGCGTGTCCTCATCATACCTGGGACTACGAAAACTTACTGCTATATAATTTTTTTCTAGGAAATTCATGGCTGAATTACATGTTATTGGGCAACTAGTCGGCGCCTCTGGATTCCCTGGAAAAGGACTATTTTGCAAATGGCGACTCCAGTTCGGCAATAACTGGTCAATCGTATCCGGATCCAACGAGGGTCAAACTCAAATAGACACACCTCTCTATGATCAAATCTGCTTCTGGAGCCACCCCATCGACATCCACTTTGTCACCAAGGGCGTCCAGGGCTGGCCTCAACTCCTCGTCGAAGTCTACCACCGCGACCAATTTGGTAGGGACGAACTTTACGGATACGGTGGAGCATACCTTCCAACATTGCCGGGAAGTCACAATCTAACAGTCGTTTGCTGGCGTCCCACCGGAACATTTCGCGACGAATTTGTCCAATTTTTCCTCGGCGGTGGGCCCGTTCTTAAAGACGTCAACGCCGCATTCACCGCCAACGACCGTTCGTGGCTTCAGACTCAGTCCATGGGCAAAGTCACCGCCGATCTGCATTTGGTCCATAGAAACTTTCATAAATACGGTATTGAGTTTTCTATTCCGTCAACTGCGCCATCTACATCTTCTTGATATCACCAGACTTCACAAAGATGTATTACTTGTTTACTACGTTGGTTTTTACATTAGCTACCTCCCAATCGGACGTGTGTAAAACCAACGGGACATGTCTTGTAATGGACGATATTCCGGAGCAGACAGTTTCTACAGAAATCGAAGAAACCCCTCTTTTAACTACGTCTTCTACTTTTACTTCACAAGTTCCATCAACTGAATCAACGGTACAGTTAACTACTACCCCAATTTCCACCACCATGTCAACCCCCAAAAAAGCCACCCCTAGTGTTCCGTACGTTAAGAAACACACCAAGACTACGGTGGTATGCTGGTGTGATGTTACCATTGACATTTGTGACATAAACTGTTGTTGCGACAGGGATTGCTCCGATATTCAGAAAGAAGTTTTCACGCATTGTTCTGAATTTAAGTCAGTGTATGATTTAAAATCTTGCTATTCGTCGGATTTGTTTTACATGAAGCCTAAAACTATTAATCTTATTGAGGATAATGACCTGTTTTGTGTAGTAAGAGAAAACGTGGCTATGATGAAAGAGTTTAAGCAGAGGAACCCCATTCGGACTGTTGAAGAGTTCGACCGTGAATTGAAGAGAAAGAAGTTTGTAGCGTTTCCCCGTAAAGAGGGGAAAAATCTGTTTTCAAATGGGGCTTACAAGTCTGGTTCTATTGTATTGACCAGTCGAATTGGTTCTGCAGTTCCATTAGGTACGTTTTATTTTCCATGTCATGGGTTAAGAGCAAATCCGAGTACCCTCGCTACACGTTGATTGAACAAGGTCGATTCATGCAGGAAATTTTGATCCCTCCAGAAATAGCCGTTAAATTATTAGAAAGGCTCCTCTACATTTCGATATAATATATATTATGACGTGTGGCATTCACTGACACCAACTGGCCACAGTTCTTGAACTCCTTCCTCGAGGCTACCCGACCGATGGTTTTTTGTACTAACCAAATTCAATAATTGTGACCAGTATGTGTTAGACGTTTATTATTACTAATATATTTTATTATTTAAATATCAGACAAAATACTCAAACATATTTCTTCAGTTTGTCCTGATTTTCACAGATTTTCTTGAGATATTATTTTGATGTTTACTTGGCAACCTCTTATTAGATTGATAGAAAATTTAAAAAAAAAATGGGAAAAAACGGAAATTGAGAGGCTTGAAAAAATGGACGAGAAATGAAGTCGAACATAAGTCTCCACTGTTTAAAAAAAATATAGTAGAAAAAGCATGACGGTAAGGTTCACTCAGGCGTACTAAGCAAATGTTTCGCGATTAGCAGTCGTCTTAACATCCCATAACGTTTTTAATTATTGTCCTCTCTGTTTACAGTTATACCGCAGCCTTTATCAGGTGAATACTGTCTTTCCTCCAAAACGGTCGTCTTCCTAAGTGACGTTTCTGAAAGGTGCATAGTGCCATCTTTGGGGAACACCACAAACTGGTTGAAACAAGTCATTTTGGATTACGCCCAGGTCAAGCTAATCAGCAGTCCGCTACTTATAAACATGACGGATGTGGACAACTCTATAAAGGTAGCTACAAACGGGCGATTCGAACGCCAGTGATCTGCTGAGAAATTTGTCATGGATGCAAATTGGCTCGTGCAGAATCCCAGAATCTACTTCAGCAGATTTCTTGGCTTGTCGCTGACTTTCTATTTGGCACGCCCGCGTCACACCACCGACCTATAAGTGCTTGGAGAAATTTTTTTACATCAACCAATCACCGGCCCATTGACTACCATTAAAAATCACGGGTCACCCGCGTTCGGCGGCAATTCCACCGGCGATTTTACTTCATTTGTGATTTGAGATTTTTTGTTTGTTTTGTTTTAAGGAGACTATTATGTAGATACTTAACTTATCCATTATAAATTAAGTTATAATATGGTAGAGACTTATTAATGATGTCTGCTACCATATTATAACTTAAATTATAATAGGTAAGTTAAGTATCTACATAATAGTCTCCTTAAAACAAAACAAACAAAAAATCTCAAATCACAAATGAAGTAAACTCGCCGGTGGAATCGCCGCCTTCGAACAGTCCATGTTTACCGGGCCCATGACGTTTAATGGCCCAATTAATATGCGGATAGTGAGAAGTATGTATAGGCCCGTGTTGGATAGGATCAGAATGTGATTACAAGAGAGTTTGATGAGAAGGAACCATTGCTAGAAAGGATAACAAGAAGGAGACTGCAATGCAATATAAAGTCCGTTAAGACGTGGCTGGAAGAGAAAATATAGGGTACACGAAATGGGACGAGAGGACTCGTTCCCATGTTTAGTTGAGATTAAAACTGTTACAATGTCAATGGTAAGCATGTCTGAGATTGCCCATTGGTACTTGTAGTCGGTGTGGGTTGACATCGAGGAGTACTGTAAACCATTTTGCCAATGCAAATGGCTAGAAATGCAATCTGCAACATGTGATGGAGGATAGAATTTAGAGGCTTCCTACGAAGTTAAATTTACCTCGAATTGTTGCTATATGTCAATATGCACCATTAAAACCCTTTTAAAAAAATCCCTTCACCACAATGCTACTTGTACTGTAAAGTTGCCATTATTAATTGTTTTCTGTAATTTTGCAGGATTGCTCCAGCCTGAAATCTTGCGTGACCGCTCTCTTGTATATCTGCACCAGTTACCCATCAACGAAGAATTGCGTGCAGTCTAATTCCTCTAAAGCCTTCCAAGGGTTAAAATCGACCATCCATGGCGCAGCCATCGACCTAGTCATACACCATAACGGCTCTCAAGGCATTGCTTCCGCCGAAACCCGGATATGGAGCATAACTGAACCTACCCTCCACATATCTGTCAAATTCTTATGGGCCAACACTAGTGAAACATTTTTTGTAAGAAGTGGCAACCCTGGCTACTTAAATGGAAAACCTATATTGGCCGGGAAGAAAGTGACGCAGTTTTCCAATGAAACGGCAACAGGGCTTAAAGAAGCTATCCAACTCACATACGATCCTAAAGGTTGGCTGACTACTTTTGATATTGCGAAAGGAGAATGCTCCAATGTTAATCGGCAGCCCATTTTATTTAATGACCGAAAAATATCGTCTTGCTCTCTTAAGCTAGAAAAAAAATTCTTTGATAAAAATGGCTGCTTGGATTTACAGGGAAAAATATTGGAGCATCTTCTTGGGGTGGACTTTGCGCCTAAAAATTTGACTGCCCCTGAAATTAATATGTTTGTAGGCTGTTATGGCAATTCGCGGGTAGAAGCTTTGGGGGACTGGCTACAAGTAGTTGTTGATTCATTTCCACTACTTTCCAGTCAGGTGACGTTTGAAAAAAGTTATGGCGGGCTTTGGTGCAATGGTGTTATTACCTCCTTGTATATTGACATTGCTTTTTCGAAATTTGGCTCCTTTGCTAATCCTCAGGCGAAAATTGTGGGGGTTTTGTTTAGATTCGGGAGAGCTAGAAATATTATGGCTCCTTGCTATTCTGGAGATTGTGTGGTTCGTGAGAAAATGATGTTGAGATCGTTTGTAAATTTTGTTGATTTGTCAACTCCACCTGTACACAGGTTTGCTCACCCGCCCGGTATAGATGCAAAATTACCACATGATTTCTTTTATCCGTTTTTTTCCGGACGTGGTAACTATTTAAATGATCCAGGCTGGTGTGTGCTAGTGTCGATTTTTGTGCTGAATTTGTTATTGTGAGTGTTTTAATGTGTTGTTAGTTTAAAAAGTGTTCGTCTGTTAGCCTGGATAGGTATCCTTTTACATAATTTTGGTTTGCTTGGCTGTTAAACCTGACCAGACCTGCCTCAATGCACCCTCTCGTAGAGTAAATGATTGTCAGCAATCTACTCCGATGGAATGCTCATTTGAATAGAGAACGGTAAGTCTGGTTATCAATCATTCAATCAATCTTTGTCCATGACCCACCAATGTGGGATAGACGGCGTCCGAAAAATAAGACACAATTTTTTCTGATCTGTCAAAGCCTTTTTGGCAATTCCGTTCACTCCTAGTATAGTTAAAAACTTAGATTTTAAAAGCCGTTCCCGCCATAGCTTTAAAAGTCTCGATAAGAAATTCTGGTGGTGCCTTACAGTGTTCCTTAAAGGGCCTAAGTAATAAGGCGAACTTAATGTTCTGTACTCCACAACAGGGCACAGGCTTACCATGCGTTGAAGAATTTTCTGGTCAATTTTCTTTGTCCATGCTTGCACTTGTGTGATTTTGCACCCATTACGCTTAAATTGGTGATATAATTAAAATAATTCTGAATAAGACTCACGACGTAATAAATTAAGCTATTTAGTATTATAGAAGAGACTACTGGAATTTGAGGGACTGGAAAATGTTTTTCATACTGTACCAACTGAGGCTCCTAGTTTGTAAAATTAACTTTAATCACTGATTTTTTACAGATACATAAAAAATAGAATAACCACAATATTAATACTAATGACTACTGTAGGCAGCCGTTAGCCTATTTGGGCACATCAGTGCATGGATGAACATCCAATCACAGAACAACATAATATATAATATATTATGCATCCAATATTCCAATAGCTCTTCTAATCTAAAGCAGATTAACTTCGTGTTGGAATAGAATGGGGGGAATAAATAAAAAAAATTAAAAATAATATTAATAAGAGTGTATTCTTTCCAATACCAGTACAAATGACGCTACTGTGGCCATAAGTGTATACACTTACAGTACAATGTATTGTAAATTGCAGCTGATTTTAAATTTAAGCGGGGAAAAGTATTGTATTGTTGCGCATTATAGTTAAACTAATTTCTTAAATATAATTAGTCTGATACATTTATTTATTTATTTAATACATATCATTAATATTTTTTAATAAAATACCTCATATTTAATTAACTAATTAACTTGCGTTAAGAACTATATGTTGTAATGCTGAGGACCATAGTAGTACTGCGGTTATCGGAATATGGCGGACACTTGTTGGTTGTTGTTTTTTTCTTCTATTTACCCTTATTGTGCCTTTCTCAGTAATTATATTTGTCCCAACAGCAATCTATCAGTGGTTTTATACTAGTTTTTTTGTATACATTTATCCCAGTGGTCCGCAACGCGCGCGTTATTACGGTTTAGGTTAGGTATTTCAGTGTTTTATTGCTTGTCTACCTGTGCATTTTTGATGTGCGACGAATAAATAGGATGTGTCTAGTTATTGGTGCGCGGTTCCAAGGAAATGGATAATATGCCTCCAGGTTTAGCTGAGAAGTAAGTTTAAGAATCTTTATTTATTGAGAATTGTGAAGTTTGGGCATTTGACAGACAGCTCTGTGCTATATAATAGGCCTCCTGTCTTGGGCTTGTCAGGTAATAAAATTAGCCTATTCTGGCTTGTGTGGGATTCTTGTTGCCATTACAATAAAATTAGGCTGCGTTTTGCGTTACAAAGGGAAAATTCTTTATATTTAAGCGCTCTGAACGCTGTATATGTATGCAATGCAGCTGTCTTCACACAAACAAATAATATCGGGGCGGTAGCTGTGTAGCCTACTATCACAGCTAAAACTGCTTCAAGTTTTATTACTTTGAAAACATCTTACCAGAGGCTGCATGCCATGATGCCCTTCAAAAATAATCAAGACCTACGTTACACAGTTCACCATTTACGCAAACTTATTTCTAATATTTATATTAAGATTTATGATGCCTTGCTCACATATATATTAAAAGCGACATGCGTTTCTAGCAAAATCTATTATTTTACTGCGTACTGATTCCGTTTTAACAAGGAGGAGGTCTGCAAACTTCATAAATCCGAAATGCAAATCCCTTCATAACCGCCTTTGGGATGAAACTTGACTGAAGGGTTACTGTGAAAGAAGTGGGAAACTCCGAGACTTCAAACCGTTCTGGCTTCTTGCCCAATTGAACTTCAGACGATGAGTTATGATTAGGATTAAAAGACGAGTCAGGCAATTGCAAAGGATTTCACGGCCGGAGTCGAATGAAGAACCAGTAGAATCCGGGCTGATGGGCCGTGGTCGAAATGAAAGTAAATTTGAGGTGGGCCGTTCTTACTGGAGCCGTTCCTAAGAACGGTTCTTGAGCTTGAAACTAGTTGCAAGGGCTCCCGGATGCCAAAAGAAGCTAATCTTGAGGAACGCAATGCAAAATGGGGATATCCGTATTGCCGGTCAGTTACTTAACAAGTTCTTACTCCACGGAAAATTAGTGTTAATGAATATTTTTTACTTATTTTTATATAAGCTAACCATTGGCAAACTGGTTCCTACAGAGTATGAACAGAGCACGATTACTAGTCACCAGTATTGGGATTAAGCCTAAGCCAGGAACTGGTTCCAAAAAGAATGCATATTAGGAACCGTTATTCTTGAATCACTGGAACTGGTCACGCAAGCTCCTGAAAAAAAACAGGAACGGCACAACTCTAAAGTGAACTTCCAAACGTTTCGTCAACATCACGTCGACAACTTCAGTGGCGCTGCGTAGACTTCGAAGGTTGTACCTCGGTGTCTCCGTAACTTTCATATCGACCATCAGCCCATCAGCCCGAATTCTACTGGTTCTTCATTCAGACGAGTCAGGCTTTGTATTCTCCGAACAGAGAAAATTACGGTGCCAATTATATAAATGATGTCAAAAGTTATATTGTTGCTCTACGCTTGAGAAAATTGAAACCTGACCCCCGCTAAACTGTTAAAAACAAGACATTTCGACGCCCCTAACTGTGTTGTTGTTGTTGACAGTAGCATGTAATGCCAATGATTGCTAATAATCGATCGATCACCGTACAGTTGATTTAGTGGTAGGGCAGTGCAATTAACTATTCCGCATAATTTTAATCAAAGCACTCCTGAAGGCGTCCAACTTGTCGATCCTCTTGATTTCGGCCGGGAGTTTATTATAACGACTAATTCCAAGGTCAAACACAGAATTTTTACCAAACATGGATTTTTTATGTTCTAAAATGAAGTTATCAGCATTCCTGGTGTCATGACTATGAACATCTTTAAAAAAAAATTTTCTTCAAATATGCCGGGAGAAGATTGTTTTATATCTTATATATAAAAGTCATGACATCGAGAAATACTTGGTCTTCAAAATTTAACCACTCTAGTTCTTGCAGCATCCTATCCTTAGAGGTGTAATCCTATCACTTTCTTTCAACCCTATATATATCATACATAATCCTCCACTCCTTCTGGTATTTCTCACGGGGGGGGGGGGGGGGGGGCAAAATGACAATTAGGTACGTTTCTAAACAAATTGTAACGATTTACTCGTTAGTGAAATGAAATGAAAAACGGCTTTATATTAGGCGAGCTTTATAGTAGGGGAGCCCGCGATGCTAAATGGGGATTTACTCGAGCGTCATAGAGACCTACTGGGTTGCAAAGCTTAGATGATAAAAAGAAAAAAATGTTATATAATGTACACCTCTTCAGGGGTGGAGTAAGCGGCTATAGATTTTCAAAAATGTAAAAAAAAAAGACGGTTGCGTGGACATACTCGAGCGCGTCAGATTTTGATATATATGGTTCATCTATATATTCTTGACGAGCTGTGTGGTAATCTGACGATTATCTGGAGGGATCTGCCTAATCTGACAATTAAAAGAAAAAAATGGCTTGGGCTCCCCTACTATTAGCCCCGAAGGGCTAATCTACCAGCTGACCTATTTACAATCTATTTTATTTTTCACATTATTATCATACGTAACGTGACATTTTCATAAAAAAGAAGAAAAGTAAGCGTCAATGTCGTGTTTTCTGTCGCAAGTGAGCAATTGACCCCCTGGGGCCTCCATTGACTCCCATGCAACACATCCTCTGGCATCAATTCCGCTCTTTTGTGATCGTCCTCAATCAGGTTTCCGTACCTCTTTCTTGGTCTTCCTTTTCTTCGCGTTCCCGCCGTTTCCTTACGCACCTGCTGTTATCCATTCGCTTTACGTGTTGGAATCATTGCAGTCTTCTTTTCTTTATTTTCAGGGGCAGAAATGCTGGAGTGCTGTTGAACGGCGCATCATTCCGCAGGTCGATGACGAGCCGCGGCTCCGAACCCGCACCTGCCAGTCCGACCCCCGACGCCCGCGTTGTCATGGTCGTCACCGTTCAGAAGGACGAGAATGGCTACGGGATGAAAGTGTCGGGGGACAATCCAGTGTTTGTTGAGTCCGTGAAAGATGGTAATTATGACATATATTACTATATCTCTTATGATCTTATTATGTGCCATCGGCCTTACCATGTTGAATCCATTTGAGCAGAGCATGTTTCAAAATGCGGCAAACTTGGTAGTGTGCACAGCGTTGGCAGGGGAACATGGTGGGGCATGATACCGCGCTAAGACTATACCAGATAGTCTACGTGCGCGTCAAGTCCTGGTCACATCCGATTTAATCGTGTGACTTTATCATGTTCGCCCAAGTGGTTCGGACTCCACTATAATCAGGAAGTCCACCCTGTCAGTCAACTCCCCTTTCCCCCTTAGGGTGCCTCAAGTTAATAAACAGACTCACTCCCCCGCCTGGCTGACAGGGTTGTTTAAAGCAGAAATGCTGAAAGCAGGCGTTAGAAAAAACAACAACAAATATGTATCGTATCATAATATACAGTATATTTGTTATTATATTGTAGCAGCCTATTAGATACAGCTTTGATCCTCGCATCCAAATATGAACCATTCAGTCTAGCCTCGGCCATTCGTGATAATAGTTTTTTTTTTTTTTTCGGCCGGTACTCCCCTGCACCGAAGGAATATATTTATAAATGTAAACAATTATACCTTTGTAATACAAATAACCTGTGGGCCCCCAAGTTAATAAACTTGTCGGGGCCTCGCACAGTAAACGCTATAGATGATGCAACATGTTTTCAATTTCACGTCTGTGTTAGCAAAAAAACTTATTTTTAATTTCAAATCAGTTTCATACCATTTAAAATTATAAATTAACGTCAAAAGTAATTATAGTAAAGTAAAGCACCTTATCATGCCCTACCTTGTTCCCCTGCCAACGCTGTGCACACTACCAAGTTTGCCGCAGTTTGGAACACGCTCTACTCTCGTGGATTCAACTTGGTAAGGCCGTTGGCCAAAAACTAATTCTCAATACAATACCTCATCATAATATAGCTTATATAATTCATATTGCACATACTGGTGAAGCCTACAGCTTCATCAAGCCTGACATGTTGCTGACCACAACACCTCAAATGAAACCAGTCCTCTTGCCGAGACCCTCAGTTGGTTGTCTTGCTACTTGCGTTATTTTTTCTTTGTTTTGTATGACGCTCCACCTTCACCGTCAGGACCTGTAGAGTAGTGGTAAAGACTCCGACTTTCACATGAAAGGTGGTTGGTTCGAGTCTCACCCATGCTACATTTTCTGGCCATGCTTCGGAGAGCATGTAAAGCAGGCGGTCCCGGGTCTTCTTAGTTCAGTGTAAGGGAGGGCTTTATGGCCCTAACTCCGCTAGATTGGCTTAGTAATACAATAGAACAAAAAAAGTCAATATTTCTTTATATTTTATCTAAGGGCTCTCAACTCGCGGAGGTCGGTTTCTAGTTCGTCCTTCCAGCGGTTTCGTGGACGTCCGTGTAGTCTTCTTCCCGTCAAATTTAATTTTTTAATTTTATTTTGAAAAGATTATTCGCATGCAAACAATTCAAAGAATGTATCCGAATAACCTCTTCAGTCGCCTCTGTAGGTAATACCTGTATTGAGTTACGACAGGTCACCGATCGCATGATGTGTAGAGACTCGCACAAGTGCGAACAAGCTACCACTATGCCACTATGCCAACTAGATTCTTACATTTTGTTCAAATTCATTCAAACATTCGGTTGGACTATTCCTATTTTGAAATGCCGCGTTAAATAGTGGGGATTTCAAGGTTGCCGATGCAGTAAAGTTGTTAGTGCGGTCTGACATATACGAGAACTTTTGCGGCTATTTTACGAACGGAAAGGATTGCCTTCAAGGTGGCTTTTAGAAGGATGCGACGCCCCCGCGGCGACTACTAGCTTATCCGTTTATGATTCACCGCAATGGCCAGAGCCTGCCTGGATGTTCTTCCGAGTTAACGCGTTTTTTTATGGCTCTATAGGAGCTGAATAGAGATCTTAATAGTAGAGATCGGACAATCCCTACCCGCTAATTTTTGTGAATTTGTGGGCTCACCTCCCGCGTCTCCCATGACCTACCATTGAAAAGGCGAGGCAGGTAAGACACTAGGGCCTGAGAATTTTGGTGGGAGCTTCTATATACGTGTAGAGCGTTTTTAATGGCTTAATAGGAGCTGGATAGAGATCTAGACAGGAGAGATCGGACATTCCCTTCCCGCCAATTTTCGTGAATTTTTGGGCTCACCTCCCGCGTCTCCCATGAACTACCATTGAAAAGACGAGGCAGGTAAGACACTGAGCCCTGTGATTTGATTTTTGGCGGGAGCTCTCATATACCTGTAGAACTTTAAATCTATAGATAAGGCTTGTTTCCGGTTATTTTTATTATTCTTAGGGGAGCACGCCTAGTTGTTGTTGTTGTTGTTGTTTGTGAATATGAGTAGCGTAGAAACGCTAATTTGTCTCTCCATACAATCACATAATATTAATCACAGTTTCACTTTAGTCTGTGCACTAACGCACTATTGCCGCTTGGACCTTGCCCTACAGGCTATGCCAACGACCCGAGAACCGTTGGAGAATCCTCAGTGCTGACCACGGCTCTGTTTGGGATATTGTGATCAGCAGCATGTCCGGCAGTCGCGTTTTTCCCCTACGGATGGAGACCAGCTACCCATTAGGGTTGGGTAGGCCCAGGAAAATGTTTCCTTTTATGTCTAGTATCACAACCTTCCATTTCATAGTCTAGTTCTCTAGAAACTGAACAGAATCTGACCTCATTGAATTATCAGACCTTTTGCTATTGTTTCTGCATTACTTATGGCCGTTATAAATCTGGGAAATATGTCCTCGTTTGAGGAACCGGCGTAATTTGATATAACAACGCCGGTTCCGGTTGTAAGCTTTCGCTTGTTTCATTGCGTCAATAGTAAGCTTGTCTCAACTTGTCCATTATCGCTTGTAGCCCGTGTAGGTTGACATCGAGGACATAATATACTAGTTTGCCACTGGCCAAAAATCCAAAGAATACAAATAATGTCTGAAATCCATGGGGTCGTGGGAATTAGACGAGGGACCAATGGGCCACTTTACCTAGGTCCATTAAAATTAAAAGTTTACTTAAATTCCGGTTGTAGGTGACAATGGATAAGCCAAAATTTACTTACCACCGAGGCGTCAGCCGGGGTAACCATTTCCCGTATAGTCGTTGGAAATGTTAGAGAAAGTGGAATCCGAAAAAATCTACAATGCATTGGAAATTTGCAATAGGAAAAACATCGTTGCCTAAAAAATAATAATAATAATATATATATATATATATTTTTCTTTCTTTTCCTTGTCCAGCATATATTACAAAAATACAATACATAATAACTCCATCCCGCATCCCCAAGCTAACGCTTATTTGGGACAAAAGACTCATACAGTGCTGCTAAACAAGGCTTAATCATTTATTTTTGTTATTTATTTATACTGTTTATTTTATTTTATTTTTACTTGTTATTTTAATGTCAGTTTTTATTATTATTAACTCCCATTGACCAGCCATCTTTTTATTATAATAATAATAATCCGAAGGCGAGAGCCACACTCATTGGCGGACTGGGACTGGAAATCGGCCCTGGCATTTTCGCCTTTTTCGGATACCGCGGCCCCTTTCTAAGGTCAAAAAGGCAGACGCGCGCTTACATTTGTAATTCTTAATGCTGTTGTAATGCTTGTTATTTACACAAGTTTTATTTTATTTTGAAAATATGTCCTTTGGACGTCCGGCCCCACACAACTGCTTTTGGTCCGGCCCACCGGGCAGGTGCCTGTCTGCCCGCCGGTCCAGTCCACCACTGGCCACACTTAGAATCAGCTGCTCTTATTCATCACCAGTGCCTTGCTATAGTAAGACCACGACGAGTTGGGCCATAAATTGCAGCCGAAAAATCACTGTTAATTGACTGAACGTTACGCGATCAACAGTTAACTTAAAAAATGATATATACGAAAGCTCACATCGCATATGTATATAATTTGTAAGATGACTGTTGTTGCGTAACACTTGCAGAGTACGCCAGAGAGTAAACTTCCTGTGATTTTTCTGCTGTGAAGTATTATGGCTCAATTCGGCGCAGTTTTAATACAATACAATTCAATACAATATTTTATTTATATCCTTCAATACAATACATAATTACAATATTTCATGGTATGGGCTCTAAGGGATAAACCCGCGCTGGGCCCTTGATTTATTGAAACTTAAAATTAGAAATTATTGAATTAAGAATAAAAACTAACACTGCTTGATCTACTAACTACTTTTAACTAAACTAAACTAAACTGACCTTTTTTTATAATTAACTAAGTATGCTTATGTTAAACTAATTTATTATTAACGATGATTGATGACAATGTAATAATTAAGGAAAGTATGTTATGAATTTAAAAGAAAATTTTTAACTTTAAAAGAAAGTTTTATATTATTAGGTTTTTATTATTGTTAATATTGTGCTATAATTTTCCTTCAGAAATTTAGTAATGTCTGACTTGAATTGGTTGAGTACGGTTATTGATTTTATATGTTCAGGAAGAAAGTTGTAAAGAGCGATAGAAATATAGATATGGAAATGCTTATAATGTTCTAAGGCGCCGATTCCACCGACCGGCTGGGGCTAAATACAAAAACGGTGACGCGGTAGCAGACATTCAAGACTTAGGCGGGGTTTCCACCGACCTCGCATAGCAGAATGCATATGACATTGACGGAAATTTTAGTTTTCCTCTATTCCATAGTTAAGGCGCCCATTCCATTGACCGGCTAGGGCTATTTCCAAAACGGTGACGTGGTAGCAGACACTCAAGACTTAGGTGGCGTTTCCATCGACCTCGCATTGCAGAATTGACGGAAATGTTTATTTTCCTCTATGCCATAGTTAAAATTGATCAATGATCATACAGTAAAATCACAAACAAACAAACTAAAATAAAAAATGGCTTCACGGGATATGTTAATTACAAACATTTTAATAGATTTCTATAAAAAGAAAAACAAACATTTCCGTCAATGTCATTTGCAATCTGCAATGCGAGGTCAGTGGAAACGCTACCTAAGTCTTGAATGTCTGCTACCACGTCATCGTTGTTGGAAATAGCCCTAGCCGGTCAATGGAATGGGCGCCTATAATTGATCAATGTTCATACAGTAAAATCACAAACAAACTAAAATTAAAAAATGGCGTCATGGGATATGTTAAGTACAAACATTTTAATAGATTTCTATAAAAAGAAAAATTCTAATTTCCGTCAATGTCATTTGCATTCTGCAATGCGAGGTCGGTGGAAACCCTGCCTAATCTTGAATGTCTGCTACCACGTCACCGTTTTTGTATTTACCCGTAGCCGGTCGGTGGAATCGGCGCCTTAGCTGGGTAGATATTCTTCCGAGTTGACGCTCTTTTATGGCGTTACAGGATCAGAAGATAAGGCTTGGGGCAGATGGCTGCTGGTGGGACAAAGGAGTTGTTACTGTTAGCGGGAAGCTGATGTTATGCTGTGTAGTATCAAGGGGAGGTTTATCATTATTTTACTTTGGTCTGTCCTTGGTACATTCAGCCGCCCTGTACTTATCACCCCATTCATTTTTAGGCGTGCATATGGTCAGAAGTTCACTCAACGTGGAAAATTATACCGTACGTTTGGAAGGAAAAATATACCTCTAGGCCTGGGTTCACACGATATGCTACTTAACAAATTTTTAAAACCTACTTTAATGTATTAGGATATAAATTACTTTTATACCCATCACAATTATTGCTTTCCAATTTATACGTAGTATAAGGAAAGCTTTGTGACGGTCGAAATTTTCGATTCCGAGATTTCAACGGATTTACACGTTTTGAGGTCCCAGGAACCAAAAAAAGTGGTTTTTACGAAATGTCTGTCTGTCTGTCGTTCTGTCTGTCTGTGCGTCGATTTCCGGGCAAACTACTCGGTCGATCTTGATGAAAATCGGCATGTAGGTTTACAAAAATCATACCTCGGAACAATATTTTTGTATTTGGGGCTAACTTAATTTGGGGGGGTTTTATTCTCAAAAAACTCCAAAAAAAATTATTTCTCAAAAACGGCTTCAACGATTTCTTTTAAATTCACCTAAATTGTAGTCGTTATTAATATTAACGAAATGCGTGGGGTCGCTTGCTCCTTGATAGGTTGCTTCTGGGGGTAAAAAAATAAAAATAACTAAATTTTAATGAAAAATGACTAAAAAATAATTTTTCTGCGAAACCTTTCTATCGATGATTTCAACCTTCAGGCATGTTTTAGGTGTTAAATTGAGTAACGAAATTGGACAGGTTGCTTTCCCAGAAAAGTATTTGGTTTTGTAAAAAAAAATTTTTTTTTGAAAAATGATAGAGAATTCACGCTCAAATGCATTGCGTGCCCTGCCAATATTGCTGTGTGGTAAAGTGTTGGTCTGACCTATCTAGAATTTACCTCACCTCCAGTGACGTCAGGTGGACACCCCCCCCCCCCCCGAGATATCGGAAATTTAACCATAGGAAAATTATTTACCATGAAATTACTCATTTTCTCTATCTACTAATTTTGATAAATTGGAAAGCATGTTCGAGTAAACTCGGTCCGGTTCTTATTATTTTCTAAACGAAATCTTTTTTAGTACTGGAAAAACAAATTTTTCCCGTCAATTTAAGCTTGATTGTTAAAAAGTGGGTCACATGATCTGGACGCCATTTGTGATGCCGCAGAGTAGCAGCCAGTTGTAGAATTATTAGTATATGTACAGTAGGTAGTATCCGGAATGTGACGTCATTTTTTGTTACTCATGCTGCCGGCGCTTTGGCCCTTGTAATCCGCAGCTAAACACATTAACTTTATTTTTTCAATATTTTTATTTTTTCATAAAATGTTCCACTATCGAAATCTTACATATTTTGTAGAGGCCCTGTCCGTAATGCTGAGGTCCTGGGGCGAATGGATACTGAGTTTCTGCTTACTGTTAAGGAACGGAAACCAACTGTATTAATTAACTAAACTGTATTACTTGTAACGAAAAATATCGCATTGTGCATGTTATAATCCTAGGGAAGATAGAAAGGCTTCCGGAAGAAGAACATCTTGGTTGAAAAACCTGCGGCAGTGGTTTGGCAGGAGCACGACTTGCCTCTCCAGAGCAGCAGTGCCCAAGGTACAAAGATCGCCAATTTTCGCTATAAGAGGCATATAAAGGAGAAGAAGAAATTAGTTATTTCCGGGTTTAATTAAAAAACCTGACCTGTTTCTTTAAAGCTTTGTCTTTTCATTTCTCTTTTGACTTGCGTGCTATCCCGGAATACTAGAGTCAATTGAGTTCTCTCAGAACACGATAGGCTTGGTGTCTCGCTGATAATGCGATTGATGACAGTATTCAAAAAACAATTAAAAATATGGGTAAAACAAGAAATAGATGCATAAGATAGACAAAAAAATAAATAACACACAGAATATCTCCAACCTTTTACGCACACAATACTAACATATTACTAATTACTAATACACTAACATGAGGAGACGGAGGAGTACAAGCGGATCGACCACGGCTTATTAGCTCGCATCCCTTTGTCTCCTCACCAGACTCCGGCCAGGGAAGCCTACGTGATTATACTAATATACTAACACAACAACAAAACTAGCATAATTCAACTTTGGTTTCCATACAGTTATTTGTAGTTATTTAGTTATTTGTATAAAAGCCTAAACCGCACACGGACTAGTCCTGCGGTAAGTCACCCCTATAATTGTAAAAAAAACTTGTAAAAATATACAGCTTTTTGATTTGATTTGATTTGATTTGATACGACTTGCCTCTCCAAAGCAGCAGTGTCCAAGGTACAAAGATCGCCAATTTTCGCTAAAGAGGCATATAAAGGAGAAGAAGAAGAAAATAGTTATTTCCGGGTTTAATTAAAAAACCAAACATGTCTCTTTGCAGCTTTTTCTTTTCATTTCTCTGTTGACTTGCGTGCTATCCCGGAATACTGGTGTCAATTGAGTTCTCTCAGAACACGATAGGCTTGGTGTCTCGCTGATAATACAATGAACGCTACTCATTATCTTGAAAGCTCTATCATGCCTCTCCCGTACTAAAACTCCTTATGAAATCCAGTAGGAACTGGACGGAAGAATGAATAGCAATATGCGGTATGCTGAATTTATACTTGACCCCATTCCTCTCAGATCGTGTTACTTAGTGGTAACGACTCTTGATTGGCAGCCGAACGGTTGTGGGTTCGAATCACTCAGTTATTACTATATTTTTAAATATCTTATTTCATTGTTTTGTTCTTAATAATTGTGTGAACGATAATTCAGGTGTGCAGCCTGAAGGTAAAACGGTTACTTAGTGGTAACGACTCTTGATTGGCTGCCGAACGGTTGTGGGTTCGAATCACACAGTTACTACTATATTTTTAAAAATCTTATTTCATTGTTTTGTTCTTAATTTTGTGATCGATAATTCAGGTGTGCAGCCTTAAGGTAAAACGTTTACTTAGTGGTAACGACTCTTGATTGGCAGCCGAACGGTTGTGGGTTCGAATCACACAGTTACTGCTATAGTTCTTTTTTTTAAAATCTTATTTCTTTGTTTTGTTCTAAATTATGTCATCGATAATTCTGTTTTGCAGCCTTAAGGTAAAACGTGTTAATGAGTGGTTAAGAATCTTGATTGGCAGACGAAAGGTTGTTGGTTCGAATCACACAGTTGCTGCTATAGGTTTTTGATCTTATTTCGTTGTGGTTTGTGTTCTTAATTTTGTCATCGATAATTCAGCTGTCCAGCCTTTAGGTAAAACGTTCCAATTTTTGCTAAGTGCCTATTTCAATGGCAGGCTACACGGTTGCTAAGACTGTATCAGGTAGGGCGGTATCACTAAACGCCCAACAGGAAAATTGTTGGAATCACCCACCAACAACAAATAGACGGATGATGACATTGCTGGCTCTACGCCGGCTATCTCTCATACACAATGACACAGTCTATTCAAGTAAACATGCCATCATCGCATGCCTAGGTAACCTACTAACTAACTTAATCCAATGATCTCCGAGACGAACGGGAGTTACGGGCTCGAAGCAGAAACTGCGGCTAACTTGGTAGTGTGCACAGCGTTGGCTGGGGAACATCGTAGGACATGATCGACTTCGATGGCAAGGTGGTAGCGTACTTGTACTTGTGCGAGTCTCTACATGCCATGCGATCGGAGACGTGTCGTAACTCAGCACAATTATTAATTTACTCATTGAGACGACTGAAGAGGTCAATCGGATGCATTCATTAAATTGTTTGTATGCGATTAACCTTTTATATTTAAAAAAAAATGATGACGTGCTGAGACTATACCAGCCAGTCTAAGTGCTTGTCGAGTCCTGGTCACCTCCGATTTAATCGTATGACATTACAATGTTCCCCAAGTGGTTCGGAATCCACTATAATCAGGAGGTCCACCCTGTCAGTCAACTCCTTTCCCCCAAGGCGAAAGAGTCTGCCCTTTGGGTTCCTCAAGTTAACAAACAGACTCCTCACTCCCCCCGCCAGGCTGACGGGGTTGCTTAAAGCAGAAATCCTGAAAGCGGGCGTTTGAAACGACATGTTGTCAGGACCACATCCAAAGCCCGTATACGAATAATGAGACGGTGGGCTACGGAGCCACTGCTCTGGAAGGACGAAGTAGCAGGCAATCCGTAAGGGAGGAATGAGGGAGAGAGGTGGTGTTAACCCCTTGCTGTAGCTCTAAAAGATGAAGAATATGAGGAAGATATTTTCTGAGGCAAAGCACAGGGATCAGCGATAGAGCGGGGAATATGAATGAGGACAGGTGGATAATCGTATCACAGTTGATAGCGTCTGCTAAATCTAGGCTACGGATTGATGCGCAACGCAACCTGATGGAACGGCCCGCCTTGTCTTGGAACGCTCCAACATAACCTCCCATGTACTGCGTCCAGCAAACAAAGCTATGATAGGCCATTAACTAACTGCGTTTATAAACTTTTGTAACCTAACCTACGATAATTATGTCGTTTTTATGGTTCTCTCAACATTATTAAATATTAAATATTCCTATTAAATAGGAACCAAATTTTGGTTTTGTGCAAAAATAATTGTTTTGAAAAAATGATAGAAAATTAGAAAGGGCATTGCGTGCCCTGCCATTATTGCTGTGTGGTAATGTGTTGGTCGGACCTATCTAGAATTTACCTCACCTCCAGTGACGTCAGGTGGACACCCCCCCCCCCCCCCGAGGTATCGCAAATTTAACTAGAGGAAAATTATTTACCATGTAATTACTCATTTTCTCTATCTACTAATTTTGATAAATTGGAAAGCATGTTCGAGTAAACTCGGACCGGTTCTTTTATGGTTTTTTTTTTTAAATTCTAGTACCAAAATGAAGTAGTTTGTGTCTGCAATTACGTGCTAATATTTGACTTAATGTTTAGGACTGATATCGGTCGGAATTTATACTGTAGTTGAGTGCCAAGACTGTGTTTTATTTCAAATTTCCAATAACTCAGCCGTTTTATTTTCTTATTTCTAACTTTGGGAACCCCTGTTCTAGTGAGTCAATTTAATTCATTGGGTTTTATTTATTATTTAATCTTATTCCCGGATAAGTTATTATTTTCATCTTCAACTTGGTCTACTGGCGTTGACAATAAATGCGTATTTAAACTGCTAAACCAGCTCCATTGCTCATTCGTACATGCAGTTACTGAATGTATTACAGCCAATGCTCTGACGCCAAACATTCTTTGAGATTTAATTCCCGTTGAAATTTATAGCGCTGCGCTATGAGGCAAATCCGCTGTGGAGAGATTTAAGTTCGGGCTGTTGATCATTTTGAAATATTAAATTCGGACAGCTTTACAGCCCCGCTTTTATTAGGGCTATATTACTTCTAATGGGTTCCTGTAAATGAGTTAAGCCGGCTAGTTTTCCAGTTAATTTTTTTTCCTGCCGCCAAGTGTTTTTAATAATGAAATTGCTGGATAGGTATCATTAAAACTTTTAGGGTAGCTTCGTAAGCTGGATACTCGGATGTTGTCATTTATTTAAGAGTGTACGTCCCGTAGGAAATTGGCAGTCCGAAATTTAATACTTCTTTTTATTTAATATAATATTAAAATATTGGTTCAATTACGTTGTAGGAGGCTACTTAATTATATAATAAGCTATTATTAATTTTCGGTTTGTAGTTTTTCCTGGTATCTAGTTTACGTGAAATTTTAGCTCTCATTTTTTTTTTTTACCCGTGTGGGTAAACGCGCTTTCTGGTTTGTAGTTGCCGGTGTTGTTGTCTGTGTTGTGTGTGTATGGTATTAGTTGGTGGTGTGTGGCCCTCAATTATTTTTATGAAAAGGCTATGGTACCAAAATTTGAAAAATATCCTATATTATGTAGCAAGAAGTAGACTTCTACAAGAAGTGTTACGCGAACAAGTTATCTTACAAATTATATATGCATTGCGAGCTTTCGCATAATTATATCATTTGCATGACTGTTATTCGCGTAAAAGTTCCATAATATGCCTCAGTCAACTTACCGCGATTTTTCTGCTGTGACGTATGCCTAAACTATGCGTAGTTTTACTCTAGAGAATGGGCTATTTGGTAGTAGTAGCAATATAATATGAAATATGCTAGATAAGTTAGATTATAGGTTAACAATAATACTTAATGGTTTTGCATAAAAAATTGTTAATTATTAATATACAGATACGTATAATAAATGTTGGTGTTTTTAACTGAGGAATACAAGAGCCAAGCTGATGGCAGATATGGGTGACATGAAAATTACGTCACATTTCGTATACCACTACTAATTGTACTGGCGGCGTCACAAATTACGTCACATTCCAGTCACGTGAGCAGCTTTTTAACCATCAAGCTTAAATTAATCAGGAAAAATATTTTTTTCCCCTACTAAATAGCTTTAAAAATATATATATTAGGGGTATAAATTAAATCTACTAATCTAATGCATTAAAATGACGTCCATGTCAATACTCTGCGTACTGTGCTAAACCGTTTGCTCATATGTATTTCAGGTGGAGCAGCTAGCAAAGCCGGCCTTCATTGCGGGGACATAATTCTTAAAGTAAACGGTGTCAATGTCACGCATTCAAAGCATACAGAAGTCGTCAGTCTAATCAAAGGTAGGAGGCATATTAAATTTACTTAGGCTAGCAATAGAGAACTGGTATTGTGCACTGGGAGGTCGTCAGTTCGATTCCCAACATGTAGATTTTTTCAATGGTGTGCGCATCTCTAGGATCACGCATTCAAAGCATATAGAGAAGTCGTCAATCTAATCAAAGGTAGGTGGAATATTAAATTTGCTTAGGCTAACAATAGAGAACTGGTATTGCGCATTGGGAGGTTGTCAGTTCGATTCCCAACATGTAGATTTTTTTTCAACGGTGTGCGCATCTCTAGGATCACGCATTCAAATCATATGGAAGTTGTCAGTCTAATCAAAATGTGCTTTGACTAACAGTAGAGAACTGGTATTGCGCATTGGGAGGTCTTCAGTTCGATTCCCAGCATGTAGCGTTATTTTGTTTCTTCTGTCTACACAACAACCCTAACAGATGTTTCTTACTGTCATAACATCACTACACTTACTTCACTTTTTCGTGTCCAAGCGAACGTCCCAAAATTGGGCAGCGCTGTTGGCCTCCCACAGGTCGTCTTTCTCTACAATACTGTTGGACCATGCATTGAAACAAACGAAACCCTTTGTTCATTCGAATACTTCCAAGCATTCAATTAGGTGTTTCGTTCGTTATGTGCGTGATGAAGTGTCGCTTGAAGGACTGTTTGACGGCCCCAGAATGGCCTGTGAGTCTTCTTTCGGCTTCTTCATCGGCTTTCGGTTTTTTTTTGGCCTGCTCGACAGCACTCCTCCAGTCACCTAGGTTTTGCACGACGCTCTACCATCTACGAATTGTACCAGTCAGGGTATTTTAACGTTGGAAGGATGAGTTGGAAACTGACCCTCGCGAGTTGGGAGTCCGCAGATGGTGGAGCGTTGTACAAAACCGATATGACTGGAGAAGTGTTGTCGAGCAGGCCAAAGCTCATCAAGGGCTGTAGAGCCAGAAGAAGAAGAATTTGTTGATAGTATCCGCACGATTCCTTCTATATTCCTGTAATGCAGTTCCGTGGTAAACCAACAAGTGGTTATGTATGCGTTGGCGTGGTAGCCATTGTTTTGTAATGAGAATCAGTGTAGTCGGTATTGCGCCAGTCTTCCGTACTCTTTGCGGTACATGGAACTCATGCAACCGTGATAATTTATTATCAACACAGTATGGCTTGAATGGAATTTGGTAGCGTTTTTTGGGGTTGAAAGGTTTTTATTGTAGAGCCCTGGAAGATGACTGACGGACGGACTGGTGTTATGGTCTTCTGCTTTGCTCTTAGTGTTGCTACTTGCTTGAGCCCTTGACGGGGTCATCTCAGGTCCACTTCTTGTAAGCAATTCTGTCGGGAGAAAGGTGTGCCAAATCAGTCCAACTGAAGCCCCCCAAAACCTCGGAAGTTTGAGTCTGAGTCTCTGTCATCTTATGTATTGCAGTATTGTATGGTATATAACACTGACATTTCGGTCAGGGCATGTACCTATAGAATAGTGCTCCTCGAAAGGTTGTTGTTTCGAGTCCCACACTTGCTACATTTTCTGGCCACGCATCAGAGGGCATGTAAAGCAGGGGGTTCCCGGGCTTTCCTATTGGAGTTTAAGAGAGGGCTTTATAGCCCTAACTCCGCTAGGTTGTCTCAGTAATAGAACAAAAGGTCAATATTTATGTATTTATTACACTAACTTTGGTTGAAGAGTGCCATTAAAAAACATACTATATTCCAAATACGTCAGCAATCTTCGGATCCTGACGTCCGGCGGTGTGTCTGTGTGTGCCATTCCTCCACTTCTCATCTGTTGTTTCCTCCTCCCTCCCCCTCGCCTCAGATGGGTAAACCCAACAGCTACTCAGAGGGAGGGGGGCCCCGGAAGGACGGCCAACCGTCTACTCTCAATCCATGGAACTAGATACTACTTTTTGGTTCAAAAAACAAGGTTCACAACTTTTGGTAAAAATTTTGTAGAGTTGGCGAAAAATGGCTGCTTCCAAAAAAAAGGCGTGGCTTTAGATCGAGTCAACTTAAATGGAGGGAAAAACGGTGTTTATTTAAAAGTGTACTTACCTTTTATTAATACGAGGGAAATCACTGTTACGTATCTAATTGATGTAAGTCAATTAAATACCGAAAACGACATTACGTTGTTACAATCTCAATCTAGATATTCATTGTTATAATTAAGAACACTGATCATACAATAGTACCAGGGTGCAGATTGTTCTCTTGCCATGTTGCTACATATGTTGAGTTTCAACAAGTAACAGAGTGTTTCAACAAGCTTTATTGCTAATAGCTCGGTAATTATAATTCCCTCTACCGTTTTATAGTTGTTTGACAGTGTTGTACCGTATGACTGGTTGCAGTATGTTATTTTAATGGTGAAACCCTGACTTATGACCGTGTTAGATGCAGGGAAGTTTCAAGGAATTCCGTACACAGAGACATAGACAGACGTTTATAGAATTAGCAATTGCTAATTACTTAAATTAATGACATCCACTGGGTAAATCATGCACAGTATAGATTTGTAACTGCAAAGGCTTTCACGGCCGGAGTCAAATGAAGAACCAGTAGAATCCGGGCTGATGGGCCGTGGTCGAATTGAAAGTGAACTTCCAGGAAGTTCTTCATTCAACAGTATAGATTGCTGGCAGAGTGGAGCCTTTTTGCACATGACTTTCAGTGTGATAAGTATTTCGAGTATAGAGAGACTTGTTTTATTGCTGTAATAAAAAAGGTTAATCGCATACAAACAGTTTAATGAATGGATACAATTGACCTCTTCAATCGCCTGAATAAGTAACCTAATAAGGTACTTGTGTCGAGTTTTTTTTATATTTATTTTTTTAATAAAAGGTTAATCGCATACAAACAATTCAATGAATGTATGCGATTGACCTCTTCAGCCGCGCTAGGTTATTACCCGTGTTGAGCTACGACACGTCTCCGATCGCATGGCGTGTAAAGACTCGCACAAGTGCAAGCGCGTTGCCACCTGGCCATCGAAGTCGAAGTTATGGCACGTTTCCGATCGCACGATGTGTAGAGACTCGCACAAATACAAGCACGCTACCATCTTGCCATCGCAGCCGATAAGTAATAGAACTGGAGAATCCGGGTTAACGGGCCGTCGTTAGAAGAAATACTCCCTGTACATGTTGATGTGGTTGTCCGATTGCCAAATTTATGGGAGACGTGGGAGTCTTTCTCATTTTTCGGCCAATTTCCCATCATTTTGGGCTGAGCTGTTCATAAAATGGGGAGAAACTTTTATCCCTTGCTTCTAAATTTTCTTCGCTTGGCCCTCTTAGGGGGTTGGGTCAGCGATATGGCAAGCTATTTTCCATCTTTTCCGGTCGAATGCTGTTGCCTCGGGGATGTGTAATGCCCTACTATGCAATATGTTTTGTCTGATGATGGATTGTGTCTGTATCCGAAACGGGTCATATTAATAATTAATTTACTGTGGATCATGGCGTTCTTACTTCTCCGTTAGACCCTACTATGCCGTTTTCTAACAACGTAATTAAAAAATGACAATATTTTAGAATGGAAAGTGCTACTCTAGAATAATTGTTCTGTTAACAATATAATACTAAGACTTTCACGGCCGGTGTTACGTACGTGATGAATCAGTAGAATCCGGTACGATACGCCGATACATTTTAAATTTTTAACCCAGTTAAGTACCCTGTAGTAGTGTTCGTCGGGTTAATAACGACTTGGGCCTCATATTTGGGCCCATAGAGCGACCCCGACTTGACTGTCCTATGCCAGCCCATAGGACAGTGGACCTCATGATTATAGTGGATTCCGAACCACTTGGGAAACACAGTGAAGTCACACGATTAGTTCGGAGGTGACCAGGACAAGTCCTACCATGTTTCCCTACCGGCACTGTGCACACGACCAAGTTGTCTGCAGCTTTGGACCTGCTCTGGTCCGCTGGATTCAACTTGGTATGGCGGCCGGTAGTTAAGTACCCTACGGCCTATGGTTAAGTTATTACCAAGTTATTAACTTAATCTTGGTTAAAAATGTTAAAAAAAAAAAAAATTAATAGCACTTTCCATTCTATAATTATCTTGTTTACATTTTAACTCAGGTGATTAAGATTAAAAATAATCGCCATTGTAGGCCCCCTGGTCGTCGCCGCTTAACATGCCCCCCTCCCCCACCAGAGAAACTTTAATCCTTTGAGCTCTCAATAATATAGCGTCTGATAGTAAGAACTGGAACAGGATGGAAGGCAATAATTATCGACTTGTCCCAAAGGATCGGCGCGTCTGTGAATGGGGCCTCAATGATCGATCAGCCGGCCGGTCCTGATGTATGGGAGTGACTGCCATAAATTAGCATAATACAGTTCAAATAATAAATTACACGGTGGTTTAGTGACAGCATTTGCTTGGCCATACCTATACTATTGTCTCTCACGCTTCGGGCTAACCTTGACGCCTCTGCATACGAATGCACTAAAAAATGATTCAGACTTGATTAAGGTCATAGGCGTTTATTATAATATATATTTAAAAAAATCAGCAAATGCTACAATTGAAGAAGTCCCAAGCTTTGGGGAAATTAATATACACTTAAAAAATCGTATCGTTTTTATTTGCCTTTATTTCTTGCGGGACCGTCCCGTTTCGCGTCCCTCAGCAAAAATCACTGTCCCATCCTGCGTCTACCTCCGCTAGTGTCAGGCGGCGTTCTTTATATTTGCTTTATATTGTATTACCGTGACTATATTTGTTTACATCTGTACATTGCTGGCAATATACAATAATATCGTCGTCTTCTCTTCTGTAAAAACAACACGAATTATTATTATTACATATTCTTCTTCTTTTTCGTCTTCTGTAGCCCTTGATGGGCTTTGGGCCGCTCAGCAACACGCCGCCAGTCATCTCGGTTTTGTATGCACGCTCCACGTTCTACGGACTCCCAACTTGCAGAGGTTGGTTTTTACTTCGTTTCATGGATGACCCTGTAGTCGTCCTCTTGCCATGCTTGCTTTGTACATTTTTGTTCGGCATGCAGTCTTCTGGCATTCTCACGACGCGTCCCAGCCATCTTAGACAACTGAATAATAGTGTCTCAGCAGGCTTATCGCTGATGATCTAGTCTCTCTCATGTTGGCTCTTGCAAGTGGTGTCAATAAGGGACTTGCACTCGCCTCCCACCAGTCCGTTTCAATTTGCTATCGTTACTGGATTGTAGGTGCAATGTACGTCAATTAGTGTAACTACAAAGCTGCGTAATTGGTATTTTGATATATTCTGTTGATTGCTGATATTATGTATTGTCGAGTAGTGGTACTGACTCTGACTTTCACCCGAAAGGTTGTTGGTTCGAGTCCTACACTTCCTAAATTTTCTGGCCATGCTTCGGAGGGCATGTAAGGCAGGTTGTCCCGGGCCTTCGTAGTTGAGTGTAAGAGAGGGCTTTATAGCCCTAATTCCGCTAGGTTGGCTTAGTAATAGAACAAAAAGTCCTTATTTATTTATACCATGGATAGAGCATGGACAGGGGGGGGGGGTAGGTGGGGGTAAATCTATTGTAAGTAAATTTAATACGCTCTAATTTAATCGATACTACATACTGTATGTTTGTTTTATTTTTTTGACCCACAACTACCCCCCCCCCCCACATGGGCTGGATCCCTCCCTGGGATAGAGCATAAATTAAAGTTAAAGAAAGTAATTAAGATGCAAACGGAAGACGTAAGTGATCTCTATACAGTTCTGTGTGTACGCTAAAATAAAATACGGACTGACATGTCGTAAAAACCACTTTTTTGGTTCCTGGTACCACAAAACGTGTAATTCCGTTTAAATCTCGAAATTACCATTCGACCATCACCAACGTATAAAATATAGGAAAGCAAAAATTAAAATAACTTTGCTTCCTACTATCATGTATTGAATTGAAATAGTGTCCCCTTATGTAATTTGTGAGTAATAGATGGTATCAGGAGTTGGTTGCTTTTGTTTTTAACCCATTACCCTAGATATTGTGCCTAAACCGTATTGTTAAGACTCGCGGCTCCCACAATGGTGTTTATCGTCGCTGAACCGTAAATCTATAGAAGTAGGTGTCCAAGAGGTCAGTTTATGCACGATGTGGCTATCCTTGTCCACCTAGGTACTTAAACAATTAGCTATTCTTCTGTTTTTATCCTTATTTTTATTTTTTGCTTCTTATTAAGTGTAAAGGGCCTCCATTCATAGACTCCACTCCAGCGAGACAAGCCAAAAAAATTCATTTTCGCCAAATGTTATGTCTTTTGCTGTTTACCGCGATCCATTATTTTTTGACTGGCGGGCATTCTACTTTTTTTTACGTCTCCCGTTATAATTTGGATTGTCTTCCTCGAGGGGCAGATTTTAGTTTGCTTTTCGGGTTTTTATGTGGGAGCTCCTGTATTTTTGTTTGCAAGTTAAGCATAGGGTATAGTAATGATACACTGCGGCTATCAGGAAAATACTTACTCTACATCCTTGTCGGTTGTGGCTAATAGTTCTGTGGCACTGTGACAACTCCTAGATGTGAAAATTTCTGGGGCAACTTACTTTTACATCGCCTTTGTCCTCAGGGAGGGTCGGCGGCGTTTCCAAACAACTCTGTTTAGAGCGTCTTCCTTGTTTAGGGCGAGAGCTCTTATGTCTTCCTCGATTTTTCTGGGGAGTGTCATTTTCGGTCTTCCCCGGGGCGGGGTCCAGGGAGTGTCATGTTCTGTATACGCTTTAGGAGGGATGTTTCCTCCCTCAACCTGTCACGTTTTTTCAATGGCTGCTCATAAGGCCATAGGCGGCACCTGAAATTCAAAAATTTATTTTTGGCGGGAAGTGAATGTCCTATCTCTCCCATATAGAACTCTTGCGACTCCAAGAGATGCTATAGTGTCTATAGTCGCTTCTGTCGTCTTCAGGAGAGTAGACCCATTGTTTTCTTCAGGCGTTGGCATCTCGATATTCCGATCATCCGACTCTCTCCCTCTCTGCTATTCTATGCACGGTAAAAGTCCACCCCTTTCTTAGCCTTATAATTGGTAATTAAAGGGTTGAACGATATCTTTGACTTAACAGATCTTGGACAGGTGTGGAACTGCGAAGGGTATGTGACATTGAGAGAAATATGGCGGCCAGAGTTCTTCAAGGGCTTTTGTGCCATGATGACGATGAAGATTGCTGATGATGATGATTTAGGTTAACCGAAATTAGGGGACCTAGAAAAGTTTGGGCTTGATGGGATTCGAACCCATGATCTATGCCTTGCCGGGGCATCGTACTCTAATTTCGGTTATAACGAGGAGGTTGCCTCTTCAACCTAAGTTAGTTTATTATCAGTATTATATAACATATAATGCTTACTTACTTACTCCCAAACGTTGTGGCCTGGATGACCTTGTTATTGGCGCCTAAAAGATAATAATAATAATAATGCGTGTATTTATCAAAAAAACATAACAAATTTTACTGAACCGGTGCCACAAAGCCAAAAAGGCGCGTTGGGATCACCACACAATTTACTGTAGTAGGTTATTTACTAGTTCGTCACAAAAGATCTGTCTGGGAGATAGCTTCTCCTAGTCTCGGGCAAACCAGAAGGTGACCATCGTCTTGTAGCTGTCCGCATTTGCAAGTCGGGTCGTCCGCCAGTCCCTACCTACACAGGTGGGACAGGGAAGGAGCCTCCTCGAAGATGGCCCTTACTTGGGACTACAACACGAGAATGAGCGATCGGGCATTTCTAGTAATGGCGGGAAATACCCGTGTCGGCCAATCCTTCCGCCACCGGGCCATGCTACAACGCTACAGACCATATAATGCTTACTACAATGTAGACGGGTTGTTCTAATTGATATTTTCTTTTTCTTTTAGCTTCTACCAACGTGGAGCTAACGGTTCAGCAGCAAAGGTCGCAGCGGCACAGCACACTAGCTCTTTCTCCACCTGCAAGACACCAGTGTTCTCCGAGGTCGTCTGAAAGAGTAACACCCCCGCAACCTGTCGATGTAAGTAGCCAAGCTAGGTACATATCCATGTGTTTTAAATCTAATTAGAGTTATTTTGGGCAAGACAAGTTTCCCGAGAGTCTAGAAGGGGCTTATTGGAATTTCCCCTTATAGTTACCATGTTTCTGATTTCTCGTTTTTGAACCCCTTCGGAGTCCAGGCGATTTCGTTCGTCCAGAGTGGGGTGAAGGGAATCACCCATATTCTTGTTCACCTCGACAAGTATTGTTCGTGGCCCCTTGGACTGACCAAAAAACTGCCTCCTGATGTGGCCGTGCGGCGAATGGACGAATCTGTCCAAACTAGGCTTTCCCATCACATTTTCGTGTCCCTTCCGATTTGGTCCCAGCTCTGGGGGAGAAGGAGGTAGACCAAGGTTCAGATGGATGGACCAAGTGCTCGAAGATGTGCACGCCACCGGCACCCAAGACTGGAAGCTAGCGGTGGAAGATCGTTCGAGATGGCGTGGTGTAGTGGAAGCGGCCAAAAGTCCCCCCGGGCTGGATGCGCCTACTTAAGTCAAGTCTGGAGTAGGACTTCCTCCAGACAATCTCGGAATAATGCGGAAAAATGTCTTAGTCCAGAGTGGGGATAGGATAGATTACCATCCACACTCAATGGAATGATCTACGCGCGGGGAATAGGCGAATACTGGCTTTCAACTGGCTCAACAGCCCTTAATGGGCTTTGGAGGGGTCTGCCTTACTTTACCAGTATCTTCGGTTTCGTACGACGCTCCACACGCTCTCAACTCACGGAGAGCACTCTGCACATTGACCTTTCTACGATTTCGTGGACGTGAATTTGCAAATCATGTTCACACTCGTGCCTCGTTCAACTTCGTCCAAAAACGCAGTCTTTTTCTAAGGTCACAATCTCAACGATTATTTGGCAGCAACTCCATATTTCCTCTTCAGCTCTTCCGTCCTTCATTAGTTGATCCATGAATTCCTTCTTCGGCTGCCCTCTCCTATTAGTTCCTTCTGCTGTGCCCTCTGTGATGAACGGAAATGTCTAATGCAATTTTTGTGCAGATGGACAAGAAGCGACAACTGGAGAACCAGAGGGTGCACACATTCCGGCTGATGCTGGAGAAAGAGCAGCGCTACGTTGACGCGCTGCGGTCCGAGCTGGCCAAAGTCATCGACCAGGGTGATCAGGAGCGGAAGATCTCGAAGGAGTTGCAGGCGGCGGAGCGGCGGGTGAAGACGCTCACTGAGTCACTCGCCGCCGCATCCAATCATCAATTCACGGTAAGGATGCGTGAGGTAGCGCCCGAACTATCTGCGGGTAAGATCGTTGGCAGGTAGAGAAGAGGTCAGTGTTTAAAATCAGTTGGACTTGAAACTACTTCGTCAGGCTAACATTGCACTGGAAGGAAATTGCAGGGCCCTGTGGATGAAGGAGTTAAGTCGTATTAAACAGATTTTTTAATCATGGAAGAAGGTGTTATGCAACAATTTGGCTTAATATTTTTCTACGTGTGTACTACTAACATAATGTGGGGTGTAACGCCTTCTCCCATGATTAAATCTGGAGGTTTCAAGTGCGACTGATGCCACGTAACGCTTTCTTCCACGTACCCTTCAATAACAAAGAGCATGTCTTGGACAACCAATAAACATGGCAGTACCTGCAACTTATGGTCCTCGAATCCCCGCATTCGAGTAATATGTTGAACTCGGTACAGTGTGTTGCTCATGGCATGGTCTTCTTATAAACTTAATTTCGGTGCAAAGTAAAATTGTCACCTAGTATATGTAGTTCCAAGCGCAACTGATAAGTGATGCTGTTCAACTCGTCCACTTCTATCTGAGAGTTTTGTTATCTTTGAAAATGTGCCATGTGTGATGCGTGCTTATATTTAGTATGCAGAACCGTTACTAATATTACAATAATGCATATATAATGCTTAAGAAATTACTGGCCCTGTAGTCTTGCTGCATTCAAGTCTTAGCTACAGCAGTTAGTCTAAGGCGATTTCGACGCGGCAGAAACGCTGCAAATGGATTGGCAAAAATACAGTCCAATTCAAAAGATTATTTTTAGGAAACCGGGCACCAGCGTGAGTTTAGCCTATGCTCAGCGTTCTGAAGTAGACTCTTTGTGTTTGCACCAACCCATATGCTCCAATGACTGGTCTCTCGGCGTGTCTTTCGCGTAGAAATCGCAGTATGTCCCTCTGGTTACATCTACTGGCTACCTTTACTTCGGGTAGCCGGACTAAGTCCTGTTTTTACCTATCTATAGTTATTCCGAGTCTCGTTCGTCCCTGTAGCGTGACTAGTCACGTAATGACTGTCTCATGCCAACAACTGTCAGACCTGCTAGTGCTTGCACATTGTGCCTGGTTTTTTGGCAGTCTCTCATGTACAGGGTCATTGAGACCATCTAGCATAGCAGCAGCATTTTCACTTTGACATGTTGAATTGAATTGAATTGAAAACGACTTTATTGAATAAAAACAAAACAAAGGGCGAACAATAAGACTATAAAGTCTTCTTTTCATGCTAACCTTAAAAACAAACATATTGTATTAATATATAGATGCTTAAAATTAAATAGAGAAGAAACAACAGAAGAGGGGATGTTGCTACAATTCAGAGAATTCAAGAAGAACCGCTGTTTTTCCGCAAGCTACGCCGACCGCGACGACCTCACCTGGCAATTGGGTAGACTACTTCTTATATAGAACTCTGCCTCTACCGTTGCTGATAAGGTTAAAGGGGCAGCATGGCGCCAAAAGTGCCGTAATGCTCGGCCGACCAATCTCCTCGCATGGCAATTGGGTACTTCTTATGTACAATTCTGCTTCTACCATTGCTGATAAGGTTAGAGGCAGCATGGCGCCAAAAGTGCCGTAATGCTCGGCCGACCAATCTCCTCACATGGCAATTGGGTAGACTACTTCTTATATAGAACTCTGCCTCTACCGTTGCTGATAAGGTTAAAGGGGCAGCATGGCGCCAAAAGTGCCGTAATGCTCGGCCGACCAATCTCCTCACATGGCAATTGGGTACTTCTTATGTACAATTCTGCTTCCACCATTGCTGATAAGGTTAGAGGCAGCATGGCGCCAAAAGTGCCCTTAATGCTCGGCCGACCAATCACCTCACCTGGCAATTGGGTACTTCTTATGTACAATTCTGCTTCTACCGTTGCTAATAAGATTAAAGAGGTAGCTTGGCGCCAAAAGTGTCGTAATGCTCGACCGACCAATCATGGGTTTCGATTGTTTTCTGATTGAGATCTCACGCGCTGTGAATAATGGGCTGTCAGCTGAAAGCAGGCCAATTGGCTGGACATTGGGTCAAGCAGAGCTTAATAATGGCGGGCCAGAGTCAGGGCCGTGGGGATATTGTATTGATCATTGTAATTGCCAATATCCGCACGGTAAATGGTGTTAATGGCCGAGACCGTGTAGTTGAGTCGGTAGCGTGCTGGACTTTAAAGCAGAAGGTCTTAGGTTCGATCCAACCGTCACAACAGACAGAGTTTTTTTTACATGCAGCCAATTTTCATGGTTCTAGGACCATGCATAGTGTATATTGAAATCAAATGAGTAAACATTTTAACATTCTAAAGCACAAAACCTATCAGTAATTATTATTTATTATCTGTGTAAGAGTAGGCATCTAGCCTTAGCCGAGTGGAGCCGCACCAGAAGTACTTCGGAGCCATGGTTGGCTCCGGAGCCATGGATATAGGCGATGCGAGCTTTCGTAAATGAGTCATTATCAAAAACATTGACAAACCTGAATTGCTTACTTTTAATTATTTTATCAACTCAAAATTGCCCGTTAATATTTTTTTGGGTCCTATTCTATCCTTTCTACCTATAACTGACGTGGTTTGTCTTCATTTTCAACAATAGCAGTTTTAAACGTGTTTGAAGATTAAGAGTTACCTAAATTTGTCATGAGTGCAACGAGACAACTTCAAATATTTTGCGTCTTACGTAAAACTTTCCTTAAGCATTTTTCCACCCAATTAGTTTTGCCATGTGTCCTATCCCCCTGCCCTTCTGCTAAATGTCTCAATATCTGTAAGTTGCTCAATTTTCTACTAAATCGAAGTCATGAATGTCACAATTGCTTGTAATGAGAAGGTCTTCAATTCTGAAAAATATTTTTAAACGTAAGGGAAAAGTTAAAGACACATCAAAAACGTATGAGACCTTACAAATTATAGCAATTTATTGAAACCCCGTCTAAAAAAAGTCATAAGAAAGTTTGGAAAAATATTTAAAACAGGCCCGTTGCACTCATGATTATCTAGTTGCACTCATGACTGGTGGAGGTTTGACTGACTAGAAGAAATAGAAACAAAGGTATCTTTTCGAAATTTCTATTTTTCGAAGAAATTTACGTCGCATTGAAACTTAAAAAAAATTCTTTTCCCCTTGTTCTGAATATTAAGAGAGGGAAGTAGGTATTTCAATAATATCATCGAATTTGATGTAGGCCCTATGCTATATCATTATCGTCCAAGCGGAATATGTTATTCTTGCACACCCTCATGAAAACAACCACCTTCTCTCCTTCATCGTCATCGACTGTTTCTCTTGCAACCGCAGCATAACGGAACGTTTTTCATGTAGGTGAGTTCCGGTTTGTAGCTTGTCGACAGTAACTGCTCGATCGTCTGCTAGTTTTCTGACACCTTGATGGGATGGTGAAGGCTGACAAATTCTTGGTTTTTTCTGTTCAAGTTTTGTCAAATCTTCTACCTTCTTCCTTCTATCATTCCTCATTTTCTGCTTTGTCTTGTGTAGTAATTCTCGCTCTGGGTCCAATTTTCTATTCATTCGGCATTTTCTTGCTTTCTGCACTACTCATTGTCATATTTATAAAAGAAAATGAACTTTCAAAAATCTTATTACCATTGTCCATAATGAGTGCAGCGCTCAATCATGAGTGTCACGAGTGGCTTTGTAGCACTCATGACTCGTTGCACTCATGAGAAAACCGAGAAAACTAAAAATATCTCCGGTATTAATAGCCTGATAGGGCTAGGTTAGTTGTGAAGTTAAGCTTAATGGCTTCATTGTTAAAAATAATTATGTTCCAACAAACAATTCTTAATTTTTATAGGTGAACCTTATGTTGCTCTCATGGGATCAAATAAAAATACGCAAACGCATTTTTTTAGTAACTACTATAATATTTTTAAAACACTTGCAGAAGCGTCTATAGGTAGACAATAACAATGCGAACATATATGGCGACGACTTTGCTCTAGTGATACGTTTTCACGCGCCTTTCTAAGTTATTTCTTAACGTTGCACTCATGACGTAGCAATCAGGTCTAATGTCACAGACAGTCCAACAACTTCGTGTTAACAGCTCAAGACTGGATGCAGGACTCTTAAGACATCACAAAATGTAAGATGGATAGTTGTTGCAATATATTACACTACCGCCAAAGTGATCAGTCTTTTAGTTTAGGCGAGAAAAAATCATGAAGTATATTATTTATAGTGTGGACACACATTTTGAGCCCACTTTCCAACTTTAAAAATTACCCAAATACTTAAAAAATGGTTATTTTACACAAATGTATATTTTTTTTTTTAGTTTAAGAGTATGGTAACAAAGTCTGACCAATCTCATTCCCGCAAACAACTACAAAGCGCCACTAGATAGTCTAATATACACTGGACTGGAAATTGCCAATGTTTTTGATAATGACTCAAATATCATTTGAAAGATAACTGTTGATCGCGTAACACTTGTGCAGTACGTCTCAGTCAAGTTACCGTGAGATTTTTTGCTGTGACGTAATGTAAGGCTCAACTCAGCGTAGTTTTATCATATATAGATCGCAAGAGATAGTAAGGCAAGAGATGAGAACCCGTGACGTACAAGAGAAACTTAGAGAAAAGAGGCTGAACAGGTGGGGACACGTACTACATAGAGGCGAAAACCACCTAGTTAAACGAGTAATGAACCGGGAGATACAAGGAAGAAGAACACCAGGAAGGCCGAAAGTTACACTGAGAAGAAAGA
The DNA here is from genome assembly GCA_963971405.1 of Psococerastis gibbosa. Taxonomy (NCBI): domain Eukaryota; kingdom Metazoa; phylum Arthropoda; class Insecta; order Psocodea; family Psocidae; genus Psococerastis; species Psococerastis gibbosa. The sequence continues at coordinate 44,369,833 of OZ020486.1, read as the reverse complement.
TCGCCGGAGATATGAGAAGTTTGGGGCTCTCCACCGAGGACGCACAGAACAGGACTGTGTGGAAACGCTGCTGCCGTGCCGCTGGCCTTCCATGAGGATAAGGCGCGGTAAAAGTATCGCCCACCAAATGACGAGCAGAGTATATTAAAAATTCAATAACTCCTGGCTGATGGGTCGTGGTCAATTTAATCCTTGTCTTATTCTAAGCGTCGTGGTCATAAAGTTCGGTGAGTGTCAGGGTCTTGTAAATGGCTAATAATTGCCGATATCCGCGCTGTAAACTGGTGTTAATAAAAGCCTGGAGATGCGTATATGTACACCCAGCCCCTCAACTTTGAACTAATTTATTACTCGTTGGCGAAGTGTTTGGGTAATTGTGTTACTCATTTTATTGGTCAATCGAAGACAGTACTGGTGTTGATAATTGGTTGAGGTGCATTAGGTTTCAGTCTTTTTTTTAGGTCGAAACCGGTTGGGTTTGGAAGCCCTTATTGCAGCCTTTGACTTTTGTAGTCAGGTTCGCCTCCTTGTTTCAAGAGGTTTCACATTGTGTCCCTCTGGGTCCGGGGTGACCCCCTCACGCTGCACACGCGGCACTAAGAGGGAAGAGGAAGAAGAAGAATTTCCTTTAAACTGCATTATTATGCTGTATGGAGAAGATTAAAGAAGCCATGCTGTATCCGTCCAGTTTATTTTTAGCCGCAAACAGCTCATCAATAAATTTTCTCCACAGTTTGCCATCATTTGTTTTCAACCAAGTCTTTTGCCATTAACCAGTAATTAGTCATCTGTGAAGGTGCAAATACTGGTGTGGTTAGTCATAGTTTCGAAATGAAGTGTAATTTCTACAAGTTTTCTAGGTAACTTGTACGTTTTGGTGCCAATAATGTGTTTGTCTTTAACCAGTTGATAATTGCGGTGTTGTGGAGGTGCAAATGCTCGTGCGGTTAGCCATAGTTTCAAAATGATGTCTATTTTCTGTAGGTTTTCTAGGTAACCTCGTACGTTTTGTTGCCAACAAAGTGTTTGTCTTTAACCAGTTGTTGATCTGTAGCGCTGTCGATTAAGAAGGTGCTCGCGTGGTTTCAAAATTAAGTCTATTTTATATAGGTTTTCTAGGTAACGTTTTTCTGTTAACTAAGTGTTTGTCGTATAAGTTAAATAGTCTTATTAGCCATCTGTGTCAGTTTGTCTCTGTCGGATGTGAAAGCATTTATTGTAGAGTATGGACACTGACTTTCACCCGAAAGGTTGTTGCTTCGAGTCCCACCCTTGATACTTTTTCTGGCCGTTGGCATGTAAAGTGGGCGGTCTCGGGCTTTCTAGTTGAGTGTAAGAGAGAGCTTGATAATATTAATAGAGCAAAATGTTATTTGTTTATTTATTTATAAGGTGGTTGAAAATGATGGTGAAGTCAGTTGTTATTTCGAACGATTGGTTTGCAGCTAACCTTTCTATCTATCTAGGGTAAAACCAAGAAAGTTCTGGTTACGGGTACGAGCCTCGCTCTGCTCACGGATATTATAGCAATAGAGCCCTTCCTTCTTTTTTAGTTTGAAGCACTTCTAGATCTGTTGCTGCAACAGAAAAAAAAGCTGAAAATATGTGTCGAGTGCTAAGCTGATGCGTCTCAATGTTTACTTTTTTTAATTGCCCAAATGTCCACATACAAAACATCCTATTTACAAGTAAGAGCTGGCTATTGCACAATAGTATTAGCAATCAATAGGCTTCATCGTGATCAGGTGATGTCTGCACCTGCATTTTCTATCCTTGAATTGCTGTGTGTGAATCAACAAAGTGGGATATGTCCCAGCCTGTCCCAGCCAGCTTGTTGTGTATGTCTTAGCTGTAACAGTAAGTAAACAGTAAAAACAATCCGGGGTCGAGCAGAACATAAAATAATGTACAAACATTTGGCGACATAAACGTCGCCCAGTGATCAGATTTTGTCGCCCAGTGGCTGGGGCTACTGCTGCCACTTTTTATGCAAAAGTAATCAAATTGAGAGGAAGTTTTAAGTTTTGAAGTTACTGCGCGCAAAAGTAAGTTGCCAGCAACGTATCGATCCACAGCAAACCTACGCAACCTATGTTTAACTTACGACTGAACGGTACTTCATTCCTTAATAATAATAATAATAATAATAATCAAAGGGGCTGGCCACAAGTTCATTTTGACGCACAAAACAAATGTAAATTTTTTTGAAAGCCCGGCTTCTCCTGTTTGTAGCTACGTCTCTGGCCCCTGGATCTATCTGATGGCAAATAAGTTTGATTAGGCCTAAGTGTTATGAAAGTTCGGATTGTCGCCCATTGTGAAATATAAAATAATAATATGCGCTGGTCAACACGGCCTGAGTCAAAATGTCCTCGGGTGCGAAACTGGAGTCGGATTGCTCCTATTCGTGGGATGAGAAGATACTCGTACATCTTTCGTATAGAAAAGCTTTGCACCCAACCAATCAGATCATAGGCCCAATTGTGCCCAACCAATCAAAATATTTGGATTTGACGTCATTTCTCCATGTATTTCCAGTTTCTATACGATAGGGGTTCATTGAATATTGAATTGTGATTGGTAGTGCCGAGGAAGGAGTTCAAGAACTGGGACCAATTAGTGTAAGTAAAGACCACATGCCATGTATCAAAATGTAGAGGAAAATATCTGCTAATTTAAGGGCTAATTTTGATAGCTATACTATTTGTCATGATTTACATGTTCCTTTACACAATAATAACAAGTATTCATTTAAAAGAGTCTTTATTTAATTCTTGAAATCGACATTCTCCATGCATCCAAAATGCCCACGCCGCGACGACTGCTTGCGCATATCGTTGCCATGCCAACTTTCTATTACATCTTCCTTTCTTTAACAATATTATTAAATTAAATAAAAATTAAACAATTGAATTAAATAGAAATTAAACAAAATCTTTGAACCGAACTGGGGGGTTTACATGCCTCTTCGGCCTGTTATTGATTTCCGGATTGACATAAACATTATCATTCACATTACCATTGTTTTTAAAATATCGCAAATCTTTTCTATTTCGCCGATAAACGGCAGGGCCTACCCTAACTAGAAATGATCTAGGGTAACTCTTAAGAACTTCTTCAACTTTTCCCTTTTCCCATTTTTCACCGTTTCTTACCATCACACTATCGCCCCTACGCAACAAAGGTAAGGTCCTCGTTCCCCTGTCAAAAAAACGTTTTTGGTTGTTTTGAATTTTAGTTAAGTTTTCCCTGACTCTATCATTAAGCTTAGGCATTAACAGAGTATTAGCAGTCGGAACACAAGTCTTAAGTCTGCGATTATATAATAATTGTGCTGGAGAGAAAGAGGAGCCAGTGATGGGGGTGTTTCTAAACTCCAGCAGTGCGAGGAGAAAATCAGAACCATCCTCTTTACATTTTTTAAGCATTGCCTTTATCTGTTTTACTCCAGACTCTGCCATACCATTTGATTGTGGATATCGGGGACTGGAAAACTTAACTGTAAAGTCATAGGAACGAGCAAATTGTACAAATTCTTCACTGTTGAACGGCATATTATCGCATATGAGAATCTCTGGTATACCATGGGTTGCATATATTGCCTTCAGTGTTTTAATAACATGCCCGGCCGTTTTCCCATGCAAACTAATACACTCAATCCACTTAGAATAGTAGTCTTTAACAATTAAAAATGACTTATTGTCAAATTCAGCAATATCTGCACAAATGTTTTGCCACGGTCTGTCAGGAATTACATGTGGTAACAGTGGTTCACTTACATTTTTATTAGCGAATGTTTGGCACGTCACACAGTTTTCTACTTTTTGTTGTATTTCCGAGTTCATTGTAGGCCAAAACAAAGTGTGCCTAGCCAATGCTTTTGATTTTTCGATGCCCTGGTGACTTTTGTGAATTATATTCAGCATTTCTTTTCGAAGTACATTAGGTACGACCACAGTATCTTTGTGAAATAGTAGTCCATCGTGAACAGACAGGTCAGTTTGAAGTTTAAAATAAACTCGACAAGGCACGGATACTTGACTATGATGGCTTGGCCAGCCAGTGTTATGTAGTGCAATGACTTTGCTCAAGATAGGATCTTTAGCAGTTTCTTCGACCATTTGTTGCCTCCTTTATTTGTTGGTCAGTCAGCCCCATTATGAGAACACACAGTATTAGTTCATCTTCGAGAGTGCCCAATTCACAATTTTTTACCAATTTCCTTATTTCAATATAGAATTTTTCGAAACTTTCATCATCTTTTTGTTTCCTTGAAAATAATTTATAACGTTCATACACAATGTTTTTTGTTTTAAGAAAGTGCGCATCAAATTTTAGCACAACTGTGTCAAATTCATATTTTTCCTTATCACTTGCAAAATTGAAGGATTGAAATAGATCTTGACCTTCCGTCCCCAATAGATTGAGCAGGATATTTACTTTCCTTTTGTCTGAAGCTTTGACCAATTCTGAGGCTTCAAAATAAACTTCCAAACTCATCTTGAACTTCCGCCATTGCGTGTCCAGATCCAGGCTGCTCCCACCGGCAAAATCAATTGCCACAGGCGGCTTAAAAGACATCTTGCTGTTGCTAGTTAAACTTCTGACACCATGTCATGATTTACATGTTCCTTTACACAATAATAACAAGTATTCATTTAAAAGAGTCTTTATTTAATTCTTGAAATCGACATTCTCCATGCATCCAAAATGCCCACGCCGCGACGACTGCTTGCGCATATCGTTGCCATGCCAACTTTCTATTACACTATTGTTGATATTTCCTGTTAAAATCTACCTTGCACCAAAAACGCGTAGGGGGGGGGGGGTACTCCTATTTGCAGAGAAAAATATATTTTGGCGAGTTTCACCCTACTATCTCCCATTTCATTTTAACAAGGGCTCCACGCGTGTAAACCCGGCCCTGACACTATCGGTATAAAGTCTATATTTCTATAGATAAACTGATTAGTTTATAATGCTTATACACCTATGAATCAGAAACATGCAGCTATTGGGACAGGACTATAAGGCGATTACTGGAATAGCGGCTTCCTACTAAATATGTCTAGAAGACCGGTCTTAAAAAATTTCCCGGTATACAGTAATTATTTATCTTCTATTATATACACTCTATTATATGGAGTCAGCTGATATTTTTTTCATGCAATTAATTAATATTGTACATGTGACTTGCTAGTGGTAATAATAATTATTTTTTATTCCTTTGTTGATTGGACAACTTTTGCTATTGGTGGCTTATTCTTTTTTTTTTGTTTTTTTACTCGTTCCGAACTGGGCGTCGGTTCTGGCGAACTGAACGACCTTGGGCGCTGGTGTGGCGTTTGTCTGGGGTTCTGACAGTGTCTTGAAGGAAGAGAGGAGGAAAGACACGTGTCATAACACTTAAATAAATAAATGAAGTTTTGTTCTATTACCAGCGAGCCATAAAGCTCTTTCTCTTACCTTCAGCTTTACATGCCCTCCGAAGTTTGGTCAGAAAATGTATCAAGTGTGGGACTAGAACCAACAACCTTTACGGTGAAAGTCGGAGTCCGTACCACTATTCTACATGTACTGATTCTGTGTCATGGTCCTGTATCATGAACACTGCTCTATTCGGTCAGCAACATGTCCTACCTGTCAGGGTGAGGTACCAATTCTTCTTTAATGCTTCTTCTTTGTGCCTACCACTCGGGCTAATATTTGATTAATTGTTTAGGACTGGTATCTGTTGGATTTTATATTTGAGTGCCAAGACTTACTGTATTTTATTTCAAATTTCCAATAACTCAGCTGTTTTATTTTCTTATTTCTTACTTTGGCCCGTGTATTTCAAATTTCAAATAACTAGAGTTCTTGTGCAGATAAATCCAACCGGGATGCTATAAATGGAGTCAATGTAGACGTCATTCGGACAACTATTGGGTGCTGCTTATGTTTTGCTTATGTAATTTTCGGACAAACAACATTGTTTGTAAGCATGTAACGTCACTACGCAAGATATCTTATACTGGTATCTGTTGGATTTTATAGTTGAGTGCCAAGACTTAATGTATTTTATTTCAAATTTCCAATATTTCAGCTGTTTTATTTTCTTATTTCCTACTTTGGCCCGTGTATTTAAAATTGCCAATAACTCAGCTGTTTTATTTTCTTATTTCTTACTTTGGCCAATGTATTTCAAATTTCCAAACGCTCAAGCTATTTTATTTTCTAATTTCTTACTTTGGCCCGTGTATTTCAAATTTCCAATAACTAGAGTCTTTTTTTTTACGGCCACTGGGCTAAGCCAATAGCAGGCCGAGGAACAGCACAAACTTAGCTACTCCTAGAGTTCTTGCGCAGATAAATCCAACAGGGATGCTATACATGGAGTCAATGTAGACGTCATTCGGACAACTATTGTGTGCTGCTTATGTTTTGCTTATGTGATTTTCGGACAAACAACATTGTTTGTAAGCATGTAACGTCAGAACGTCACTACGCAAGATCTCTTATACTGGTATCTGTTGGATTTTATAGTTGAGTGCCAAGACTTACTGTATTTTATTTCAAATTTCCAATAACTCAGGTGTTTTATTTTCTAATTTCTTACTTTGGCCCGTGTATTTCAAATTTCCAATAACTCGGCTGTTTTATTTTCTTATTTCTTACTTTGGCCCGTGTATTTCAAATTTCCAATAACTCGGCTGTTTTATTTTCTAATTTCTTACTTTGGCCCGTGTATTTCAAATTTCCAATAACTCGGCTGTTTTATTTTCTAATTTCTTACTTTGGCCCGTGTATTTCAAATTTCCAATAACTCGGCTGTTTTATTTTCTAATTTCTTACTTTGGCCCGTGTATTTCAAATTTCCAATAACTCGGCTGTTTTATTTTCTTATTTCTTACTTTGGCCCGTGAACCACCTGTGTGAGGATCACAGGTTGGAAGCCCCTGCACTCTACCTCTACTCTATCATCTGGACTACGCCTGTGATTTGTGTCTGTACTCTGTGTATATTATTACAATAATTGGCTAGAAATCCAGCTGTGTAGTAGTGAAGTTGTCGCTTTGTTGTGCGTCTTACAATTCTTATTTGGGCATTGATTGTGCTGTCATGCCATTTTATGCCATAAAGGCATCGAGTAGTGCCTATTTGGTCGAGCTGAATGTACATAATGACTGTTTCTCTCTGGCGAGTTGCGTTCATCCACTGGCATTTCTCGGGTTCTTTTATATTGGAATTAGTGTACTGTCCTTGACCAGTTTTAAAAGCAAACTTGGCTGCTGACTAAAAGTTTTCTGGCAGTCATATATGAAGAGATTTTTTTTTTTTTTTAAATTAATCACATGCTATACCAAGTCAATGAATGTATTCGAGTAACATTAGAAAGAAAGAAAGAAAATTGTCTTTATTTCCCATATGGGCGAATTTTGGGCCTTTCGGCCCACTCTTACAATTAACTCATGAGACTTCTATCCAGGAGTGATACGCGAAAAACATTTTTAATCCTGCGGCCACCTGATGTCATGTCGTAGCAAGTACCGAGAATTCAAAACATTTTGTTTTGTCCCATCTCTCTCGGATTTAGAGCTCTAGGGCAGAGGTTCTCAAACGTTTTTCGTCGCGGACCCCTAAATGATATAAAATTCCATCGCGACCCACTAATTTCTACATTGCCATTTTTACTTCGATTTCCTTCCTAAAAAAAGCGTTACAGTCCATAGGCGTACGCAGGAATAGGAACAAGGGGGGGGGGGGACAAGTGAGGAGGTGGATCCAGCGACAGATAAATATGATACCTCGCCTTACTACCCCCCCCCCCCCCCAAAAATTTTTTTTTTCAATTGATAGACCAAAGGAAACGGGTTTCCACGCATTATTTTTATGACTCTAAAAAGGGGGCCCGGGTGTCTCCCCCGGAGGAAATTTTTTGAAATTGTACGCAGAAAATAGTGGGTTTCCGCGTTTATTTTATTGGTTTTGGCCGCCAATCCCGTTCCCGCCAATCTTTAAAAAAATATACGACTTAAATTGGAAAAAAAAAACTTGTAGTTCAATGCAATTCTATCTAGTGTATAACTGGCCGACGAGACCACGCCGCGACCCACTTGGAAATTCTTTGCGACCCACACTTTGAGAACCCCTGCTCTAGGGTAATCTACACACGGAGCTACAAGTTGGTGATACAACCGCTACGCAACTCGGATTCCTGACCAGTTGCAGACTGATTGGTGACTTGGCTCCATTTTTTTTTTTTTTTTTTTTTTTTTTTTTGCGGTGCCTCCTTAAGGTAAGGTTCGTTGCGTCGACCTTTGAGATCTATTGCAGCCGCTTTGTCATGGAGATTCATGTCTGGAATATACCCACTTTCTTGATGAAAGAGCGGGTTTTTCCTACTGGATCTTCACGAATCGTCTTCGTTTCTGACCCTGGTATTCCCAGTATCCTGAAACGGTTTTTGGCCAGAGCTTCATATTCTAAGAGAACGTGCTCTGCTGTTTCGTCCTCCATTTCACACCATCTACATTCTCTACTGCCCGTGTGGACTTTGAGTTTATACAGATGATGCCTTAGGTGGCAGTGCCCTGTGAGCAAACCAACAATATTCCTTATTTCTAATCTGCCAAGTAATAGCAAATTTTGGGTAAGTTTTTTTGATGGTTTTATTCCAAGTCTTTTTAGACTTCGTTTTTCTGTCATATTGTGCCAGGATTCAATTTTCTTGGTCTGGATCCATCTGTCAACTATAGTGCGTACACTTCCATAGGATATACCACAGGTTGGCTCTGGTCCAACAAATATTGAGTCCGAACCTATATTTGCTAATGCATCGGCTCGTTCATTTCCCTCTACTCCAGAGTGTCCCGGCACCCACTCCAACTTAAGTTTATTATTTTTACTTACTCTGAGTAGGAGCTGTTTACAATCCCGTACTAACTTTGATTTAGTACAGTAAGAATCCAGAGCTTTAATAGCTGCCTGGCTATCAGAAAAAATGTGAATGGTCTTATTCTCATATTCCATTCTCAGAATTTCCCTTAAGCACTCAGCAATGGCACAGACTTCAGCCTGAAAAACCGTGCAAAATTTTCCCAGGCTTATGCTGATGGACTTAACTGGGTTCACCCCGTTAACTCCCGCACCCGTACCATTTGCTGTCTTAGAGCCATCAGTAAACCATACCAGTGTGCCAGCCTCCTGGCTCAGCGTACCCTCCGTCCAGCTTTCTCGAGTTAAGATTCTGGATTCGAAGGGCCTCCTAAAGTCATATTCAGGCAACATCTGATCAGATGGCATACTAATGCCTTCCTCAGTAATTGAGTTTTTTATAGCACAGTGTCCTCTGAGAGAATTTTCCCAGAGTCCTCCTTGCTCCAATCTGTACGCACTCATTCTGGCCTGCCCCATAATAAATAAATTTAATGATGGGAGATCCAGAAGGGTATCTAGGGCGTCAGTGGGAGTGGTAGACATTGCACCTGTTATTCCTATGCAAGCCAACCTCTGCACACTATTTAGTGTTAATTTCGCTGTGGTTTGATTTGCCTTCTGCCACCAAACTACAGCAGCATATGAGATTATAGGCCTTATGACAGCCGTATATAGCCAGTAAGTCATTCTAGGCCTTATCCCCCAAGTTTTCCCAATCGCTCTCCTGCATGCAAACATGCAGTTTTTCGCTTGGATTACTCTAGACTTTAGATGGGCATTCCAAGTAAGAGTCCGGTCTAAAGTGACCCCCAAATACTTGACTTCCTTCGCCCATTTGAGTTGTTCTCCAAATAGTATTGGAGGTTCCCTATCACTCACCCTTTGTTGGCGAGTGAATGGGATAATGTGAGTTTTGGCAGGATTAACTCTAAGGGATTCTTCCAGACACCAATTCTCTACTATTTTAATAGCTCTTTGCATTAGTTCCATCACAGTAGCGATGAATTTACCCACCACCACTATGACAAAGTCATCCGCAAAGGCTTGTGTGTACAGTCCCTCCCCATTCAGAGTTACCAAAAGTCTATCGGCCACCAGATTCCACAGTAGAGGTGAGAGAACACCCCCCTGAGCACATCCTTTGGTCGCCAACACTACCTTCTCGGTATCAAACAACGAGGCCTGTAGTTCTCTACGATAGAGCATATTTTTTATCCATCGACAAGTTGTACCTTTAACTCCAGCTTCCCTAACTGCTCTTATCATTGAGCTATAGGTAGTGTTGTTGAAGGCACCCTCTATATCCATGAATGTTGCAAGAGCAATTTCTTTACATTCCAAGGATTTTTCAACCTTTTTCAACTTGGCTCCATACACGAAGCTACTCATCACCAACCCAAGTATCTCATGTTCAGTACGATCATGGCTACCTTAGGCGCCCATTCCATCGACCGGCTAGGGCTATTTACAAAAACGGTGACGTGGTAGCAGACATTCAAGACTTAAGCGGGGTTTCCACCGACCTCGCATTGCAGAATTGAAGGAAATGTTTATTTTCCTCTATGCCATAGCTAAAATTGATCAATGATCATGCAGTGAAATCACAAACAAACAAACTAAAATTAAAAAATGGCGTCATGGGATGTGTTAAGTACAAACATTTTAATAGATTTCTATAAAAAGAAAAATTCTAATTTCCGTCAATGTCATTTGCATTCGGCAATGCAAGGTCGGTGGAAACGCCACCTAAGTCTTGAATGTCTGCTACCACGTCACCGTTTTTGTAAATAGCCCTAGCCGGTCGATGGAATGGGCACCTTATGTCAAATGTCGGAAGGCTCAAATCATGGGGAAACCATAATATTTTATAATTGCATTAGGAGGAGGAGAAGAATACTAGCCACAAGTTGTTAGAAACACCCATAGTCCCATACCTTCATAAAAGCTTTCAAAATATGTTGTTTGTAGCTTCTGAAGAGATTTGTGTGATGCAAAATACTGGCGTTCTACAGAATGAGCAAAGAAAGTTATTTAAAACTTGTTAAATTGGTTTCCCCTTTTTTGCGAAAGGAAAATAAGAACAAGAGGGAGTCTGTGGACTCGCGATTGCAACTGAAATCACTTAGGCGGGTATTCCACATACGTACATCGTCAATGAAAATTATGAAATTGAAGGACATTTCAATTTTACTCTATGCCATTGTTGAAATTGATCAATTGATCATAGAGTAAAATCACAAAGTAAAATTAAAAAATGGCGTCATGGGATATGTCAAGTGTGTCAAGTACAATTATTTTAATTGATTTTTTTTTAAAAAACAGTTTTCATCCATTAAACAGATCGGTGAAGGTCGATCTTACTTCGGATCTCCTACTATTATTAGGTTTTATTAAAAATAATAAGTGTACGAAGAAAACAAATACAAACAAAATTTCAAAAAACAAATGCAAACAAATTTCAAAAATTTGGCGCATACGTTTCAATAGAAAATTGTCAATTTTTGAAAAAAACATGTGGAATGCCGCCATCAATGAAAAATTGAAATGTCCTTCAATTTCATAATTTTCATTGACGATGTACGTATGTGGAATACCCGCCTTAACGACTGGACATGCGAGTTGCAAACGGATTTCAGTTGTGTCGCCAACCAGTAGCACCGTGTGTGGCATTCCATTGAAGTACACAGGCTGCGACTCAAAGTGAACTGGTATTTTCACACCTTCCAAAATTTACTTTAGCACTCTTAAAAAATCTCGAAATAACTCGATGTTTAATTACTTTGAAAAAACTAAAAATGTAAACAATGTGTTAGTTTTACAAAATTTTAGAGTATTTTTGTTACAATTTTGTGACATGTCATTAATTTTTTGTATTTTTCGCGGCGTGTCCAACTGCTTCGTGCGCATTTTCCTATTGGTCGCCTCCTGGATTTTGTACTGCACATTTGTGATTCATTACTCTATATTGTTTCTCACGGTAAACATACTGTTCCAAATTTTTAGCTTTTGACAACTTACTATGAATGGTAGCTGGCATGTGCAGTAGATATTAAGAGCAAATGAATACCAACATTTTCCCTTTTTGCACAAAGTCAAAAATAAAATAAATAAATAAAACATAAAATTAGAGAGAAGAGTTATAAATGAGATGTCATAAACTAAAAGAAATGTACCTCTTCATTTTGAAGTTTGTGGCAGTGGCTAACACTGATTGGCCACAGTTTTGGACTCGTGGGAGGCATAAACAATTGATGAAAATTTGCGTGCGTTCAACGCCTTCCATATTTGTGGCCAATCTGGGTTTGTTTACCTGTTCCAAAAGACAACTGCGCATGCCCAGCTTTACTTAGCTTATAAATAACGCCCACTCAATGACATAAGAACGTAAGGATTTACGCCCGGTTCGTTAAGCGTTTGAAAAGTATCTGTAAGCAATACTGGACGCCGGACGGCACAGCTATCGAACATTACATAGCGGTGCCTGACAGTATTCCTTACCGAGGGTTTCCAACCGATGACGGGAGCCTTCCTCATTCAAAACGCAGGTTATTGAAATGACGTAACATTTGCGTTGTCGCAACTCGCAAGTTGAACAAAGTCCATATACCAAGTTATACTCTGCACGAAGTTGCGACGTTTTTGTGCCGTATCTAATAGCTTTGCTTTCGCTTAAGTAACTGACTAACTTTCCGGTGTTTTCTGTTTGTTCACAGTATGCCTTATCCCAGCCTACCTCCCCCGTCAGTCCTTTCCATATCCACACGATTGTGGAGGGGCAGAGCGCGGACACGCCCCCTCCCTTACCTATGAGGAACCCCAGCTGTCCCTCCCTGCCCTCCCACCGCTCCTCCTTGCCCCCCCTGCCCCCCCGGCCGACGCAAGTGCCTGCCTCTAACCACGGTGCTAACAGTCTGGATAGCGGTTGGGGGGAGTCCCGCTTTGATAATGGGGTAAGTACATGTTAACATGCCTGCTATCTTTAAGAAATGAAGAAGAATGAGGAGGAATGCTAAATTATTAATATTCCTGAGTTCCTAAGTCCTGAGAAGGACCGATAGTTCCTGGACAATTGACCTTCAGTCTTTCTCAATAATATTACACCATATTATTTAAAAAAAAAGGGTTGTTAGATTTACATCGTCTGCTGTGTTAGTAGTCATTAGAGGCAGGGGGCTCACAGTCATTGAACAAATAAGGCGGAGCCCATTGTCAGGGGAAGGGGTGGTGTTTCAGGAGTGGGTGCTACTCCTATCATCAGGCTAAGTCCTGAGAAGGACCGATAGTTTCTGGACAATTGACCTTCAGTCTTTCTCAATAATATTACACCATATTATTTAAAAAAAAAGGGTTGTTAGATTTACATCGTCTGCTGTGTTAGTAGTCATTAGAGGCAGGGGGCTCACAGTCATTGAACAAATAAGGCGGAGCCCATTGTCAGGGGAAGGGGTGGTGTTTCAGGAGTGGGTGCTACTCCTATCATCAGGCTAAGTCCTGAGAAGGACCGATAGTTCCTGGACAATTGACCTTCAGTCTTTCTCAATAATATTACACCATATTATTTAAAAAAAAAAGGGTTGTTAGATTTACATCGTCTGCTGTGTTAGTAGTCATTAGAGGCAGGGGGCTCACAGTCATTGAACAAATAAGGCGGAGCCCATTGTCAGGGGAAGGGGTGGTGTTTCAGGAGTGGGTGCTACTCCTATCATCAGGCTAAGTCCTGAGAAGGACCGATAGTTTCTGGACAATTGACCTTCAGTCTTTCTCAATAATATTACACCATATTATTTAAAAAAAAAAGGGTTGTTAGATTTACATCGTCTGCTGTGTTAGTAGTCATTAGAGGCAGGGGGCTCACAGTCATTGAACAAATAAGGCGGAGCCCATTGTCAGGGGAAGGGGTGGTGTTTCAGGAGTGGGTGCTACTCCTATCATCAGGCTAAGTCCTGAGAAGGACCGATAGTTTCTGGACAATTGACCTTCAGTCTTTCTCAATAATATTACACCATATTATTTAAAAAAAAAGGGTTGTTAGATTTACATCGTCTGCTGTGTTAGTAGTCATTAGAGGCAGGGGGCTCACAGTCATTGAACAAATAAGGCGGAGCCCATTGTCAGGGGAAGGGGTGGTGTTTCAGGAGTGGGTGCTACTCCTATCATCAGGCTAAGTCCTGAGAAGGACCGATAGTTTCTGGACAATTGACCTTCAGTCTTTCTCAATAATATTACACCATATTATTTAAAAAAAGGTTTGTTAGATTTACATCGTCTGCTGTGTTAGTAGTCATTAGAGGCAGGGGGCTCACAGTCATTGAACAGTTAGGGTGGGGGCCGTTGTCAGTAGTGATGTTTCAGGAGTAAGTTCTACTCCTATCATCAGGCTAAGTCCTGAGAAGGACCGATAGTTTCTGGACAATTGACCTTCAGTCTTTCTCAATAATATTACACCATATTATTTAAAAAAAGGTTTGTTAGATTTACATCGTCTGCTGTGTTAGTAGTCATTAGAGGCAGGGGGCTCACAGTCATTGAACAAATAAGGCGGAGCCCATTGTCAGGGGAAGGGGTGGTGTTTCAGGAGTGGGTGCTACTCCTATCATCAGGCTAAGTCCTGAGAAGGAGTGACTGATCGCTTTTCGACGATTGACTCATTGCTTGTATTTCTTCCTGAATTATTGAGTAAATATGATCCCATTGAGGATTGGAACTATCGTTCTAACGATTGAAGTGCAAGATCTCTAAACAGTTGTCCACGGGCCTCGCCTGTAATGAATATTAACACAACAGGCAATGTAATTTCAACTAACCCTTTGTTAAATTATGTTACACCATTACCAATAGCTAAATGCTATGTACAGAGTAAGTTTTTGGCTGAAGCCATGTTGGCTACGTCGGATTAGGAGAAAACGTTAGTCCTAGAGCATTCCATACTCTACGTCAGAGACATCCGCTGATGCTCGTGTACTACGTGTATTTGGGAAAAAACACCATAAGGCGCATATACTGACGGTGAACGAGAGTGGTGACTGGAGAAAGAGAACAAAGATAGGAGAGGTCCCGGAAGAGGGAGATAACATTTGCTTCGCTCAAGAAATTGGACGAATGGCTCAACACGGAAGCTTCAAACTCCTTATATAGAGCGAGAATAGAGGGCAGAAGGCAGAAGAACCAATGGAGAGACGAGGTGGGAAGTGATCAGCGGAAGATGTCAATTGTCAGTGGTGCCTGGGCAGAGGAAGACCAAGGATGTCTCAAGAGAGGTGATGCGAGAGGCTAAAGCTCATCTCTAGCTGTAGCGCCGAAGAAGATAGATGTCAGTGATGAAAATTTTCTGAGAATCCATTCTCCAGGGTAGATGATCTCTAGGCGACTAAGGCAACGATGGGCAGACCAGTTCCAGGAGAACCTACGGCAAGTTGGCCTATATCAGTTGCAGCGTGACTAGCTACGGTTGCAGACCAAGCGAAGCTTTCTAGGATCGGCCAAGTGTCTCACTGAGGCCTGAGCTGTAAGTCATCGTTGTTATTTATAATACAATTTTGTTGTCAATTTGCAGAGTGGGCCCAGTGGCGGAGGGCTGGTTCTCGGGCACTACAGGACCAAATCAAATCCAGACCCGGTGAATAGTTGTAGCCAGCCATTGGGGGAAGAACCTCGACGTCTAGTAGGTGCGGAATCGATGCAGGACCTCTACCGAAGACCGAAACAGGGCTCTTGTGATCTGGATTCGCCCCATGATTCGCCTTCTGGGACGCCGCCTCCTCCCTACCGCCCTCTATCAGGTATGATGCCCTGTTTGTTATTGTTAATTTTTTTTAGAAGCTTTGAAGTAGTAGTAGGGGTTGAATATATGCGGGGATCTGTACCGAAGGCCGAAACAGAACTGTAAGCTGGATTTACCACATGATTCGCCTTCTGGGACGCAATCACTGCCTAACCGCCCCCTGAGGTATGGTGGTCTGTTTCTAACTGTTAGTTTTTTGTAGAGAAACCTCGATGTCTTGTTGGTGCGAAATCGAAGCAGGATCTGTACGGAGCATCTGTGTCTATTCCATATGTTAGAGTAGGTTGCTACTCTTTTGTAAAGAGAAGTCTTGGAGTAAGCGTAGTAGGTGTGGAATCGATGCAAGACTTGTAGGAACACCTAGAGCTCTATTTCCACTGCATATGCTAGAAAATATTGCTAGTCTTTTGTAGAGAGAAGTCTTGACCCCTAATAGGTGCGAAATTGACGCAGGATTTGTACAATTAAAGCTCCCCTGAGCTACATTCACCCCTTGACTTCTGATTCATTTTCAGTACACACCTCACCCGGTGTGATTAAGCTGTTCTGTAAATGAGGGCTTTGGTGTTGCCAATCAACATACCGGTATTGAATTTTTCTAAATTGTATTAAATGTAAAATTTATTGTGGATCAGTTGCGTCTTTTCAATGTTTATATTTAGAAGTGTGTCATGTAAGTCACTTTGGAGACACTCACTATAACCATAATGAGTCATTTCATAGACAATAATAGTTATTATTATTATCATGTGAGTCCAGATGACTAGAATATTCGGAGGCAGTCAGTAGCCTACGTGGCGTATAGTATTGTACGATTTGCCAAATTGGACAATTTTGAACTCGTGCAATTCCAATTGAGGTTAGTCTTGCTGTTGTGTTTTAAGTTTCGCGGTTACGCTACTTTGAATAATTGAAGCGAAGGCCAATTTGTGTTAGTGAAAGTGTCGACTATTTTTTTATTTAAGCGTAGCTTCGGCATACCATCTTCTTCTTCAGTCGCAATCTTTCCCATCTTCTCTTCCGTTCTCTTAAGTTCCAAGCGGGTTCCGCATCTCATGCATGAGAACTTCTTCGTGCGCCATCGTTTGTCGGCCTTGGTGCCATCAATGGTGTTAAGGAGTCTTTCATGTCAGATCAGGTGCCCCATCTTCTTGGCACTTCCCACGGATATGATGGTTTAGTCTTCGAAGCACCTCTTCATTTGATGTATGATCTCTATGCTGTTTGAAAAACTAAGTTATATCCCTGCTCGGCTAAATTTTTTTGCCTATTTAGTCGACTGACGATTTTTATTCGCAACTATTTCATATTTCTCCAATTTTTGCACCTGCAGTTGACTGATATTGGATATCAATAAAAAAAGAATGCTTATAGAATGACCTTATAATTTAGGTTCTTGTAGTTACGGGAAACTATGCACAGTGCTTAGGCTTGATGCACAAAAGCTGATATGTTGGAATGTGCCATTGGAGCAAAGGAAGACTTCAGCAAATTTTTCTCTGCTGAGCTGCTGATGGACGGTTTTCAAAAAACACAGTGGCAGATCTGCTGAGTGATGCGTGCTGTGTGCACCAGGCAATCAATTTATCATCTATACCTGCAATTAGGCAGTATTTCGCGTCCCAAGCCCCCCGCACACATTTTCTCTTAGTAGTAGTAGTAGTACTATGGTTTGACACAGTCCCAGGCCACGGTGTGGGCCCATAGGACTCCAGTGGACCTCCTGATTATAGTGGATTCCGAACCACTTGGGAAACACAGTGAAGTCACACGATTAGTTCGGAGGTGACCAGTACAAGTCCTACCATGTCTCCCTACCGGCACTGTGCACACGACCAATTTATCTGCAGCTTTGTACCTGCTCTGGTCCGCTGGATTCAACTTGGTATGGCGGCAGGCACCTTAGTAAGGCCTGAGCTAATTATTTTTATTTAGTTTAGTAGTTTAGTAATGTTCTGAACTTCTGAAGGACTTTTTATGGACCTACGCCTACTTTTTGGATTGTAAGTTAAAATAGTAATAATAATAATAATAATGTTAAATTATGTATTGTACTTAACTTTTGACCCCAGCGTGACAAGTCATTTTTGTACTTAGTGCTGGGGATTTATGCTTCGATTTTTATAATGATTGTTCAATTATATATATACTTACTTTACTTATATACTTACTTACTTATAGTGGCCCACAGGTCCCATGTCCAATGCCAACGACCCCATGGATTTCGGACATTATTTGTTTTTGTTTTTGGCCATTTGCAAACTGTTATACGTCCTCGATGTCAACTTACACCGGCTACAAGCGATAATGGACAAGCTGAAGCAAGCATACCATTGACCAAAAGAAACAGGCGAAAGCATGACTCGGCCAAGTACAGATACGAGTCTATTTCTAATTAGTTATAGTTACTTGTTTTCCTTCTGCTTTGATGTCTTTAATTCTCGTTGGCTAAAAGTTGTTTTTTTTTGTTTTAGGAGAGGCCGGTATTGCGGAGGAAGAGGTGCAGACTCGGCTACGGGGCAGCGATTCTATGGACTCGTCACATCGGTCCAGCACAGGTCCGCATATTATGTCGATGGAGGAGGACGACACATCCGATGCCGAAATGGTAAGTAGGTTTTTGGGCGCCAAAGTCGCGATTTGCGGAGAGATAGGGCTTGGTGAACGGTCAGTACAAAACAACAGAGTCTGATTCAGAAAATTTCTATGATCTGGCGGGTCAGGGGGAAACCTGTGCACTTTCGTACGGTCGCCTTCGGTTCGTCAAGAAATGGATATAGATATCCATATAAGATATCTTCAACTACCCCTGTGGCTACAATGGAAAAAAGGTCGGCGAATGGCGACTGGGGGAATCGTCCGTGTGTTTTTTGAACTTAGGTTAGAAACCTGCAAAATGCGATATCTAACTCAAAATAGCTGCAGTTTTTTTAAGATTAATCGCATGCAAACAATTTAATAAATGTATCCGATTGACCTCTTCAGTCGCCTCTGTTGGCTAGTACCCGTGTTGGGTTACGACATGTCTCCGATCGCATGGCGTGTAGAGACTCGCACAAGTGCAAGCACGCTACCACTTTGCCATCGAAGTCGATGTATTTATAGCCTTATGCCAGCTGCATTTATGGGAGACATGTTGTATTTTTATGCCAAAGATGACAGTTGACATGTTTTATTTGTTATTTTCAGGGTCATTTGGACGACCACGGCCCGTTCAAAAGTCTGACTATGTTATGGGATCACCACGCACATCTAGCTGTATTTTTGAACTATGTTATTTCTAATAGTGATCCATCTAGCATTGTAAGTATAAAGTGTGGAAAACATGGCGGACCTTCGCCTCCCTGTGATTGGTGCGGTCCATAGTTACCGGAGAGGGGTAAATTTCAATTTTTTGTTCTTGCTCGTGGTAACCCTGTCGTTGTGCGGACTGTGTCTCTCTCCATAACATAAGTATAGGAATGTGCCGTGCCAATCACGACATTTTAGTTAAGGCCCTTTCCGACGACCGGACCTTATGCAGCCACTTAGTATATGGAGAGGTTGTCTCAAAAGCTTAAAGTGAGATAAGCCCCCCTTAAACATAGTGGCTGGATAAGTTTCGATGGTCGGAAAAGGCCTTAGTATAATGATTATTAATTATTTTATTTGCATAGCCAATAATATCATGATTGTAAAGAAAACAAAGCTTACCTTCGTAGGAGATATCTGAGGATTCTGAGCCAATTGAGGTAATATTTATATGCATACTGGGCTTGTATCCGTACTTGGTGAAGTCATGCTTACGCCTGTTACATTGTGTCAATGGTAAACTTGTCTCAGCTAGTCCATTATCGCTCGTAGCCGGCGTAGTTTGACATCGAGAACGGGTACCGGTTTGCCAATGGCCAATAATGCATACGGAAACAATAGAAATATTGTCCCAAAAATCCATGGGGTGGTTGGCATTGGGCAAGGGACCAATCGGTAACTACTTAGACCAATAAAAATTGCATTAAAGACCTAGCGAAGGGACAATGCTCCCGGGGGACTACCGAGCAATGCTCGGAAGGCAGCCCCCATTTTCGTTATTGATCCCAAATCTAATTGTTGAATCCACCCATGTAATGTTTAAAACGCTCTAATTAATGTATTTTCTTTACAAAATCCCGGGGCAGCTTTGGTATGTTCTTTACCAAATAAGGAAAGCAAGCGAAGGAGTGGTTGTTTTGAATTTAGGATAGCAAATACAAGCAGATTTTTATAGGTTTAAGGTATTTGCCTTTTAAGTAGCTTATTTATTAATTGTTTGTGTTGCAGTTGTTTTACCTTGTAACGGACCTGTACAAAGAAGGTAATGCCAAGGAGATGAAACGATGGGCTTATGAAATCCACTCTAGTTTTCTCGTGCCTGATGCGGCTCTCCGCATCAACAACATCGATGAAAATTTGGCCCTAGAGATCGACGAAGTACTTCTCAATGATTCTGACAGGGAAGAAATATTGAGAAAGGTACGTAGCATCATCATCATCTACTATTAGTGGTTTAGTGCTGTCATTCGTTGGGCTTACGAAATCCGCTTTTGTTTTCTTTTGCATCAACACGACCGATACTTCGGAAGACAAGTAAAGCAGGGTCTTCCTGGTTGAGTGTAAGAGCTAACTCCGCTAGGTTGGCTTAGGAATAGAGCAAGTCATTATTTATTTACTGTATTTTTTTACTTTATTAGTTCAGGAACTATGGCGTTTGCTATAGGCTTCAAATGCAATCGGAGAAGTCAATGTCGTGTCACAGAAGTTGTCAGATGTCGACGAGACGATTGGAAGTACTCTTTAAGATCGCGCACAGCTCATCAGCCAATTAGGAATAGTCTAGTTGGTAGAGATCTAGACCATGAAACGGATGGTATATCTTCAAGACTAGACATAAAAAGAAGAATTTACCGCCTGGCCTGGGCCCACCCAACTGTAAGGGGTGCCTTCTCTTCATTAGCAGGGGAAAAACGCTGCTGCCAGGAATTTCGGTGACCACAACATCCCAAATAGTGCAGCGGTCAAGGGAGAAGCCTCTGCCTGTCCTCAGGCCTACGTTCTCATAGGATTGTTATTTATTGTATATTGCTGGTAGACTGATGGACAGCGTTTCCACTTGCGATGTATCACATTTCCCTCAGCAGCAACTCAAAATTTCCCTCTTTTCCCTCGCTCGCCCAATTCGCTAATATTCCTCTATTTTCTAAATTTCCAAAATTTCTGGGGGGGGGGGGGAAGTCTGCCTAGCAAATTTTATGACTTTTTATTAATTTATTAATGAGTATGAAATACGTTAGTTACATACATTATTAAACTATTCAAGTTCAGTAAAACAAAAAAATAAAAAGTAAACTTTTGTTTCTGGTCTTCTGGAACGCCCAGCGACCTAGTCGTCTCATTCTACTATATATATGCATGACGGCCAAACTGCTGAACCTGTTTTGAATCGTGGTACCAGACGCGGATTTTGGTATTTTTCTCGGAGGATGCGGGAGAATTTTGCCTAAAATTGGAACATATACATTCATCTTTCAAGTACGGTATAAGTGACCAATACATATGTTATACCCTGGGGGCAGGGGGGCCGGGGGGTCTCCCCCGGAGAAAAAAATTGCTAATTAATAGGCCCAAATTATTGAGGTTTTACTCATATTATACACTGGAGGAAAGGGGTCCGGGGGTCTCCCCGGAGAAAAAATTGATAAATGGTCCCAAATCAGTGAGGTTTTTGCGCATGTTATACCCTGGGGAAAGAGGGGCCCGGGGGTCTCCCCCGGAGGAAAAAAATTTATAAATAGGCCCAAATTCGTGAGGTTTTACGCATTTTGCAAGCAGTACAGTTGAGTTTTACCGGCAAATAAACCTATCACTGCGGGGGGCCCGGGGGTCTCCCCCGGAGAAAAAATCTGGGAAAAAAGTCTGAAATATTGGGGTTTTAAGCTTTTTGAGTAATATTTTTTTTTGAAAGTACTTGGTCAATATGTTTATTTTTGTTAAGTCTTTCAGGTGAAATAAGCACACCAAGAATTAATTTCCCTTTCGTTATTGTGGATACTACGCCTTTAGTCTCCATTTGTCACCAGAAATCCTGGGGAGGACCCCTCTATTTACGCCAATGATTTTCCCTCGCTCTTTCAACGGGTTTTCCTAAAATTGGTGTAACCTCAATACAGTAGAATCCGTTTATTAAGACTCCGTCTATATTGAACATTGACCAACCGCCTATTTTGACGAATTACGAAGATAGTTTGGTTTTCATTATATATACCTAGGTAAATTGTATACTATACGCCTTGTATGACATCCATGTTTGTCAATTCCCTTCGATGTTATTATAACCGGATTCTACTCTGTATTTCAAACTCCATTCCATCTAGTGTACGCTGCAAATATTTCGGGGGGAGGACCCAAAACACGTGCCTGTGCCTTTACCTCGTGTTGTCGTGTAGTTGTGCTGCTACAACTAGTCAAATCATCATATCATTAGCAAGGCACTGATGTACTCCTGTTTTTAAAATTCCCACCAAGCCATCAGTCGTGGCATCAGAATTGAGAATTCATAACATTCACGCTAAAATTTGAAACCGTTATTCATTCATATTTATCAAATTTTATGTGTTTTTATTGTATATATTGTAACATTTTCCATTTTCAGCTAGTTTATTTTAATCATTGACTTTTCCCTCAAATTTCCCTCAAAATTCCCTTTTCCCTCCAATTTCCCTTTAGTGCAGTGAAGAAGCCCGGATTTTCCCTAAAAAGGGAAATTTCCCTCAAAGTGGAAACGCTGCTGATGGATCCCCATGGAATCTATGTGGCTTAATTGGTCTGTTTGGATTGCAGGTGTTTCGGAAAGCACGGCTAAAAGCTAAAGAAGAGCTAAACGAACTCTTGCTAGACTTTCAGCAAAAACGGATAGCTGGACTTGGGACTCTGTACGGGCCTGCGGACGCACAATTGGAGGAAGCACTCCATGATAAGAGCAAGGAGATCAAAATTTGTGAGTCGATCCTCACACCCAAGCTGGAACCTTTTATGTGAGTATATTTGTGAAGGGTGGATTATTTAAGTGACAAGATGGCGGAAGAGGAAGTTGAGCAAATTTCTCTATATAAGTCCATGGACACGCTCATAAATTAAGGCTCGTTAAGTTTAGCCAATGGTCACGGGTCCCATTACTCCCATTGCGCCACCTATTCACCTCTGTCTGATTAGAAGTAATTATTCACGTGAGGGGGTGAAGCCTAGTGGTTCAGAATCCAAGAATCCACTGTATTCAAGAGGTTCCCCTATTCAAATCATAGCCAGTTGAAACACGAATGCACTGCGAAAGAGAGAGCGGGGGGGGGGGGGGGGGCTCTATATAGGTCCATGGACCATGTTATGTGCAAATTCTCGAACGCTTTCCAATATTGGCGCCATCTGGTAGCTAATGTGGCAACTAACTCTGTTATTCTTGTGCCACTATTGTCTATAATCAAAGCAGGGTGCTTGATTTCAGTATGGATATGGAGCGAGACAAGGAGGACGAACGGAAATTCACGATTGCGGCGGCGTTGGGTACTATTATGTGCAAAATGTTCGGGCTTCGCAACGCCTCCTGCCAAGCGCTTCTCGAACGTTGTCCCACGTTCGTCTCCAAGGACAAGACCATCAAGTCTCGACTGCTCATCGGCAAGAGTAAACGGATTTCCGTGCGGGGGCATAATTTTGTGGCGCACCAGTATTATACCGTTACCTCTTGCAACCACTGCCATCTCATTATATCCGGTATCGGACCACAAGGGTATAAGTGCACATGTGAGTATCTGTCGAGTTCTATAGATTGGAAAGGTGGAATATTTGAGCCCGCCAAAAAACGCGTAGTGGGTTCGCTACGGCTTGCACTTAAAAAGGCTAAAGTATTTTGGCGAGTTTCACCCTAATATCTCCTATTTCATTTTAACAAGGGCCCCACGTGTATAAACCCGGCCCTGACATTGCTATCAGTATTTAAAGTCACCATTTCTATAGATAAATTGATTAGTTTATATTGCTTATACGAGCCTCTACGATCGATATTTCCCATAGAATAAATATTTACTGTCAAAATCGACTTTACAAAAAACGTATTGTGTGGGAACTATCTTTATTAACTGTCTTTATTTTTACAGATTGTACCTTCAATGTGCACCGACAAAGCTGCGTTCGCAATGTCGAGGAAACCTGTCCGGGGCCGATAACGAAGAAAGACCGGGGCGATAACCGCATTAGCAAGCTGATGGAAAAGATTCAGTCTAGGAGGGAGGGGCCAAAGAAGTCGGGCCCGCTCAACTTTACGCAGGGTAAGGCTGTTGCTATTTAATGCGTTCATGACCGTTTAGGGCCAGGAAAGAGTGGAGGAGGCTCATCATTTACCCCCGGTTTGCTGATGCTGATTACAGATAATTATGTCTCTGATCTTCGTAAGGCGGGGATTCCACCAGCGTCAATAATGATAGTAAATGTAGTTTTGACGTGGTAGCAGACATTAAAGACATACTAAAAATGTCTGCTACCACGTCAAAACTACATTTACTATCACTATTGACGTTGGTGGAATCCCTGCCTAAGCTATGTATAGACATAATGAGCGCTTCCCATCATCACTTGAAAAGTCTAAGCCAAGTGGTTCGGAATCAGGAGGTCCTCTCATTCATAGCATAGCAAGTTCAAACACAAGGGCTTGACGCTTTGTAAGTTCCAAAGTTGAACCCATACTCAAGCAAAAATCGACAGTGATGTTTTGTATGAATTGAGAGTCCCTTGACACCCTGAAGGGAGCACTAACAAGGTAGAGAAAGAAGAGAAGGTATTTTGGATTTCTATATGATAGAGATTCATATGGAAGGTTCGGTGTTGAATAGAAATAGAAGAGGTAGAACATTGGAGCCCACCAAAAATATGACGAAGCTGTGAAGATTGGCATTGGTCATTCTGAAAGCGTACTTCCAAACGTTTCGTCAACAGTTGCTGCTGAGCCTTTGAGATACAATCTTAGAAGTCTACTCAGTTCCACTGAAGATGTCGGCCGCATATGTTGACGAAACGTTTTCAGAATGAACATGGCCTATCATCCCGGATTCAACTGCATCGTCACGTAATTCCGTGCGTGAAAGCCTTCGTAATTGTAAACCACCAAAAAAATATTTTTTTAATCCTGGGGCCACCTGCTTGACTGGTCATAGGAGACGAGGCCGGTGACCCCAGAAATGAAAAAAAATATATTTTTGATGGGAAGCGAATGTCGCATCTCTCCTATGGCGGGGTTTCCACATACGTCAATGGTAAATGTGGTATTGACGTTTTAGCAGACATTAAAGACATACTAAAAATGTCTGCTACCACGTCAAAACCATATTTACCATTGACCATTGACCATTGACGCAGTTAATAGAACTCTGGTTCGGACGTCTGATCTCATCCTGCGCGTTGTACATTTTTGCCAATTTTAGCTTAATCCATTTGTTTGTTTGCAACATTTATTTGTTTTAATTTTGATTTGTTTCAATCTGGCCATACAGTGGGGAGGTACTACACTCTACCCTCTATTAAATTCTACGGTAATTTTGAGAGATTTTAACACAGTGTGGAAAGCACGGTAGTTTGACTGAGTGAATTGTGTTTGTGAGTACTGTACTGCTTGGGAAGGTCACTGCGACTTTTTTTAGTGTCCGTGACCAGTGCCGTATCTTTATAAGGACATCTTTATCTTTATGCTACCTGTATAATGTGAATTATAATTATCCATATTATTAGACACTAAGTAGGCTCAACTCAGCATAGTTTACTGTGCCGAGTTGAGCCTGCAATAGTCTAGTTGGTAGCGAACGAGACGGAAGGTCGAGGTTCGAGACTCCGCATAGAAGGAAACTTTGCTGTAGTTTTTAAGAGTGTACGTCCAATAGGAAATTGGTGGCCCAAAATGTAATACTTTTTAATTTGTATTTAATTAAATGAGCAATTTATTAAAATTAAGAATTGGGGTACCCTTTTACTACGGCGGGGTTTCCACCGACCTCTCATTGCAGAATGCAAAGACATTGATTGATGTGGTAGCAGGCATTCAAGACTTAGGCGGGTATTCCACCGATCTCTCATTGCAGAATGCAAATGACATTGACGGAAATTTGAATTTTTCTTTTTATAGAAATCTATTAAAATGTTTGTACTTAACATATCCCATGACGCCATTTTTTTAATTTTAGTTTGTGATTTTACTCTACGATCATTGATCAATTTTAACTATGGCATAGAGTAAAACAAAAATTTCCGTCAATGTCATTTGCATTCTGCAATGAGAGGTCAGTGGAATACCTGCCTAAGTCTTGTATGTCTGCTACCACGTCAGTGTCTTTGCATTCTGCAATGAGAGGTCGGTGGAAACCCCGCCTACGGAACGTACACTCTTGACAGGCTCTATTTTGGTGGGTTGATGGATCGACTCGTATCTGCACTTTGAGACGTCATGCTATCGCCTGTTTCATTGCAAATCGCCAAAAATGCATACGGGAAATATACAAATAGTGTCCGAAATCCATAAGGTCGTTGGCATTCGACAAGGAACCTATGGGCCACTATAACTTGGCCTGGGTCCATAAAAAAATAAGTCCTTCAAAAATTACAAAAATGGTGGATTGGTATGAAAAATAAGGGCTTTTTCGTTTTTTTACTAAGCCAACCTAGCGGAGTTAGGGCTATAAAGCCCTCTCCTACACTCAACTAGGAAGGCCTGGGACCGCCTGCTTTACATGCCCTCCGAAGCGTGGTCAGAAAATGTAGCCAGTGTAGGACTCGGAACCAACAACCTTTCGGGTGAAGTCAGAGTCCGTGCCACCGTCCTAAATGTCCTGACATGTATGGCCCTGCTAATAAATTGGTTTCTGTCATAAACTACAGGTATATATTTTGCTTCTCACGTTGTTGCACCTGAACTCATTGTTCCAATTATACTAATTGACTCTGTTTTCTGTATATATCGTTTGCACGTTGTTCAGTTGTACCCAGCTTCACATTGCACACACTGTTTTTGATTGCGTATGGTTGGTAGCACCAATTAATTGGTTTTTCCTTTGCTGTTTGCAGCTGACAAAGGAAAGAGACGTGACGAGGAGGGGGAGGATGGCGTGGAAAATGATGCTGTTACCGGTGAGTACTTTTCCTCCTTTTTTTTTTCTTACAGCTTTCCTTTGGAGCAGTTAAATATATTCATTGAGGTTGTTGAACCTGTTCGCGATGGTTATTGTTTTTGTACAGCTATCAGGATATAGAGTAGGGACTCTGACTATCACCCGAAAGGTTGTTGGTTCGAGTCACATACTTGCTATATTTTCTGGTCACACTTCGGAGGGCATGTAAAGCAGGCGGTCCCAGGTAATCCTAGTTGAGTGTAAGAGAGGGCCTAAATCCGCTGGCTGTGTTAGTAAAAGAACATAAAGTTATTTGTTTATTTATTTCCTAGTTGAGTGCAAGAGAGGGCTTAATAGCCGTAACTCCTCTAGATTGAATAACCAAAATGGCATTTATTTATTTATCTTCGCGCATAATAGGAATTGTACTGCCCAGAAGAGACTCATTAAATCTGCTACGGAGCGCCGGTTACCCATAAGCAAAACATGGGGGTCAAGGACTAACCTAGAAATGTCTGGAAATGTACGGACTGACTCTGACGAATATTAAATAAATAAATAAATATATATTTATGTTTTCATTATACAACCTAAAGGGAGCATAGTTCGTACACCTCAAAAATTTCCTCCCCCTCCTGTTTAAAAGGAATAATAATAATCCTAGTAAATAATATAAAGAGTAGTCGGTGGAGGGCATCATGAAGTATATTATCTAGCAGTGTAAACTTTAAATAAAAAATAATAGACTGCATATGGACACTTCTCATATGAAATTTATTTCATCCATTAGTGAGGCATAATATTCTAGTTCGCAAGCTTTTGTTGAATTATCTTTTTGTTATATAAGTTAAAACTTATATTAGGTTTAAAGTGCCACCCTCCCACGCTTCGGATTGAGGGGGCACAAGTTGTTATTTCACGTTCACATGTTCTTTTTTGTTGAGAAATACACGGTTTTCTATTCTATTAAAACAGAGGCCAAATTTTCTTTTGTTGTCAAGTTTAAGCTCTGAGGGGAACTTTTGAAAGTAGGTAGAACCTTGCGGTATAAGGTCCATAATTGACAGTTCGCGGTACCGGCTTGTCAAGGTTTTGTTCATCGTTTTTTTTTATTTTTTTAAACGTCCCCATTTTGGTACACAATGGATATAGAACACGTTGTACAGTGTGCTACTTTACTACGCTTGTCCTTGGAGAGAAACCATGGTAATTTGTTGAAGATGCGCCTGTGTGGTGCAGATAGCGTTAGTTTTCCATGCACAAAAGTGACTTTGTTGGAAATCTGTGCCATAATGTGTCTCTGGTTAACCGGTGCAAACGGGCAAGGTAATGAGGTTGAATTAGAGACGGTCTGATTCGCTTGATTGATTGATTCATCTCTTGGCTGGATCCTGACTGTTTCCTGGAAAATTGAACTTGAAAGAAGTACAATATAAGCTTGTACATAACTGGAGCGTATAATTAATAACAATATTAATAATGAAGTTTTTATTGGAAAAAATCCCATTCGGCTCTGGCCGATCAGCAGCCTGCAGCCTGCAGCCTGATCGGGGCGTTTATAATACCGGTATTTATTTAATCCACTGGTAAACAAGATAGTTTTATAATGGAAAGTGCTATTCAAAATTTGTTTGTTTACAGTTATAATCCTAGGATATTTATTTAACCCCGGTATTATAAACGCCTCGATCAGACTGCTGGTGTAGGGAGATTCCATGCAAGCTCAGACACCGCTTTTTCTGTATGCTACGCTACGTATGTAGATAAAAATAAAAAAATTCTTCATTCTTTTCCCGACCACAACATCAACACACAAAACACTCTTGTGTTCCAAATTTCGAACCACAATGCTGACTATGAACTTTTACATAGGCGCTTATTCCACCAACGTCAATAGTAATAGTAAATGTAGTATTGACGGAAATTTGAATTTTTCATTGATACACGCCATTCCACTGGTTTTTTCAACTATTGCTCACTTTTCTTCTAATGACACAAATTTTTGAATTTTTTTTGCATTTGTTTTTTGAAATTTTGTTTGTATTTGTTTTCTTCGTACACTTATTATTTTTAATAAAACCTAATAATAGTAAGAGATCCGAAGTAAGATCGACCTTCACAGATCTGTTTAATGGATGGAAATTGTTTTATAAGCAATAAAATATAAAATGTTTGTACTTAACATATCCCATGACGCCATTTTAGTTTGTTATTGTTTGCAACGCGTGATTTTACTCAATGATCATTGATCAATTTTAACTATGACATAGAGTAAAATTCAAATTTCCGTCAATACTACATTTGCTATCACTATTGACGTTGGTGAAATAAACGCCTTAGGCGGGGTTTCCACCGACCTCTCATAGCAGAATGCAAAGACATTGACGTGGTAGCAGACATTCAAGACTTAGGCAGATATTCCACTGACCTCTCATTGCAGAATGCAAATGACATTGACGGAAATTTGAATTTTCCTTTTTATAGGAATCTATTAAAATGTTTGTACTTAACATATCCCATGACCGATGACGCCATTTTTTTATTTGAGTTTGTTTGTTTGTGATTTTACTCTATGATCATTGATCAATTTTAACTATGGCATAAAGTAAAACAAAAATTTCCGTCAATGTCATTTGCATTCTGCAATGAGAGGTCGGTGGAATACCCGCCTTATCAAATTATTTTCACTTTGACTGGATGCCATCTTAAAATGGTTGATTTGTCGTAAAAAGTGTTGATTACCATTATAGTAGATAATAATACGGGCTTTCAGTCAGATTTTAATTCATTCCTCTGCAAGACTGCAACCAATATTAACTGAGATATGAATTATATAAGGTTTCAATCGGCCGCCATCTTGTCACTAAATAGTGGATATAGCTGGTTAACGAACTCGATCAAGACATTTGTATGATCAATTTTTATGCCAAGTTTCATCAAAATCGGATAATATTTACGGAAGTTTATTTACGGAGTGTTTTCTAAAATCTATACACATACATACATAATGATATATAATATAATATGTGTATAACATTTTGAACGGAGGGTGGTTTTAGGCTGAGGGGGGTCATGAATGAAAAGTTGTGAAGAAATTTTCCGAAAGTTATTGGTCGCCCATCTCAATAGGTAGATGAATCTCCCTAAAAAATAGATGTAGATACAGCGAGATTAGGGCCTATGGCCCTTTCTAACGCCTATCGAACGTATCAACGATAGTTTAATTGAAATATTTGTATGTAATATACTACATTTATACCGTATTCATACCTTCTATACACGATAACAGTCACACTAATTCAAATTCGCTACCATCCACGATCATTTTCTCATACATTCAAACGCGGCAGATGCGTTGTCGTCAACTCAGTTCGGATCTGATCGTTTCAAAGATCGATAGTTGACCTTGGTCAAAAATGAGTGTCGGATTAGCTCATAATATAAGTGACTAGGGGCTGCAAAAAGGCTTCCTGTCCCCCTTCCCCTAAAAAAACTCCGTGCTATCGGTATGAATAGAAGAGCATGCAGGGCATGGCGTCTGCGAAGGCAGCGAAAACCTCTTGAATGGCTGACGTGATTATGAATTGCCGCTGGCAAGTTCAAAAGCTTCACGTTGAAAACTGGTTCATCGATTTTCATGATCTGTTTAGCCGTGAATAATGAATGGGTTGTTTGTGCGTTTTTACTGGGCTAAATAAACAGCACGTTTATCTATCATTTAGGTCTGCGTAAAGTATTTGATCGGAAGGAAATGAGGCATGTGGTATGAAAATGAGGTAAATTGTTCTTTGTTCTATTGTAGTATGCTACCGATGTAATTTACTGTGTACCGCTACCACTCTACCAGGCTATTATTATTATTATTGCTTTCCAATTTATACGTAGTAAGGAAAGATGGTCGAAATTTTCGATTCCGAGATTTCAACGGATTTACACGTTTTGAGGTCCCAGGAACCCAAAAAAGTGATTTCTACGAAATGTCTGTCTGTCTGTTGGTCGCTCTGTCTGTCATCGATTTCCGGGCAAACTACTCATCCGATTTTGATGAAATTTTGCATGTAGGTTCACAAAAATCATACTTCGGGACCATTTTTTTTATTTTGGGCTAACTCAATTTGGGGGGTTTTATTCTTAAAATTGGAAAGCACGTTCGAGTAAACTCGGACCGGTTCTTTATAGTATTTTGATGAGGTCAAGGGAACAGCATAATTATTGACATCACAGCGGTGTAAACCAATCATTCATGGCCTTTGCCAATTAATCAACTGCTGAAAAATAACCTTGTTCCTCAACCTTGTTTGCAAAGACAGGCATGTCCTTCAATGGCAGGTCAATCGATCTGGTCGGCTCCAACTGCACCAACCACGTGTTCTGCGGTTTCCTCGGACTTATTGCAGTGCCGGCCGACGGTAGATCCTCCCTATCCTAGTTTGGCCATGTGGGCTCTGAACAGCCCATGACCAGTAGCCAGGGTTGCGGTCGTTCGAGCCGTCTCTCTGCATTCAACCTATGCGACCCCATTCCACTTTTCAAGACTATCTGGACGGCCAGCGCATGCAATGAAGCTGCTAGAAGTTTTTTACCAGTTTGAGCGGTTAATCCTCGCCATAAGCCCAATGCAGTCACAATAAAGCTATTAAGATGGATCCTGCAAGTGATTTTGTTCAATAAAAAAAAATTCAAGCTAGAAACCGTTAGTGGCCAGACTACAAGGTCGAGTGCGCAGAAGTTACTGCGCCTGAGCTCTGCTGTCTGCCCTGCCTGTTGAATTGTTAATTTGATTTTCATTTCTTCTTTTTCTTTTCTGTTGCAACCGTTGCAACTGTTGGTATCCGGCGCTGAACAAAACAACTACAAAGAGGATGACGTCAGCCAATTGGGAAAAACAAGGTAATGGAAATTCCCCAGAGGGGAATGCTGTGTTGAGAGCGAGCAATTCCTCGCTCTCAACACAACAACAACAACAACAACAACAACGTCCAGGTATAAAGGTCAGTGCGTAGAAGTTACTGCGCCTGAGCTCTGCTGTTTGCCCTGCCTGTTGAATTGTTAATTTGATTTTCATTTCTTCTTTTTCTTTTCTGTTGCAACCCTACAAGATGGAAACGTTTTCTTTGAAAGTTCCCCTCGCAATAGGCAATACTTAATTTATGATTAGGATTGATCTATTCTATTATCGTTGGTCGCTACGCGGAGAGATGGAACATTCCATTGCACCAAATATATTTATATTTTTTTTTGAATCCTGGTATCCTGCTACGTTTTTCAATGCTGGTCATAGGAGACATGGTGAGGGGCCCGAAAAATGTAAAAAATATATTTTTTGGAATGTAGCGAATATCCAATCTCTCCTATATAGAACTCTGGGTACCGTTTGTTTTTTCCATAAGTAGCCTACTGTTTATTACATAAAGAATGCAAAATCCGGTTGGGAGCCTGTGAAATAGCTCGGAAGTGTGAGCACATCCAAATAAACGGACAGGTGTTTACAAGCAGATGGGAAACACCTCAGACCAGCTAACCGGATGTAAACAACTCTAAACATTGCACACTTGGAAAATAAACAGACCCCGGTTTAATTACCAATTAGTCAGCACCAAACTATGAGGACAAGTCTTTTAGCTTAAATGAAAGCAATGGATGCAATTCTCTTTTTGTCATAGTGAAAATACTGTGTTATTAACTGTGAATCCCATATACTTTTTGGGCTCTTTCTTACCCAAGCCAGTGCCTGATTTGTTGCATTATTATTATCTCTCTTTTTTTTTTGCATGTTACGTATATACCTGTATACGTATATATACGTATGTATATTAAATTGTACGAAATGCAAAAGAACCGGTCCGAGTTTACTCGAACATGCTTTCCAATTTATCAAAATAAGTATATAGAGAAACTGAGTAATTTCACGGTCAATAATTTTTCCTATGGTTAAATTTCCGATATCTCGGGGGGGGGGGGGGGGGGGGGTTGTCCACCCGACGTCACTGAAGGTGAGGTAAATTCTAGATTGGTCAGACCAACACATTACCTCACAGCAATAATGGCAGGGCACGCAATGCATTTCAGCGTGAATTTTTAATCATTTTTTGAAAAAAACATTTTTTTTTAGAAAACCAAATACTTCTCTTGGAAAGCAACCTGTTCGGTTTCGTTACTCAATTTAACACCTAAAACATACCTGAAGGTAGAAATCATCAATAGAAAAGTTTCGCAGAAAAATTATTTTTTAGTCATTTTTCATTCAAATTTAGTTATTTTTATTTTTTTACTCCCAGAAGCAAACTATCAAAGAGCAAGCCACCCCCTGCATTTTATCAAGATTAATAACGAATACAATGTATGTGAATTTAAAAGAAATCGTTGGAGCCGCTTTTGTGAAATAATGTTTTTAGACGTTTTTTTGGAGTTTTTTGAAAATAAAACCCCCCCAAATTGAGTTAGCCCAAAATAAAAAGAAATGGTCCCGAGGTATGATTTTTATGAACCTACGTGCTGAATTTCATCAACATCGAATGAGTTGTTTGCCCGGAAATCGATGCACAGACAGACAGAACGACAGACAGACAGACATTTCGTCTGTTTGTAAATCAAAATGGGTTAGTTAGAGTAGCCATCCGGGGCTAAAGCTCGCCTAATATAAACACGATTTTCATTTCATTCTATTAATCTGTTTTAATTGTAATTGCAATAATTTTGAGAATTTACTCATCAATAGAATCTGTCAGCCGTTTAAGTGAATTCAACAAATCAAACATCTTTAAAATAGGTCCAACCGTTTTGGGATTATAAAATATTTTAACTACCGAGCCTCATTTTCTATGGTGTCCACAAGAAAATTGAAAAATATACGAGAGCCTATCATCTATTCCAATTGTAATTGCCACGATTTCGAAAATTAAGTCAGCACCAATGGAATCTGTCAATCGTTTAAGTGAATTCATCATATTGAAGAGATGACTGCAGTAATTTTAGCGGTGACGGGAAAATTCAATCAGTTTTTCACAATCGTTCACGGAATTGTGGGGAATGAATGATGTTGCTGGGATGTGTGGGGAATTCAGAGACGCCATTCAAATCCGGTTACCGTTGAGTTTGTTTATGTCGGAGAGATTGGACACAAGGATATTTCATAAATTTCTCGTGCCACGATCAGAACACGCCTTGAACGATTTAAAAGAGCAATACAATACGAATTACATATGGCTCTAACTCTCGAGATGCCTGACCGATTCAGCTAGGTGCGAATTATTGTAATCTCGGAGGCCTAAGTTGACCGTAATACATTTTAAATAAAATCAAAATGTATTTTTCGATTTCGTTTTTTGAATTTTTTAGGAAAATTTTGCACATTAGTGAATATTGTTTTATACACCATCGGATAGTTGAGATTTCAACGAACAAAATCCTACTAATTTTTAAAAAAAAAATCTATGTTTTGACGTGAGATTTTTCGATTGAAAATTAGGGTGCTTTCTTGATATTTAGTCAAAATTAGGTGGAAAAAATTAATATTTTAAGTCAATAAAATTAAAGTATCTTTAGAACATAAGAAGGTAAGTTTTCGCCAAATTTCGTGGAAAAAAATGTTTTAATGTAAGAGATATAAATGACTTACTTGACTTAGGGTGGCGCTAACAGCCCATGGGGACTTTTGGCCGCACGTACTATGCCTCTCCATTCCGCTCGATCACAAGCCACCGTCCGCCACGTTTCTGGGTGCAAGCCCATTTTTTGGACGTCATCCGCCATCTGGTCCTGGTACCTCTTCCTTGGCCTTCCCAGGGGTCTGGGTTCGGTCAAGTGAGCCTCCCATACAGCGCGTGCTGCTCTGGAGGGGTCCATTCTCGCTACATGACCTATCCATTGGAGATATAAATAAAACACCAAAACCTTGGTTTTTGGCATTTTCACATAAATTTTGAGGTTATATGAAAAATTTGTAAGCACCAAAGTTGTACCTGTAGATCTTGTTATTACCTACATTTTTGCTATTTGACGTTTTTCCATAGGACTTGTAGTTTTGCCGGAAATGAAGATATACCGTGTTTCACCCTTAACCCCCCCCCCCCCCCACCTACTTACCAAACTAAGATCGCCCATAATTTATTTTTCCTTTCATTTCTGTCATATTATCTTCCATTTCCAATGGGTTTCATTCTTCTATAATTTGATGTCGTTTCAAAAATTATCTACCCTGGACCATGTAAATACACAGACATAAACAGGACATGTAGAGTAGTGGTACGGGCTCTGACATTCACCCGAAAGGTTGTTGGTTCGAGTCCTACACTTCTTACATTTTCTGGCCATGCTTCGGAGGGCATGTAAAGCAGGCAGTCCCGGGCTTTCCTAGTTGAGTGGAAGAGAGGGCGTTACAGCCCTAACTCCGCTAGGTTGGCTTAGTAATAGAACAAAAAAAAGTACTTATTTAAAATAAACAAATTCAAAAAAATATCCTTGTTGGGAGCGAGTGTCCCATCTCTCTTATATTGGTTGAAGTCAAGGTTACTGGAATGTTTTTGGAGCCCATGGCTGCCATTCTTGTCGGTTATTGGTTGTCTCATGTTAGTATTTCATAGGTAGGCTACCAGACATTTTATCGTGCATACGAATACTTAGTTAGGGCACACTCTTAGATTAGTTGAGACACGACGACCTACTCTTAAGGCGCCCATTCCACCGACCGGCTAGGGCTATTTACAAAAACGGTGACGTGGTAGCAGACATTCAAGACTTAGGTGGTGTTTCCACCGACCTCGCATTGCAGAATGCAAATGACATTGACGGAAATTAGAATTTTTCGTTTTATAGAAATCTATTAAAATGTTTGTACTTAACATATCCCATGACGCCATTTTTTAATTTTAGTTTGTTTGTTTGTGATTTTACTGTATGATAGTTGATCAATTTTAACTATGGCATAGAGGAAAATAAACATTTCCGTCAATTCTGCAATGCGAGGTCGGTGGAAACGCCACTTAAGTCTTGAATGTCTGCTACCACGTCACCGTTTTTTGTAAATAGCCCTAGCCGGTCGGTGGAATGAGCGCCTAAGGGCAGGGAGTTCCAGGGCTCGTTACCACGTTTGGAGTACACTTTTAATAAAAATGCAATTGTGCACGTACATGCTCCCTATGGACGATTGAAATAAACAAAAGCTTGTGTTATTATCTATTTTCAGTGTACTTTGACTTTTAAATATCCGTGTCACTTGAACACGCAGTATACTGCGATAGACGTACCCGGCGGTGAAGGGGGTGGGTTAGGGAATGTACAGTATATACCTTGCACTTCCAATCCATAATTGAATCTGCTTAAGGGACAACGGGAGGGAGGAAAACCTAACGCGTGTAAATATATTTTGCAGGAAATAATATCTCTATAGTAGAGCCATAAATGATTTGTCGTAAAGTAGAAAAAAGTTCCTCTGCATTTTGATGCACATTATATGGCTGTCAATCGGCCACAGTCATTGAACTTGATTTGTAAAAAAATAACGGTCACTGCGGAAGTCATGTCGAAGCAGTTCCCAAACTGTGGCCGATTGGTGTTACTGTTAGAGACCGCCACATAGTTTTTATAAAAATGTAGAAGAACATTTCTTCTACTTATTGACATCTCATTTATGGCTCTGTGATCGATATTTTCGATAGGCCTACTTTAAATAATAATAAATAAATATTGACTTTTTGTATTACTAAGCCAACCTAGCGGAGTTAGGGCTATAAAGCCCTCTCTTACACTCAACTAGGAAGGCCCGGGACGGCCTGCTTTACATGCCCTCCTAAGCATGGCCAGAAAATGTAGCAAGTGTGGGGAACCATCAACCTTGTGAAAGTGGAGTCTGTACCACTAGTCTACATGTCCTGACCCCGACACCACACTATACCGAAGGTGAATCATAACTCCGCTAGGTTGGCTTAGTAATCGAACAAAAAGTCAATATTTATTTATTTATTTAAGACCACCTCTTTGAGACAGCCAACAAGCTGGACAGTAATCACAACTGGAAGTCGTATTATCTGCGTATTACCTGTATTATCTGCGTAAATTAAATTCGCTGTAGTATGAAGAACCAGTAGAATCCGGGCTGATGGGCCGTGGTCGAATTGAAAGTGAACTTACCCGGATAAAGGGAATGCCACAGCTATCTTGAACACCACTGATTACCAGAAGAAGATCTTGGACCTGCTGGGCCCCACGACTTATAAAGTGCTCAGCCGTGACCCCACATCAAGAATCCTGGCTAAAACAAAGAAACTGGTCAAAGATTCCACTTTACCAACCGAGGATAAGCGAAACCTGGTAAAATCAGAAGCATTACCACCCAGGCTGTATGGTCTACCGAAGATCCATAAGCAGAATGTGCCACTACGTCCGATTGTGAGCGAGATAGGATCTCCTACCTACGACGTGGCAAAATACCTGACGAAGCTGCTACAGACACATGTAGGAACCGGAGATTCTTTCATAAGAGACTCGACGCATTTCGTTGAAAAACTAAAGGACCTACACCTGGAACCCGACGACCTGCTCGTGAGTTTTGATGTCGTTTCACTCTTCACTATGGTACCAATCAGAGAAACTATGGAGCTTATAAAGGAATAATTCACAGATGACGTCACGTCTTTGTTCCACCACGTTCTGACAACTACATACTTTCAATGGAATTCAACATTCTACGAACAACTGGATGGCGTCGCAATGGGGAGTCCCATTAGCCCGGTGGTTGCCAACTTCTACATGGAATCCTTTGAAAGAACGGCGTTAGACACAGCAGCCCAAAAACCGAAATGTTGGTTCAGATACGTAGATGACACCTTTGTTGTTTGGAATCATGGTCTGGAGAATCTGACGAAATTCCTGGATCACATCAACTCAATTCACCCGCGAATCCAGTTCACCATGGAAAAAGAAAACAATAACCAGTTGGCCTTCCTTGATGTTTTGGTGATGAAGAATAGAGACGGTTCATTGGGACATACAGTACCGCAAACCAACGCATACGGATAGATACTTGAGCAAGAGTTCCAACCATCATCCCAGCCAGAAGCGTGCGATGCTGAAAACTCTCATCCACCGTGCCAATCGGATTTGTGAGCCCCAGCAACTACGATCGGAACTCAAACACCTGGATAGAGCATTACAAGCTAACGGTTATACACCTCAAGAAATCAAGCGAGCTCTCCATCCTAGACTGACCACTACGGCTGCAGACAGACCCCAACCAATAGGAATGGTGTGTTTGCCCTACATAAAGAAAGTCACGGATCGCATTGGGAAACTGTTCGAATGTCATAACATCAAAACAGTGTTCAAGCCTACGCAACAACTCCAAAGCATGATACGATCAGCCAAGGATCACAGAGACCCATTGACATCAGCCGGTGTGTACCGAATTCCTTGCTCTTGTGGTGAAGTATACAAAGGTACGACTAAACGCAGCGTAAATACGAAGATAGAAGAACATAAACGAAGCTGCCGCCGCTTACAACCGGAGAAGTCCGCGATTGCCGAGCACGTACTAACACAAACTGGACACACAGTGCACTACAAACAGGCGACTGTCTTGTCACGGGCTACTCAATATTTCCCCAGACTATACAGAGAAGCAATTGAAATATACAAGCACCAACACAATTTCAACAGAAAGGAAGAAGGCTTAAAGGTGAACAAACTCTGGTATCCGGCGCTGAACAAAACAACTACAAAGAGGATGACGGAGCCAATTGGGAAAAACAAGGTAATGGAAATTCCCCAGAGGGGAATGCTGTGTTGAGGGCGAGCAATTCCTCGCTCTCAACACAACAACAACAACAACAACGTCCAGGTATAAAGGTCAGTGCGCAGCCCCCTACCCAGTCACTCGCTACGGAGCCACCGAGGTACAACCTTCGAAGTCTACGCAGCGCCACTGAAGATGTCGACCGCAGATGTTGACGAAACGTTTGGAAGTTCGCTTTCAATTCGACCACGGCCCATCAGCCCGGATTCTACTGGTTCTTCATTTGACTCCGGCCGTGAAAGCCTTTGCAGTTACATCGCTGTAGTACACTTAGTGGTTCCCCATGACGTGTGCGAAGTATTAACATATTGTAATAATCGAGATAAGATTTCGTGAAACGGCGCTGAGTTGAGCCGGGACATGTAGAGCAGTGGTACGGACTCTGACTTTCACCCGAAATGTTGTTGGTTCGAGTCCCACACTTCCTACATTTTCTGCTCATACTTCGGAGGGCATGTAAGGCAGGCGGTCCCGGGCTTTCTTAGTTGAGTGTAAGAGAGGGCTTTATGGCCCTAACTCCGCTAGGTTGGCTTAGTAATAGAACAAAAAAAGTCCTTATTTATTTAATTTGAGCCATACTTCACCTCATTGAAAATTCACTGTAAGTTGACTGAGACATTCTGTGCAATTGTTACGGAAACAACCGTCATCTTACAAATGATGTATGCGATGCAAGCTTCGTATATATTTTTTTTAATATTACTGTTGATTGCGTAACACTTGCACAGTTGCTTCGGGTAGCTTATGAAGATTTTCTGCCTGTGATGCATGGCTCTATTAAGTATGTACTATAGTCAGGGACGGATCCTTGGGGGGGGGCGGTCGCCCCCCCCCCCCCCCGAGAAAAATAGCTTTATACTAGATAGAATGGACTTTTGAAGGAAATGAAGAGAAATTGTTACTCAAGTAAGGGAAACGCGATATTTTTCAGGTCACCGCCCCCCCCCCCCAAAACTTTTTCTGAAACCGTCCCTGACTAGTATAGGAATGCAATAAAATGTTATTTCGTTATTACCCAATATACTGTATATTAACCAATGAATAATCAATTGTCCAAAAGATCAGGACAAACTGAAGATAAAGGCCATATGTCATTATATTGAAATGTAGAGGAGCATTTCTGTTGGTGTAGGATATTTTGGACGGCTCTATGATCGATATTTCCTGTGAAAATGGACTTTTTACAAGAAAGAAGTGTGTATTGGGGTTACTCTAATTCGCTCTTAATGCCAAACCGGAGGGTGTCACATGACTGGCCTGGAAATGACTTAGCAGGGGGTTCCTAATACACGTTTTAAACCGCAGGGGCATAGTAATAATCGATAGGAGGGACTAGTATACGCGTAGACATGCTTACGTTATCAAGCCAAACTAAAATTACTATTACTATGGGTCTCAAATTTGTGCATGAAGCATTTAAAAACATACCTCTTAGAACATTTTTACGTGTCCCACAGGGAAGAGAAACCTCCAACTTTTGTAATTAAATGCATATGCCTTGAAATATGAACACTTAATTTGACAGTAAAGCGCCAGCAATAGGTAAAACTGCAATTATTTGAAATAATAAAAAGTTAAATATGGAACAAGTACGCGACGCGGGGCTTTGTTTATAAAATGGATATTGAACCATCCCGTGGCTAGAGACTGTTATCAATATGGCTGCTAGTGTCGCCTGCACAAGATAAGTACGCAATTCGGCGGGGAAATAGTCTGCACAAGCTAACTACTAAACTGCAGAGTTTTTGACCGGGTCCAGGTATCCGCTTTGCTATGCTGCAGTGTGTCTTACTTTTACATCGCCTTTGTCCTCAGGGAGGGTCGGCGGCACGGCAGCGGCGTTTCCAAACAACTCAGTTTAGAGCGTCTTCTTTGTTCAGGGCGAGAGTCCTTATGTCTTCTTCGATTTTTCTGGGGAGTGTCAATTTCGGTCTTCCCTGGGGGCGGAGTCCAGGGAGTGTCATATTCTGTGTACGCTTTAGGAGGGATGTTTCCTCCCTCCTCTGTACGTGGCCCCACCAGCTGAGTCTTCTTTCCCTTAGCTTCAGTGCGACATCACCAGTTTTCATCTCCAACCCTATGTCCTCATTTCGGCGCCGGTCTTGCAGGGTCAGTCCACACGCTCTTCGTAGCATGTGCTATGCTGCAGTGTGTAAGACTTCGATATTTTTTGCGTTGGTACTTATCTCTGATAGTTGGCTTATGGTTAACTGGTGCCTCCTAAGGCATAATATGGCTCCCGCCGCTCCAGTTCTGTTATATTTCTATGTATTCAACGTTCAAGGTCAAAAGTCTCCGGATTGGCCTTAAAAGGGCATAGGGGCTGTCCATTAATCACGTGAGGTTCGAAAGGGGGGAGGGGTGGGTTCGGCTAAAATCACGAAATAGCACAAGGGGGGAGGGGTGTATAGTTGATTTATATATATATATTATTTATTTTTTGGTCATACGCGTTATTTCTAAACCGACAAGCGGTGTGTAGTGTGACCTTGCCAGGCAACGAACGAAGTCCTCACGCGTCGCGCTGTCTAGACATTTTTATCATGGTCCTTAATTTTCTAGAATAAAATTAGATTACACTTTATACCTGTATTTAAAAATGATTTAAAAATAATATTATAAACATTTTAAGATTCTTTGTTTGTACTAAAAAATACACGTGATTTTTGGTGTGGGGGGGGGGGGTAGTCTTAAACCTCACTACGTATCACCAAGGGGGAGGGAGAGGTTGAAAAATGCAATAAAAAATAAAATAAAAACGTGATTAATGGACAACCCCATAGAGGCTAACGCCAATGATTGCAAAGAAAGTCACCCTACGTCTTCGTCTTAAAATGCCTATCGATGATTGGCGATCATCATT
Source organism: Psococerastis gibbosa (assembly GCA_963971405.1). Lineage (NCBI taxonomy): Eukaryota > Metazoa > Arthropoda > Insecta > Psocodea > Psocidae > Psococerastis > Psococerastis gibbosa. The sequence continues at coordinate 44,328,323 of OZ020486.1, read as the reverse complement.
GCAATTTGGACCTTGGAGACTGCTGCTCTGAGGGCAGCGAATTCGGTGGCAAGGTGGTAGCGTGCTTGTACTTGTGTGAGTCGCTACACACCTTGCTTTCGGAGACGTGTCGCAACTCGACACAAGTACCTATTAGGTGACTTAGTGAGGCGATTGAAGAGGTTAATCGGATACATTCAATAAATTGTTTGTACGCGATTTAATCTTTTAAAAAAAAAAATCATAATAATAATAATAAAGGGAAGTCGTGCTCTTGAAAAACCACTTACTCGGGATTCTCAGCCAGGATGTTCTTCTTCCGGAAGCCCTCTGTCTTTCTGTCTTCCCTTGGGTTGTTACATGCAGCAGGTGATACTTTTCGTTTCTCATCAAGTAGCCAAAGTATGTTAGTTTCCGTGTCTTAGCCGTCACCAGTAATTTGGCTTCTGTATCCATCCGCTGCAGGTCCTCGGCATTAGGGATACGATCTCTCCAGGATTTTTTTTTTTTTTTTTTTTTTTTTTTTTTTTAATTATTCGCATACAAACAATTCAATGAAAGTATCCGAATAACCTCTTCAGTCGCCTCTGTAGGTAATACCTGTATTGAGTTACGACAGGTTTCCGATCGCATGGTGTGTAGAGACTCGCACAAGTATACGAACAAGCTACCACTATGCTCAGCGTTCGTCTACCTTCGCTACAACCCTATGCTGCAGGAATTTTCCACTACATGGAACGGAAGTACGCGAATGAACCATAGGTTCTTCCCATAGCTTGCGCCAGTTGCTTCCTCACTGCGGGGGACTAGCGTTGCTGCACCAAGGCCCATCAGTCGCGTCTCGCTTTATTCATTTAGTTGTCGTTGTGTTGCCGACTGGGGCGGACTGTTGCGTGCTTGTGTCGCTGTCTGCCGGTGGCGTGTTGTGTGCGTTTTGGTGTGTTATCAATTGTTTATGCCTCTATTTTAGGGATATTTCACGCACATGCCAATCCATCGAGGCAATCCATAAATATGGATTTCCAACTAGGATAAAATCCATAGCTAGCAATCTTTTTTTTTTTTTGTCTGCTGATGAGCGTTCCTGATGTTTCTTATTTTATTTTGGATTGTCTCATTGGAACGTGAATGGGTTTTTTTTTTCTGATGATTTGAGAAATCACTTCGGGAAATTGAATGCTGCAGTGTCTCATTTGTGTTGCTGAGATATTTGATGACTTTTGATTGCTATTAGAGATTTAGTCCATTCAATTTTACTAAGTAAATTTAACTAGATTTGAATATACGAGGAGGAGGGTGTTGAATCAGATATTTTAGGTCGTTGTGATGTTCATGTCAGACTTTTCACACTTGCTGGTCCGATGGGATTTGTCAATTGTGTGAGGGAGTTTTTACATTGGCTGGTGACAGCCGTAGTGCAGTGGAGACTGAGCTGGGCTTTCGTAAAGGAAGTCACAGGTTCCATTCCGCCACCTGTTCAGCTCTGTCTAATTAGAAATAATTATTTGTGTTGTTGTTGTTGTTGTTGTGATTGTGTTATGTATGAATTGAGAGTCCTCTCTAGACATCTTTAAGGTTATAACATAAAGATGAAGAAGAAGTGAAATTCATGTGAACATAAAATACATAAACGAGTAGTCACATCTGGTATGGCATGGTAGAATGGAAAATGCAGTCAAAAAATCGAATGATTTTCCCACACTACCATGTTATGTGCAGTATGAGTACCACTGATGCATTAGTTCTGTCAATAAGGGTTTTAATTTTTTTTTGACAATTTTCATCAAGTTAAGTAAACACTCGTGGAACCCGATAATAAAGCTGTGTGTTATCGAAACACACTTCTGAGTTGGTTAGAACCATGTTATTTAGGTAGCGCTGCGATCGACTGCTGTTTGACCGCCGCTATATCTGTTTACATGTCGGTTGATTTCACGCGTTTAGTATTTTGTAAAATTTAAATTTATTTGTACTATTTATTACGTCAGAAGCACATAATACTTTAAAATGAAATAACCAAATTAACAAAAAAAATAAAACAAACGTGGCACTAGATGTCACTTTATTTGAAACACTACCACGTTGTTTACTCAGTTGAATGTTTTCGATTTAGCCTAGTTACTCAACCCCGCGGTCCACCCACGATTGTGTGTTAACTTGGATAACATTTCTAACTATATAACGTTAGATTGCTCGCTACGAACTAGATAAAATAAAAACACGTAATTAAATTAACTTCTGGAGATATATTTTATATCCAGTAATTTTCATTGTGACCTCTGGGTGAAATATTCTACGAGGAAATGTCCCGTTACATTTGTTGAATTCGTTAGCCCGTGTTATTACGAGGAAAATCGTAAAATATGTAGTAATAAACATATAAAGTTTAATGCTGCTGGCGTTTCTTTAAGACAGCCCGTGAAATTCTTGAAATTTGAAAGCGCCGTACGTTATTATGCCTTATGCTTGGCTAAGAATGCATAGAAAGTTTTTGAAGGTCTGGGGTAATCCCTGTTTATGAGACTTCGCGTTGGCTGCAGTTGGCGCGAATTTTCTCTTTTTCCTCTCGAATAATAATTACTGTACGTAGTTTGCAAAGAGAAAAAACAATGGCCGAGCTCAAGGCTCGACCGGGTCGAACACTAGAAGTCCGGGGCAACCCCCTCACGCTGCGCGGCACTATTGCACTTAGGCGCCCATTCCACCGACCGGCTAGGGCTATTTACAAAAACAGTGACGTGGTAGCAGACATTCAAGACTTAGGCGGGGTTTCCACCGACCTCGCATTGCAGAATTGACGGAAATGTTTATTTTCCTCTATGCCATAGTTAAAATTGATCAATGATCATACAGTAAAATCACAAACGAACAAACTAAAATTAAAAAATGGCGTCATGGGATATGTTAAGTACAAACATTTTAATAGATTTCTATAAAAAGAAAAATTCTAATTTCCGTCAATGTCATTTGCATTCGGCAATGCAAGGTCGGTGGAAACGCCACCTAAGTCTTGAATGTCTGCTACCACGTCACCGTTTTTGTAAATAGCCCTAGCCGGTCGGTGGAATGGGCACCTTAATGCACTAAGAGGGAAGAGCCCAAATTGGTAGAACCAGGCTCAGCCGATAAAATTTAAAGTCAGTCTGGAACCTCAACCCTCAGGCTCGTGTGAAATTTCCGGTACCCATAGCTGAGGAAAACACTAGTATTGTAGTATTGTGTCATTCAAATAGACAGTAATTGGGGCTATAGGAGGAGGGGGGGGGGGTCTTGGGGAGCAATTTACCTTAATGATTCGATAATGCGCTGAACACGTATTTCCTTCCAATAATATTGGATTATTGTCAGGCTTATGGCTGTATTGTATTGTCGTATTGGCGTGCATCACATAATTTCGCACTTCCGTCGTTTCGCCAGAGTTGGTGGTCGCATCCTTCCGTGTATAATACAGTAACTGTATTTACAGGTCAAGGTGAGAACTGTATTATTAAATCAGTCTCGTTCTAGGCCAGTCACTATACAAAACGTCGTGGTACGACAATACTACGAGGGTCTATACTGCACTAAAGCCTTGCTCGATCGTTAGAAGCCAGGGGTGGCCAACGATACTGTTTTCTCCCATTAGTAAGAATGTAAGACGAATGCTCCGCTGTTTACAAAATTATGATAGTAGCGAGAATTTATGTTTTATTATGTAATTCTTGCTCAGATGAACCCGTTAGCTTAATTTTTTTATCGGCCAGAGCCCAACACCAGACATGTAGGACATGTAGAGTAGGGGTTCAGACTACAATTTTCACCCGAAAGGTTGTTGGTTCGAGTCTCACACTTGCTACATTTTCAGGCCATGCTTCGGAGGGCATGTAGAGCAGGTGGTCGCGGGCCTTCCTAGTTGAGTGTAAGAGAGGGTAACTCCGCTAGGTTGGCTTAGTAATAGAACAAAAAAAGTCATACTATACTTATTTTATTTATTTTGAATTACCATATAGTTATTAATGTTTAGCATATGGACTATTATCCCCATTTATAATGACTGTGACCATATCTTTTTAGTTAGGAACGGAGTATATGGTTATTTTAAGTTCGACTAACATTTGCAGTGGGTTGAGAACTGATTCCGCCATCCGAGACGATCAATTCCGTGCTTTGGGATAGGGAAACTCGAAATTTAAACCTAAACCGAAATAATTTAACCCTAGGACAATTATTTACGAAGGAACTATTACAGTACCTAATTGATAAATAGGAAAGCATGTACTGGTTCACTCGCACCGGTTCTTTATTTATTTGTAGAGATAGCAGAATCCGTGGGATTCCGGTAACCATACGAAAACCTAACAGTTGGTATCCATCCAATGCCCAATGAATATTCTAAATGCAAAATCAAGTTTATTGGCCCCCACCCCCATGCTTTTGTCCAACTTTACAATATTTTGACTTATGAGTGCGGTCGTTAATTCGATGTTTAGATCATAAACCAAGATGCTATCTTTTATTTACTTTAGATGTTGTATTTGGCATGACCTTGCCTGCTATTTGCCCCCAGTTCTTCCGTTATCGTCTGACCTTGAACTTTATTTATGTGGGGTCGGGATTCATTTTTTTATTGATTGTATACTTGCTTTTTGCAGGTAGCCTCGGAGCTTTGAATTAAGAGATAATCGGATACTCCGCAGTCAGTTGTTTTTTTCTTTTTTTAAATAGAATCCAACTTCAGAGAAGCCATAAATGAGATGTCGTAAAGTAGATTAAATGTTCCTATACACTTTGATATGCGGCATTCAGCCGTCACTAATACCAATAGGCTACTTGCATTAGCATTAAAATATGCTATATAAAGCAGTTTATACGTTAAAAATAATAATGCAATATGTTTTTGCATGAAAAATTGTAAATATTAAAAAATAAATAAATAGAGGCTGGTGAACGTGGATTACAAGAGCCAAAACTTCGGTACATGTGGATGACGTCACTACCAATACAACTGCTAGTAATTCCCCAACTGGTGGCTACTTCCCGGCATCACAAATGACGTCACATTTTGTAGTTACATGACCCCTTTTTAACCATCAAACAAACTGAAATTGATGGGAAGTTGCTTCTTTTTAATTAGTATACTATTGCATTAAAATAGGTTTTCAAAAATTGTCAAGTTGACTATTGACCACCGTTTTAAAACTACTTTGACTTTACATCCATCTTTACATCCGCTATTTGCTACAAATCAACTTTAATAACTGTGCCTGTGTACATTTCTACTACCTTATATCATCTCACTTATGGCCATATTTCCAGCGAAATTTGATCGTTTACACCTGTAAGGTTTTTCCTTTGCGGTTGTCTCTTGAAACTTGCAAGCAATTTTCACAATTGCTGCTCTTCAGTATATTGTACTCGTAATGTCAGTCGAATCAATGGGCCTTCCTGAAAGCAGATATTTAGGGGGTGGGCAGGGGTTGGGTGAGGGGGTGTAGGAAGCTGGAAGTTGGCTGTTTGCTTGCGTAGGCGGTAGGAATGACGCAAGGCCTTTGTATGAGTTATCTACGTAGGGAAGATGGGTTTGTCGGAAAGGCAAGTTATTTTAAATTAACATTTTGTGTAGGCTATCAGCAGGCATAGACAGATGAAAAAAGGAAAATTGTATTTATTTTCCGACTCATACAATTAACCCTGGCATATCACTAACGGAAAATGAAGACTTTTCCGGGTATCAATAATTATCCTAATTAAACTCGAGTGAATGCATATTATTTATATCAATTTGTTAAAGTTACAAATTAAAGTGAATTAAAGATCAAAATCACAAATTGTTTGTCAACTGGGATTAAGGTAGAGATTTCGAAGTATTTTGTAAATAAGAATGGCCGTGGATTTTCGATGTAATTATTGTAATTAATTAATTTATCGTTTTGCAGCCGTAAAGTTATAAAAGTGCTTAGATGAAAAATGCAAGATTTTGAAGATTAACATTTTCAGTTCGGAATGTTATTGCTTCTGAAAAACCCGATAAAGTGAATGTAAACAGATTGTATAGAATAGTTTGGCATCAGTCGAGGAAACCGACGCCTTTTTAGAAAGCTTAAATTTTTCATTTGACCACTTTCACATCTTTGTGGCTGTAGACCGAGAAATTAATTAATTAAGTCAAAAATGCACTGCCATTCCTTTCCAACAAAATATTTTGAAATCTGTCCCTTAATTGCTGTTGTATATGCTAGGCGGAGGTGGAACATTTTTTCCAGAGCTCTACGTCTTGGCCCAACATGACAAAACATGAATGAATGAATGAAACGTGTATTGAATATAAAATGTAATTGTTAGGTCTACTAGTGATGACTGTTAGACCTATAACTATTTTCCCTGCCCTAAAACTAAAATAAAAAATTAAATTAAATTAAACATGTTATTGCACTATTAAACTAGAGTTATCTCATATAACACAGTTGCATGTCGTCAGCTTCAGAGTGGGTTACTTTTAATACAGCTTTATTAGGCTGAACGTTAGCCCGGCCGGGTTCGAGTCCTGTTGTCAACAATGTTTCAATTTCTCCTTGTCCGGATACCAATAATGCCTGAAAAATAAATTCTGTCTTTGGCAGGAACAATTCAATGGTCCATACGCATAAGAATTAGTTCTTACTTGCTTACTTAACGTGTAATTAGTGTACGTTAAATGAGTATTAATGAAACTGAAAATATATTTTGGTGTGCAAAGTAAATCAGAAATAGGAGAAATTAGAAATTGCATATCTTGCGCCCATTTGGGATGCTGTTGATATTCCGTTTGGGGGAAAGGTGTATGATGCTGCCGCCTACTGCTTACGGGGAAATGACATAGGACCTTTGTGTGTGAGCGATGCCTTTATCTGCTTTCATTATATATTCCTCGTCCCCATTTAGGTAACCTTTTTGTTGTCTGATTGTCAGAGATATTCAGGCCGAGTACAAAGGGAGCTTACACCCCCTCGCCCCCGCCGCCCTGGTATTTGTTCAAGGTCTCCGCTGCTGGTTTATTAAAGTTCCCGGCAAAGTCCCTATTCTTCGTATTCAATCAATTCTAATGCTGTCTGCGATTTATTCAATGTAAGGGAATTAAGCTGTGTGCTTTATGGAAGGCCAAGGACCGTGGGAAGATGGCAAAATAGTTAAATTGGTATAGATGGTTGTTTAAAGGAACTTTTACGGGGTACTGAAAAAATTTAGATGTACATTTTTTGTAGACCATACTTCTATACTCTGTATATAAGTCTTCTAGCCTGTTCTAATTTTTAAGCAAATTTGGGGTTACAAAAAATTAATAAACACTCAAAAGATATGTTGAGTAGTGATACGGACTACGGCTTTCACCCGAAAGGTTGTTGGTTGGTAAATTTTCTAGCGGAGGGCATGTAAAACAGGCGCCCCCGGTCCTCCTCGTTGAGTAAAAGAGGGACTAAATCCACTGGTTGCATTAGTAATAGAACATAAAGTTATTTTTTTATTTAAAGGAATATTTGGGATTGGATACAAGTCAAACGAGGTCCCATTGACGATATTTCTGAACTTTGCTTGTTCGAATGATAACAGTAATAATGTTATTTTCTATAAATCAGGCTTCAGGTGGCGACGGATTTGGTGCAGTGTTAAGCGTACCACCCCGGCAAGGTGGAGGTTTGGCTTTCTCTAACCCTCAAGGCCCCCCCTCCCTAATTAGCTTTCCTTTAAGGTATCACATTCCATAATCGCAAAAAGGCACACGAGTTGGTAATTGAAATGGAATCTTAAATGTATAGGTGTTCATAGCTCTCATTAGGTGCACAACACGAATGAACCATGCCTACATTTCAAAATTCCGAGATACCGCCTATAACCCCCAAGTGGTACTTTGAGTACGCCTAACCAGACCTATGTAGGACTGAAATTAGTGGATATAGAAAAACTGGGCTTTGGCGGAATTCGAACCCACGAATGCCTAACCGGGGCGTCGTCTTAGCCGCTGGACCACAAGCCCCGCCAAGAACATGTAGAACCATAGAAAAGTTTGACGTCACCCTATTCTACGATACGTTTTTTTTTAAACGCAGCTCAATATTCCCCATTAAGGAGGTGGTACAACTGCTCTGGATGTAGAAGTGTTTGTAGAAGTGAAACGTGCTGAGAACATTGATCCAGTGAACGACGAAGCGTGCCGAAGTTTTTAAGTAGAGTTAAGTTGGAAAATAGAACTTACGGAAATCACGTAACTAATGTTTTCTTTAGTGGCAGTATGGGTGGGGTCCCTGTTAAGGGATGTTTCTACCAGGATACACATGTCTTTGAAATGTACTGTGTGCGCTGCTGAATGTTAAACTATTCTCGATGTTGCGTTTGGATCTTGAAACCTTTTTTGTTGATCGTGCTGTTCCTTCGGTGTTTCAACTTCGCTGTATCTAAGGCCTGATCCAACGATGATACTTATCATTTAAGTGACGCTTATCTTGTTATTATTATTATTGAATCAGCTGACGTGTTTAGCCTATGTGAGCCGATTAATAATAATAAAAATAATGACAAGATAAGCGCCACTTAAATGATAAGTATCAGTCGGCGGATAGGGCGAAAATGCATAAACCTTAAACTTGGAGAATTATTTTTGGTGTTACATTGGTTATGTTGAAAGGGGTTGCTTGGATTGGGGTTGTTTTCCTTAATTAGTTATTTTAATTTTACGCCAACAGTTTACCCTGTCAAGTCTGCCAATCCGTGGATTAGACTCTTCTAATTGCGCCTCTCACCCCCCTGCCTCAATTAGGGGCTTTCTACTACGTCTCTGAAGCTTTATACATACTTTTTACCAGTATTTGACAGAAATATAAGGGGTACACACTATCCTATTGGAAAATGACCAAACTTTGTTCATAGGAAATTTGGCAAGGTTAGCAGAAGCTTTTCAGAAACCGGTAGGGACGGAGTAAGGTTATTTTAATACAAGCTATTTTAAATTTGCAGTGGGTTGACAACTGGATCCGCCATGGGTTTATTACATTTTGGCCACCCCTGAATGGGGTGTGGTTTCTAACGTTGGTATTTATCATGCAAGACTTTAGTGGAGTATATCAAACCTGAACGCTTTTAACTTCGAGAAAAGCCTCAGAAATTGCGCCCATGTTGATTTGTTAAGGTGCCCATTCCACATACGTACAACGTCAACGAAAAATTGAAAAATGACGTCAAAATGACGTAAATTGACGTGGTAGACGTCATTTTTCAATTTTTCGTTGACGATTGACGTATATGGAATACCCCCCTTACTATTATGTTGTCCGGTGGCGCCGATTCTGCAAGCACGTGCTCATCTTTGCCATGTTTTATTAATTAATGACGTTCCTTTAATAAGAATCATATGGCATGTTGCCCATCCCCATAATGAGTAATATTATAAACGAGTTGTTGCTAATTTTACACCTGTTATTCTGGCGCCGGCCCATTATATTCACCATGGATGGAAATTAGTACCATGCACAAAGATTCCTAAGCCGCCCATTCCACCGACCGGCTAGGGCTATTTACAAAAACAGTGACGTGGTAGCAGACATTCAAGACTTAGGCGGGGGTTCCACCGACCTCGCATTGCAGAATTGATGGAAATGTTTATTTTCCTCTATGCCATATTTAAAAATTGATCAATGATCATACAGTAAAATCACAAACGAACAAACTAAAATTAAAAAATGGCGTCATGGGATATGTTAAGTACAAACATTTTAATAGATTTCTATAAAAAGAAAAATTCAAATTTCCGTCAATGTCATTTGCATTCTGCAATGCGAGGTCGGTGGAAACGTCACCTAAGTCTTGAATGTCTGCTACCACGTCACCGTTTTTGTAAATAGCCCTAGCCGGTCGGTGGAATGGGCGCCTTAGGGCCATAGCCAGGGGGGTCCGGACCCCTCCCGAAATATTTGCAGTGTAGACTAGATAGAATGGAGTTATAAATACATTGAAGTTACCTCACCTCCGGTTAGGCGGGGTTTCCACATACGTCAATGGTAAATAAGGTTTTGACGTGGTAGCAGAATTTTTAGTATGTCTTTAATGTCTGCTAAAACGTCAATTTCACATTTCTCATTGACCATTGACGTATGTGGAAACCCCGCCTTTCGACAGATCGATGGACCCCTCCCGAAAAAAATTGTACCTACGCCCTTGAAGATTCCATCCTTGTTCCTGGCTTGCTGTGGCTTCTCCTTCGCCTGTATGAACAACTCTTATCTTATCTATTTTAACCTAAAATATGGACTAAGAAATACCGTGGCACGACAACCCAATAAGGGTCTCTAGGCCTGAGGATCCTGTCTCTTGGCTGCTGATCTATTTGAGATGTGGTGGCAACATGCCCGGCAGCCTTGATTATCCTCTACTGGTGGATTTAAAGTTTGGCTGGACCCAGACCTTTTTTTCATTTATGTTGAGTCTCGAACCTCTGCCTTCCGTTTCATAGTCTAGTTTCATTCCAACTACACTATTCCTACTTATGTTGAAGAAGCAACCTCCTCGTAATCGAAATTATAGGATTTAAAAAATCTGGGCTTGGTGGGATTCGAACTTATTTATCCGGGGCAAATAAGTAGGGGATTTCGAAATCTGTACTTGCGGGCTTGTGGTGCGGTGGTTAAGATGATACCCACATAGATCGTGGGTTCCGGTTTTTTTTAAATTTTCTAATTTCGGTTTTTAAGGACCTATGGCCCCAATTCCCGACCTGGGTCCCCATTTCCCCAAACTAACAAACAACTCGGGTTAGAGTTTTTTTTTTATCCCCAGCATTCCACATTCATCGTTCAGGCTTATAACGCCAGCCTGGCACTGATTTGGAAGGGGGCAAAAAAGAGGGGTGGGGGTTGAGACCTCGAAAGGAGAAAAGCATGAGAGCGAGTGCCAAAGCTATAAATCTCTATGCGCTCCTAGCAACTGTAGGCGTCTCCGCTTTTCTCCCATACTGGATTTTTTTTTCGGGAAATGTAAGATTTTTTCCATTTTTGCTTTCCAATTTATACGTAGTATAAGGAAAGCTTTGTGACGGTCGAAATTTTCGATTCCGAGATTTCAATGGATTTACACGTTTTAAGGTCCCAGGAACACAAAAAAGTTTTTACGAAATGTCTGTCTGTATGTCTGTCTGTTCGTTCATTTCCGGGCGAACTACTCGGTCGATTATGATGAAATTCCGCATTTAGGTTCACAAAAATCATACCTCGGGACCATTTATTTGGGGCTAACTCAATTTGAGGGGGGGGGGGTTTATTTTCAAAAACCTCCAAAAAAACGTCTAAAAAAATTATTTCTCCAAACGGCTCCAACGATTTCTTTTAAATTCACATATATTGTAGTTGTTATTAATGTTGATAAAATGCGGGGGTTCGCTTGCCCCTTGATAATTTACTTCGGGGGGTAAAAAAATAAAAATATGTAAATTTTAATGAAAAATGTCTAAAAAATAATTTTTCTGCGAAACCGTTCTATCGATGATTTCTACCTTCAGGTATGTTTTAGGTGTTAAATTGAGTAACGAAACCGGATAGGTTGCTTTCCCAAAAAATATTTGGCTTTGCACTAAAAATTATTTTTTGAAGAAATGTTAGAAAATTCGAGCTCAAATGCATTGTGTGCCCTGCAATTATTGCTGTGTGGTAATTAATGTGTTGGTCTGACCTTTCTAGAATTTATCTCACTTCCAGTGACGTCAGGTGGACAACCCCCCCCCCCCCCCGAAATAATGGAAATTTAACCACTGGAAAATTATGAAAATACTCATATTCTCTATCTACTAATGTGCGTCAAATGGCCTACCAGCCAAGGACGGGCGTTGGCTGAAGAAGAAGATCTACTAATGTTGATAAATTGGAAAGCATGTTCGAGTAAACTCGGACCGGTTCTTTGTATTAGTTTTGCTTGCGTATCGTATAGTTCGATCAAAGGTTTTCCCTTTTCCGGTGTATGTTAGGTACCGGCTTCATTTATTATGTGTCGAAATTTTGTGAACAGCCTGTATGGAGAGCTGACTCGTATCTGTACTAGGTTAAGTCATGCTTTCGCCTTTTTCATTGCGTCAGTGGTAAGCTTGTCTCAACTTGTCCATTATCGCCTGTAGCCGCTGTTGATTGACATCGAGGACGTATACTAGTTTGCCAAATGGCCAAAAACAACGGAAACAATAGAAATAATGTCCGAAATCCATGGAGTCGTTGGCATTGGACAAAGGACCAATGGGCCTGGGTCCATACAAAGTCCTTCAGGACATTATTACTAATATGTGGAGAGCTTGTAATGATATGGCGGTCAACGCCCGACTTGCGTGTATCGAAATTATTCATCACCCCTAAGAAAGTATGGGGGTTGCTAGCTTGAATGTCTGTAGGGAGACAGCTCAATCGGTCGTGACTCTGGTTACCGAGTAGTTCAGAGCCCACATGACCAAACGAGGACATCGAGGTCCTACCGTCTGCCGGCGCTGCAACGTTTTGCTCATTTCATTGCGTGCGCTGTGGATGGCAGCTAAGCTAGCCTGCCCAAGTGGGGGGGGGGGGCTTGCATAACTTGGATGTCATAAGAAAGACGGCTCTGTTCAGAGCCCATGGCCAAACTAGGGCATGTAGGTGCCACCGTCTGCCGGCATGGCAATGAGTCCGAGGAAACCGCAGAAGACGGAATACGGCACTGTGGTAGACGTGTTTGGTTATAATGTCTTGGGGCTGCCTACATCGACCCGTTCGATCTGATTGACTTGCCAGTGAAGGACATGACTCCCTTTGATAACGAGGTTCGGCTGTTGTTTTCCAGCAGTTGATTAATTGGAAAGGGCCATAGTACAATATGAATGATTGGGATACACTGCTGTTGAAAGGGTCCGAAGACCTGAGTCAATTGAACAAATACAATTTTTATTCACCCTTTCTGCTTTCGATTTTCAACTGACAATTGATTCTCTAGTATCCCGCGGGAATTCAAATTGTTTAGCTTGTAAGAATAGCAAGGATTTAAGAAATGTGCAGTATAATTGGTTTGAGAAAAGGAAATTGTCAGACTATGTTGTTTGTGGAAAGTAATTGGAAAAAATGATTTGTTATCGAATGACGTCACTGAGTTCTTTTTTGAAATTTCTTCTCAGTTGATCCTTATTATTTGTGTATCCGAGTGGGCGCTTCCGATAATTTGTTTTTTTTTGTGCTTGAATACAATAAGCCACTGAATAGTTTGTTTTTCGTATTGCTTTTCAATAACAGTTCATGTACATTCGTTCAATATTTTCTTTTCTTTGAGAATAAGTTGTGACGGTGAATCCGGTGATTTTTTTCCATGTCTATTAGGTGAATGAATGCTCATTTCAGTTCTAGAACTATTATCCGAAGTATTAAAACCGTTAACATTATTTTGAATTAATTGAGCCTGTGAATCCGGTGATGTTTCTGCACAGCTATTGTCTTTGTGACGATGGCCTGCTAGTGTGTATACGAGAATCACTTGCTCATTTCAGCTTTTGAACTATTACCGGGAGTAAGCAGTAAACATTGTTTTGATTAAGTTGTGACGGTGGGGTTTTGCCTGAGCTATGTGCATGGCTATCGTCTACGCGACGATGGCCTGCTAGCACGTATATGGATATCTATTTCTGCATGGAACATCATGATGCCAATCTCAAGTCCGCATCATTGAAGAGGAGCAGTAGCCTGAAGAAACTCTTCAGGTTTCCTCATAGCATTCGTGGCTCTTCAGGTGAGATTTAAATGAAAAATATTACTTACTCTACTTTATAAAATAAAATAAATTAGATGAATAAATAAACGTTTATTTGCAAACAGACAAAGTCCGATAATATGCAAATTATGTTATTAATTTATGGCAAGGGACCCAAAGAAAAAAAAAACTTTCTACTTCTACTTTGTGTAACTGAATTTATTTCGGGAATTAAATTATTATTTTTATATTTATTAAACTCCCGCACTCTGGGCGTTACCGCCACCTGGTCCGCGCCTGTCAATAGAGTACTGTGAGATTGTTATTATTAAATGTAAATTCATAGTTTTTTTGCTTTTCAATTTATACGTAGTAAAAGGTATAATAATAATAATGTCCTGAAGGACTCTGTATGAACTTAGGCCTACTGGTCCGTTGTCCAATGCCAACGACCCCATGAATTTCGGACATTATTTGTATTGTTTCCGTATGAATTTTTGGCCATTGGCAAACTGGTATGCGTCCTCGATGTCAACTTACACTGGCTACAAGCTACAATGGATAAGCTGAGACAAGCTTACCATTGACGTAATGAAACAGGTGAAGTCATGACTTAACCAAGTACAGATACGAGTCTACTGTCTATAGCTATTATGCAAAAATCGTCGTATAGTGTGTTTACCAATTATGCGATCATTTTATCCAACTAAGATGCGCTTGCACTCATGGAGTCTAGAGGCGAAGGCTCATTCCCATGCTTGGTTAAATCGAGCCTGTTACAATGTCAATGGTGAGCTGGTCTGAGCTTGCCAATTGGCAATTCTTCACCTGCTTGGGTTGACAATTGACATCGAGGTGTCAATTAGTTTGCCAACGGCTACAAATTTATTCGGAAATTATACCAATAATGTCCGAAAACCGATGGGGTCGTAAGCAGGCAAGGTTCATTGCACCACTCTTCTTTCTTTCTTTCTTTCTTTTCCTTGTCCAGTATTCCCTGGACAAGGAGCATATATTACAAAAATACAATACATAATAATACCATCCCGCATCCCCAAGCTAGCGCTTATTTGGGACAAAAGACTCATACAGTGCTGCTAAACAAGGCTTAATCATTTATTTTTGTTATTTATTTATAATGTTTATTTTATTTTTATTTTATTTTAACTTGTTATTTTAATGTCAGTTTTTATTATTATTATTATTATTATTATTATTATTATTATTATTACAATAATAATAATAATAATATTAATCCAGGAAGTATAGTATAAAAATGCACCCTGACTCCTAAGGACGACTCATACCTGTTTTCTAAGATGGCCAGGTGGTAGCGTGCTTGTACTTGTGTGAGACCCTACACGCAATGCGATCGGGGACTGATTAGTTATGGATACTAACCTACAGAGGTGACTGAAGAGATCAATCGGATACATTAAATTTTTTGTCTGCGACTAACCTTTTAAAAATGGCAATAATGGTATTCTAATTTTACAATATAATATACATGCAGAATAGGTTAACACTCTATAATTAGCCGGGATAAGGTAACTATGGCTTTTCCATTTCTGATTTTTTAGAGTAGTGACTAAGACTATGTAAACGCTGGCCCGTGCCTGTCCTAATACAATTTACGGTCTTGACGCCCGCGTCTTTGCATCCTCATTACTTCTCTGAAATTGTTCAGTATATTCATTTTTTTAACTTTCTCTCTGTTCCAGGTAAGTTTTGGCCTTGTATCCCTGCTGACAATGAACAATATTTATGCTGTGCTGAATAATGCTGGGTAAGTTCAGTTAAGGCTGGTTGCATCATCACTGGACACTTAGCACGAATATAGCATAGGTGCCCATTCCATTGACCGGCTAGGGCTATTTCCAAAAACGGTGACGTGGTAGCAGACATTCAAGACTTAGGTGGCGTCTCCACCGACCTCGCATTGCAGAATTGACGGAAATGTTTATTTTCCTCTTTGCCGTAGTTAAAATTGATCAATGATCATACAGTAAAATCACAAACTAAAATTAAAAAATGGCTTCATGGGATATGTTAATTACAAACATTTTAATAGATTTCTATAAAAAGAAAAACAAACATTTCCGTCAATGTCATTTGCAATCTGCAATGCGAGGTCGGTGGAAACGCTACCTAAGTCTTGAATGTCTGCTACCACGTCACCGTTGTTGGAAATAGCCCTAGCCGGTCAATGGAATGGGCGCCATAGGATGTAGTACGTCACCGCCATTCATTGGAAGATATTGGAATAAATAATTACTTTTGCTCTATTACTGAGCCAACTAGAAAGGCCCGGGACCACCTGCTTTATCCGAAGCATGGTTAGAAAATGCAGCATGCTTGGCCCTAAAACTAGTAACCTTTCGGGTGAAAGTTACAGTTCGTACCACTACTTTACATATCCTGCTGCCTGCAGCCTGATCGAGGCGATTATAATACCGGGGTTAAATAAATACCCTAGGATTATAACTGTAAACAAACAAATTTTGAATAGCACTTTCCATTATAAAATTATCTTGTTTACATTTTTAAAACCTGGGGATTAAATAAATACCGGTATTTGCTATTCAAAATGTGTTTGTTTACAGTTATAATCCTAGGGTATTTATTTAACCCCGGTATTATAATCACCTCGATCAGGCTGCAGCTGTGCCATGATTTTATATAATATTGATATTAAAATATTAATGCCTACGGTAACATGCAAACTATGTTTCTTCTTCTTCGAATTCCTCTTTTATTGACGATTGGCGATGTCAACCCACACCCACTTAAAGTGCCAATGGACAAGCTCAGACAAGCCATTACCATTGACACTATAATGTTATAAATAACAGGCGTTAGCTTAACCAAGTGCGGAAACTCAATTTAGTAATTATTTGAAACTTAGCTGCCATATATTTCATCATTCGTACTTCGAACTCAGCAATTTAGGTTACTTTGATCTGTTTATTAAAACATCATCATCTTCTCATGTGCTCTTTATACGAAAATATTAGTAATTGAATAAAAATAGAAAATTGTGTATGATGGATTGTATTTGATTTTTTTTTTTCATGTTTGCTTACTGTTGAGGTAAAGTTTCGACGTTCAGGTGGGCGGGCAAAGAGCTCCGATCTCGGGTGTTTTGAATTTTGAACGTGTGCTGATGGATAAGATGATACCCCCTGCCGTGTTGTATTGCGTTGGCTGTCGGTTTTTGTATAATTTTTGCGTGGTGATTATTGATTAATTTGAGGTGATAACTTTTTTCATTATTAATGGAGAATGTGAAATTGATCGTAGAATATTAACAAAAACTGAAAACTGTTGAAATCAGTTTCAAGCTTAGGGAAAACGGCTGTTATGGCTTGGGAATGTCCAAAGGCGTGGCGAGACACATCTACTGGAAAGGGTTGAGGAGATCTTGGTCCCAGGAAGCAGGAGATGAGTTGGACCAAAGATGACGCTGCCGAGAAAGATCCAGGCTGTTATGGCGCCCATTCCACCGACCGGCTAGGGCTATTTACAAAAACGGTGACGTGGTAGCAGACATTCAAGACTTATGCGGGGTTTCCACCGACCTCGCATTGCAGAATTGACGGAAATGTTTATTTTCCTCTATGCCATAGCTAAAATTGATCAATGATCATACAGTGAAATCACAAACAAACAAACTAAAATTAAAAAATGACGTCATGGGATATGTTAAGTACAAACATTTTAATAGATTTCTATAAAAAGAAAAATTCTAATTTCCGTCAATGTCATTTGCATTCGGCAATGCAAGGTCGGTGGAAACGCCACCTAAGTCTTGAATGTCTGCTACCACGTCACTGTTTTTGTAAATAGCCCTAGCCGGTCGGTGGAAAGGGCGCCTTATGGAATGGACCAACTCACACTCCCAAACCAATACGCCCTAAATAGAAGGCTGTGGAGGCGCCATTGCCGTACTGCTGACTCTTATTTAGGGCTCGATATTTCATAGAAATAAACGAAACACGTGTTGTGGGGATTTTCGATTTTCTCTTAACTTACCGTTGATATTGGCCACCCCTGGGTGTTAGCACGACTTAAGCAAGTATGGGAACTATTTCTGGTGAGGGTTAAGCAGAAGCTAGAGCTAGTCTTATTTAATACTGCTCTATTTGGGATTATGTGGTCAGCAACATGCCGCGTTTTTTCACTACTAGTGAAGCTAAGGTTCGGGTTAGGTGCACAAAAATGTTCTTTTATGCCTATTTCTCGAACCTCGACCTTCATAGTCTAGCGCTCTACCTACTGGACTAATCCGGAGCCGTTCAGCCGTAGCATTAGAAGGAGCAAAATCAAACTGTACGGTCAGTAGAAGACGCAAACTGGCAAACTGAAGCGGTATAATTCAAAATCTAATCCAATAATCTTTGGGCCCTTCAGACTGTCACAGAAATTGTTAATTTCCCTTTCCATTTCCCCAAGTGCATGCGCGGAAACACGATGGGGACAACTTCAATAATTTTACAGCTTCAAAAGGGCGACGTTATAGAAAAAATATTATTTTACAAAATTTTGTTGACTTGAATCTGCACATTTATGTAGTGTAAAGGTAAAGGTGGCGTCGGGATATCGTCTTCTTCTGGCTCTACAGCCCTTGATGGCTCGACAACACTCCTATGGAGATGTGTCGTTCTTACTTGAGCCGTTCTTAAGAACGGTTCTTGAGCCATGAACTGGTAGAACCGGTTCCCGACCACAAAAATATTAGGTGCTTGAAGAACGCAATGCAAAAGCTTAAAGCAGGCTACTAAAGCAGTATAATATATTTTAACCTACATAAAGTAGGCTACGTGGAAAAATTGTTAACTATCCTTTTCTTTTGAAAGTTCAACTATTGTTGTGAATCAAATACTCTACTTTACTATAAGAAAGAACAGGGAACTTGTAGAAATCCCCTTTCACGAACGCTATAACCATTGGCGAACTGGTTCTGTATAGGAACTGGATAGTGGATAGGGAACGATCAACGAGTGAACCAGTTGACAGTGTTGGGATTCAGCCACAACCATGAACCGGTTCTTAAAAGAACGCATAATAAGAACCGTTCTTTTTTAATCACTTGAACTGAGAACGCAAGTTCTCGAGAAAACCAATAACGGCCCACCTCTACACTCCTCCAGTCGTCTCGGTTTTGTACAACGCTCCACCATTTTGTTCACATGACTCGCGCCAATATTTGAATCTGCACATTTATGTTGTGCAGAAGGTTGATGAAACAAAAAAATCTGCCTGTTAAATGACCAGAAGTGAATATCCCTTAAGCGCCTTAACGGTTTCATATTGTACGTTTGTCAGGGTATGTTAATCCTCGCAATGAAACTGAGCGGTGGGTGTGCTTTGGGTTAATTTTAATATTTCACTCAATGTTTCATTTTATTCTATGTCTCGTTTTGGTTCACTTTTCCTCTCTGTTGACACTTCATTTCTTGTTGTCAGTGCTTTTGGATGGCTTCACTGTTTTCGATTAAGACGTCACGTTTGATTTTGCGACTTAACTGCTGCTCTGCTCTTTAAGTGCTTCTGTTGTCATCACTGATTGGTCACGGTCCACATGCATATGCACAATAAAGGCTTTGTTTGTTTATGTTAAAAAACACATTTGACTTGAATGCATAGTAAAGGGTGTATTCTTTTAGGAAGTAACCGGTAAGAGTAAACCCGTTCATGATTTCCGATTTATCTATAAGTATAAGTACAGTACAACAGATTGAATAGTTCCAAAGTACGTACTTTATATATTTCTCCTGTTGTTATATTTCCGGACCTTCGATTTCCCCTATTCTAAAAGCACTGGAGCAATTGCATAAGCATATTCTATAATGGTCAGACCAATATCAATTATAATACTGCACAATACGTGCAGTAACAAAAGGTTATATTATATGTTCGCAATTGCCATGAGAACATGAAAGGGCTATCGACACCAAATCGGACCGATCACGCACGATAAGGAGTCTATGTATTTTAAGTCTTAGAGCTTGGCTAAGATACCTCGTTGAATTAGACGATAAGAAGAAGGGAGGTGCACCGGTAAATATAGGGTCTCGAATTTCAAGGTACTTTACACGCAAAGGTTGCTCTGCAGCTCCCAGATTAACAAGGGTTTGCCCCGTGCGTGGAACATCTGCAGTTTATTATTACGATATACAGGAAGCTTTTGTCAACATGTGGATGGATCGTGGCAGCTTCCTGTTCTCCGGCCACGTGTCTCCTGGCACCCCTCGTCTTAAGGGTTGTCGTGGTCCAGTGGCTAAAGTTGTCGCGATTGTACAAGGTCATTTGTTGGTGTTCCGATAGGTTTCTTCTGCCTCCGGCGCTACAGCTCGCTCCTGGTTAGCTTTCCCGATTTTCCTCTGAGACAAGCCGGCTCCGATATCTTCCGCAGGTCCCTGACCACCTTAGCCTGATAGCTTAGAAGATAGCTCATTAAAAAGAATTGAAAGTGATTGCCCCAAAAAAATACGATACGTATATAAGCCCATATATTAAATAAAAGCTAATGAACGGTGTTGCCCTAAACTATTTTTTTTTTAAATTTAAAGCCAAGGCAACAAAATCTTTGTTGACCAGTGTAATTACAGCCTGACAGTGAACTTCCAGGTGTTTGTGGCTGTAGCTGTGGTCGGCATCTTCAACGGCACTACGTAGGGATTGAATACAGGTATTATATCGGAGGCTCGATTGCCACCACAGCTGTTGGTGAAACGTTCGGAAATTCGATTCGCTTGAGGTGTCGTACAGTCCCACCAGGAGCATGTGTCTTGAAATAATGGAAACCCGGTTATGGTAGGAAAGTAAAACGTGCGCAATTTCCCATGCATACTATATAGTTAAATGTTGTACTTGCTTTTACTTTGACGTCGTATTCGATTTTTCTGGGAAGTGTCATATTCGGTCTTCCCCGGAGGACTATGACCTGGGAGTGCCATGTTTCGAATACCCTTTATTAAGGATGTTACCGTCTCTCCTCTGGACATGCCCTCTTTTCTCATTTTCAGGGTACCATTAACAGCCTTCATCTCAATCCTTATGTCTTCATTTCGGGTTCACCTCTCAGTGTTAGCCCTCTCATAATATATTGTATGAATATTAAAGAAGAACCTTTCTTCTAGCCCACCCTGAATAATAGCTCTACTATGAATATTTCCTGTGAGTAAGGGGGGGGGGGTGCGCTGCCTGGCTACTGAGTGGTTAAAAGTTACATTTCATTTGGAAGCATGAAGGGGTTGCAAAGTGTGGAAAAGAGTGTTGGGAGGGGCTGTTGTTACACCGACCCCGTCCGAATCAATACAGTACGCCACTATCTCCGACCAGCACTCGGACTTAACCCGTTCTCAAATTCTGATACGTATTAGCTTCTTCGGATGCGTTCATTAATACCTCCGTAAGCTTAAGTTTTATAAAGGCGGCGTCGGTATATCTTCTTCTTCGTCTTCATCTGGCTCTACAGCCCTTGATGCGCTTTGGCCTGCTCAACAGCACTCCTCCAGTCATATCGGTTTTGTACAACCCTCCACCATCTACGGACTCCCAACTTGCGAAGGTCTGCAGTTTCCAGCTCATCCTTCCAGCGTTTTCGAGAAGGCGTCGGCATATGAGTGGCGAATTGACGCGGTTGAAGGGGCCGAGGTTCTTAATGGACTGCCGGACAAGTTTAAAATCCTTGGGTTTTACCCATTTCTGTGGTGCGTACGAAGAAAGCCTGATAAGTAGGCTAACTAGCAATAAATAATTACTCGTGTTAACTATTACTAAGCCAACCTAGCAGAGTTATGGGATGTAAAGCCGTCTCTTACATTAACTAGGAAGGGCTGGGGCCGCCTGCTTTACATGCCCTTCGAAGCATGACTCTTGCTAACTATTACTAAGCCAACGTAGCGGAGTTATGGGTATAAAGCTCTCTCTTACATTCTACTAGGAAAGCCTGGGGCCGCCTCCTTTACATGCCCTCCGATGCATGATCCGGAAATGTAGCTATTGTGAGACTTGAACCGACAACGGGTGTAAATCCATGCTGGGAGGGGTTGTCTGAATCAATACGGGACGCCACTATCTCCGACTTGCCCTACTGCTGCCGGACTGCCCATTTTTGAGATTGAAAGTGGCTGTAAGACTTTTTGTTGGATATCCAATTTTATTATTCGAAGAATTAGCTATCATTATTTTACGCTCATTTTCGCTTTTAGATAGTCGTATGTCATTGTTTGAGAGCTCGCCAGATTTCTATTCTACCAAAATTCTCAGTACTTTGCTGAACGGTTGAGAAGAAATCGGACACACCCAATAAAAATGTTTTTTTATTAAACAAACAAAAATGTGGTGTTTTATTAAGACAGCTAAAAAAAATTAACATTGTCTACGAATCCCACTAGTGCTAGTACAAAACCCTGAGCGCTTTTGGCAAGAACTACCATCTACAGAGGGAGGCCCACTAGCACAGTTACACCTTATCAGCGATTTGAGACTTGCTATCTCTTGCAAGTTGCATTGATTTTGTAATAACACTAGTGGGTTTCCCAGACAAAATTCTTCAACGATTATTAATATTTGGGGTTTAGAATTTCTAGTTGTTTTAACAAGTTTTAATAAAGCACTAAGTTTTGGTTTGTGTATTAAAATGGAATGCGAGTAATTTAATTTTTTTCTGTTTAAAAAAAAAAAAATTTCAAAGGATCATTGTATTTGTTGAGATATAAAAAATGGCGCATCCCTTAGTATAGTACTCCATTGCATTTTGACGTTTAATATGTGGCGATCACTAACAGATTGGCCACTTTTTTTAGTTTTTGAACTCCTTCCCGGCACCTTCCGACATTTTTCACAAACCAAGTTATACAATAAACAATAATAAACATAAAACAATAATAATTGTGGTCAGTCGGTTTAGAGGCAGGCACATATTATGCGTCAAAATACCGAGTAACATTTCTTCTTCTCTTTTTACGATCAATATTTCATGTGTTATTTGTTTTTTTTTACACTTGAAAGGCTTTTCCCTATCCCATTGTCTCCTAAGAGCAAATCAGAGTATCCCTACTTTTTTGTACAAAGTCGATTTTCATAGGAAATATCGATTGTAAAGCCGTCCAAAATATCCGTTAAATTAGCAGAAATGCTCCTTTACATTTCGATATAATATGACATGCAGCCTTCACTAATACCAATTGGCCTCTGTTCTTGAACTCCTTTCTCGAGACTGCTACAACATCCGTTTTCTGTACAAATCCTATAATTGCAGTCAATCTGTGTTAGAAAGAGGTACTGTTCGCCCAGAAAAGTTTGCAAATGCACAGGAAAATATCCCGTAATGCTTTACTAAGTCCCGCCTCTCCATGTAAATTCCCTATGCTGCATTTTCAAATCAGATAGAACTACTTTGCATGTGTTTGTATACACAAAACTTATGGGGGTTCCATTCCAAATTTAATGCTTATTTTTTTTTAGCTAAAATTGTCGATCTGTTGCACTTTTTACGAATTCACGACTCCAATGTCAAAATTAAAATCAAAATTTTCTGAATGTTAGTTAATTGTCTTCAACTACTGTAGCACCGTTAGTGGAACGGTCTTAGGGTCATCATAGAACAAAATCAAAGCAATATTTATTGTTATAAATATTATTAGTGCGTTTCTTGAATTGGAGAAATGTATAATATTTTCTTCTTGCTAAACTGTATTATAAAATGGATCAATTTGAAAGTAGACAGTTAATATCGAAGTTAAGGGCATTCAGACCACAGAAAAGAGTGTTAAGTCTTACCAAAGGAAGCAGGCCTACTAAGAGGAAGCAACTGAAGCAACATTTCCGCATGAACCGTTTGGTAAGGCAAGCAAATTCACTAGGAGACATGAATGATGATCTTAAACCTTTGCGAACTATTTAAGGAAGTTGAAAGTTATATCAGTGATTCACTGTCAGATATGCGTCAATTCTGATATAACAGAGTCTAGGAGTCCGTCGAGGTATAAAATCAACAAAAACATAAAGGAAAAAAGACGTCAATTATACTACGCGATCTCGACGAATGTGATGAAATTATGATAAGGAACCCCATAATTATGTATATTCATCCTAGGATGATTGCTGACTGTTAAGCTTGGACACCCTGCGACAAGAAATATTAGAGCTTGATAGTCGTTACCAAATGCCCAAGGAGAGCCTCCGCGTATTTATCCCTAGGCGTTTTCACTTCAGGTAAATTAACAATCAGTACTCTGTAGTGACCATACATGAAAAGTAGTTCCGAGAGAAATGAATTTCAATTTGCTAGTAATAGTATTTTGGTCTGATAGATAAAATATTTCTAAAGACTTTTCCATAATACAAGGAAATCAATGTAATCAATTAGTATCAATTAGCATCAGAACTCATTGTGAAAATGTTTTTCTTGGTTAAGTTTTAGGTAATGAAATAAAAAACACAACCAGTCGGTTGAGGAGACTATTATGAATACACGCATCAGAAGTGCAGCAGAAACAAAGAAGTAACAATTTAAATGCTGTGCAGATTTAAGATGTTTGACAAAATACAACGTCTTGGTCGAGTCGCCACGCACGCTTTCTTGGCGTTATAGGTGCGTATTTACAAAGAATCCGGAACGCCAGGTCTGAAGGAAATCGCATTGTATACCTTGACGAGACACTTATTAGTGTGATACACAGAAACTCTATTCTGTTGCCTGAACGCTCTTAAGTTAACTTTCTACTTTCAAGTTGATCCATTTTATAACACAGTATGGTAAGATGAAAATTTTATAAATTTCTCTAATTCAAGAAACGCACTGACATTGGAGTCGTGAATTCGTAAAAAGTGCAACAGATCGACAATTTTAGCTAAATAAATTAGCAATGTCCACTTGTGACCTGAATGCATTAAATTTTTTGGAATGGAACCCCCATTAGTTTTGTGTATACAAACACATGCAAAGTAGTTCTATCTGATTTGAAAATGCAGCATAGGGAATTTACATGGAGAGGCGGGACTTGGTAAAGCATTACGGGATATTTTCATGTGCATTTGCAAACTTTTCTGGGCGAACAGTACATATCATACATCTAAATGATCGGAAAAATTTCTTTACTTTGTGCTACTATTTTTGAAAGCTCTACAATTGATATCATGAGATATCTGATGTCAACCTTATTTATTTTTTTTAGCCAACGGCCTTACCATGTTGATTCCATGAGAGCAGAGCATGTTTCAAACTGCGGCAGCTTGGTAGTGTGCACAGCGTTGGCAGGGGAACCTGGTGGGACATGATAACTCGCTTAGGCAGTATAAGTCGAGTCCTGGTCACCTCCGATTTAATAGTGTGACTTACCATGTTCCCCAAGTGGTTCGGAATCCACTATAATCAGGAGGTCCATCCTGTTGGCCAACTCCCCCTTCCCCGAGGTGAAAGAGTCTGCCCTTAGGGTGCCTCAAGTTAACAAACAGACTCACTCCCCCCGCCAGGCAGACAGCTTAAAGCAGAAATGCTGAAAGCAGGCGTTGGAAACAACAACAACAACAACAACCTTTATTTATTTATTTACTTATTTATTGCACTAATATATATTACTATTATTTATTATTTGTTTTGCATCGATGAAGGAAATAAATACATTTATTTATTTATTTATAAGGCTTTTCCCTTTCCAATTGTCTCTGAAGTCAGGTTTCCAAACGCTTTTATGATCACTCAGGTAGGCCGGCCCTGTAAGCTCAGCAATGTTGTGCTGACATTTTGACATTGGTTTGGCCAGGCAGTTCTGAGCTTGGGAAATGCAGATAATCTGTCAGAGATGTCAGTTGGCAGTTATGACACTCTAAAACTACAGCAGCTGTTGCGTCATGTTGCCTTGGATTTTATTTATTTAACTAAATATTGTTTTGCGGTTGTCGTGTAAACTTGACATTACTATCTTTTAATCTAAATTTATCCAAGGATGCTGTTGCTGTTGTTGTTATTTTTTTTTTTTAGTTTTTAAAGGGTTTCTAAAGTGGTAATTTTAAGCATTGTGTTGTCTGGGATGTAAGCTTCCACAATCGTGCCCCCTTTCTCTTCCCGATCATGGCGATTTGGGATTATTAATGCCAGGATTTATTCAATTGTTTTTAACAAAATGCGCGGGAAATTCTTCTTCTTCGCCTTCCCCCTTAGTGCCGCGTGCGCAGAGGGGGGGGGGCGCCCCGAACCAATTTTAACTCGCCCCGGTCGGACGCTAACGCCTTGAGCTCGGCCATTGTTTCCCCTCTTGTTCCGGCGAGTTGTTCAATCCTTTTCTCGAGAGTTGTCCTCGGTCTGCCAATGGGTCTTCTTCCTTGTGGCCTCCGGGTGGTCCTGTTCTCGTCCATCCTTTGGACGTGGCCGAACCATTGCAGCTGTTTGTTCTCCATTCTTCTCTCTATGGAATTCACTTGCAGGTCTTTTCTGATGTGGTCACTTCGGTTTCGGTCCCACCTTGTTCGACCAGCAATCCGTCTTAGGCACTTCATCTGAGTCGCGTTTATTTTACTCAGTTCGCTTGTTGTATGTGTCCAGCTTTCCAGCTTTCGCTTCCACAGAGGAGATAATAGTTTATTAATTTAATAAAATGGCTTAGGGGTCAGCAATAGAAGCAGTAGATAAATTTACAATGCCATTTAAAACCTTTTTGCTGGATGACAAATCGCGCGGAGGATAATCCACTTTTAACCACCCCCCCCCCCCCATTCCAATGCGCCCACGCATACATACCCTTTATTCATTCAATTCCCACAACTGTGCTCGCATAAATGGCAATTTTCCCGGAATGTAGGCGTATTAGACTGGAATAACAGCATAAAAACGATAAATCGTGTTCTGCCAGAAATGACAAAATTAATACCGGGTGTGGGACTTTGGGGGAGGAAAGGTAAATGCATGTTGGTAATAAACTCAAAAGTTTCTAACGAGCTGTATGCTGTATAGAGTCTAATAACAAACAATTTCGTTTTCCGCTACTGAGAGTGTAACAACGAATGGAATTCCCCTGGCAAAAGTTAGCAGTTCCCCTTTCCGGTCTGCTGCAGTTTCATTGAGAGTAGTTTGCAAATACAAAATGGCCAACTCGTGAGAGAGGTCAGATTTCATTCATTATTTCAGGATGGTAGTAGCTAAGCTGGATTAAATTCGTGCTCAACTTTTTCAACTGATTTGTATCAGTTTGGGGGGTATTTTTGGGGGCTCATTCAGTTTTGCGGTTTAGGTAAGTCCCGATTTTTTATTTTTTTTTAGGTTGGCTGTTAATTTTGTGTTGTACACGAGTTTAACTGGATGGTAAAAAGGAAAAATTTGGTCTTTGACGATCCGGTGCTTCAAAAGTCATATCGGCAGTTTTTTTGCTGTTTAATTCAATACTTTGTGATAGGATAGGCTTTGGTCAGACTTTTGATCCCAGACACGTCATGAACGGGCATGCGAGCCACCACCGCCAAGACTGAAGTCCAGGAAAGGGTTCCTACACTCAACATCATCGACCCCCCCCCCCCCCCCCCCCCGTGGGTCCCAGTCAGACTACCAACGACGTCGGGAATCCAGCTGAAGTGGAACAAGTGGTTCACCCTCAACCAACTGCGGACTGGCTTCTCTTCAACTAGGGAAAACCGAGCTAGATGGTGGACAACTAACCTCGGACGACACCATGTGCGAATGTGGTGCGACTCAAGACGACCATCATCTGCATCAATGCACCCTCTGCCCCACTACCTGCACTTTAGACGATCTTTGGGACTGCACAGACAATGGCGTCATCGTGGCACAACACTGGGCCCAAATACTTTAATGAGTCTCAACCTCGGACACGAAAAAGTAAAGTAAGTAATACTAGGCTGCAAACCAATGTCCCCTTCGGATTTGACTTACTTAAGGATAGTTGGAGTCACCCCGAATCTGTACGCTACAGGAGTCATAAAAAAACGCCGTGGCCCGCCAACGCAACGGTCTACACTAGTGCTGAGTACTGGCATCAGTGGATACTCTCTCATGGCCATTGTTCTATTTGGATTGTTGTGATCAATTAATCAATATTGTGAATCGTGATGTGTTAGAATTCTCCTCCATCCATTCCTTGCTGTGATTCTTCTTCTGCATCTTCTTCTTCTCCATCTGGCTCTACAGCCCTTAATGAGCTTTGACCTGCTCGACAACACTCTTCCAGTCGTCTCGGCTTTGTACAATGCTCCACCAACAACGGACTCCCAACTCGCCGAGGTCAGTTTCTAACTCATCCTTCCTGCGTTCCTTGCTGGGGTTCTTCTTCTTCTACTTCATTTTCTCTTTCTGGCTCTACAGCCCTTGATAGGCTTTGGCCTGCTCGACAACACACCTCCAGACGTCTCGGTTTTGTACAACGCTCCACCATCCACGGACTCCCAACTCGCCACGGTCATTTTCTAACTCATCCTCTTCTCTTTCTGGCTCTACAGCCCTTGATGAGCTTTGACCAGCACTCTTCCAGTCGTCTCGGTTTTGTACAATGCTCCACCACCGCCGAAGTCAGTTTCTAACTCATCTTTCCAGAGTTCGTTGCTGTGGTTGATTCTCGTAGTTTTGGTAATTGCCGTTTTACCATGTGGTCCATGCAACTCCCCCTACCTTTACTTGCTGGTTTAGTGATTACGGTATTACGGTATCTACCTATTTATCTTATTTTTGTCAATGAGTGAGAGCATCAAACTTCCATAATGCCCCACTTCCGCTTTGCATGAATAACCTTTGAGATGTACTATACCTGATAAGATATGCTAAACTTTTTTATAACAGTGGAAAGCTATTTACAATCTTTATCACTGACGTCATTGCTAATATCCAATATGTTCGACAAGTACTTAGCGCTTTCGCCTTGTTAGGGGTTTTTTTTAGAAGGGTGGGACAAGAATTTTGTTTTTGGCTATATCATGGCCTGAAGAATACGTAAAGCTAGAGGTAACAGCGTACTATTTTATTTTTGTTGTATTTTATTTGTGAAATTTAATGATTGTTCATCATGATTGACCTCTTTAGTCCCCTTTTTAGGTTCGTACCTGTGTTCAGTTGCGACACGTCTCCGATCGCATGATGTATGTGTGTGTGTATGTTGGCACCGAAGATGATACAAATATCTTCTTCCTCTTCCCACTTAGTGCCAACAACACATATGGCCATTTTCTATTCCCGAAGTGCAGTTACCCAACCGCGGGTTGTAGAAATGATAGGGAACCGGTTTCCTTATGGCATCAGTTTTCTAATCGAAAAACTGGAGTTACATTTTTCCACTTTCCTTCAATTTCTTATTTTCCCTTAGGGTAAACCCAACACAGTGAATACCCATGTTATGTAAGTTGTGGTAGCAGACAGTTCGATTCCGAGCAATAGTTTTTTTTTTCCCCCTAATATGAGACACTTGTCAGATTGACGCTGTCGTGCATTTAAGAATTGTGATTATTGAATGGAAGGGCATTTTTGTTTGTTTTTCGTGTACATTGTGACCGACAGCGATTCAAAGAGCGCCAACAGTCCAACACCCGCAGCGTTTGCAATGACGTTCGACCGGCTGACTCAACCGTGACGGGAATATTTATAACTGACAAAAAATGTGCTCTCCACACGCGCAGCGCTATTTCTATGGGGGGCAGGTGCATGCAGT
This sequence comes from Psococerastis gibbosa, assembly GCA_963971405.1. NCBI lineage: Eukaryota > Metazoa > Arthropoda > Insecta > Psocodea > Psocidae > Psococerastis > Psococerastis gibbosa. The sequence continues at coordinate 44,298,996 of OZ020486.1, read as the reverse complement.
GCCATGACTATGGGTTGGCAATGCACTTTGTGCATCTTATACAGGTTGAGGCAATAAACTGGAGGGGGAAATACCTTACGGGTGTAAAAATAGCAAATTTCACAGAAAATACCGATCGTAAGGCCATAACTTTATTTTATTTATTATTTAAGTATTAATGGTAACCGTTTTTGACATAATACAAATAAATTTAAATGTTGAAAATTCTTTTAAATTCATTATATTGTAGTCGTTATTAATGTATACAAAATACAATAGGTATGTGGAAAAATATGTTGAGAAGAAAGAAATAGTTATACTCAGCATAGGTTACTAAGCCTAGTAGTAGTATGGTTGGACACAGTCCCAGGCCACGGAGTGGGCCCATAGGACAGTGGACCTCCTGATTATAGTGGATTCCGAACCACTTGGGAAACACAGTGAAGTCACACGATTAGTTCGGAGGTGACCTAGACAAGTCCTACCATGTTTCCCTACCGGCACTGTGCACACTACCAAGTTATCTGCATCTTTGAACCTGCTCTGGTCCGCTGGATTCAACTTGGTAAGGCGGCCGGCTCTACTAAGCCTAAGTTCATTCGTAAAAACTTACCCAGTCAGTCATTCTTACATTTCCAGCCTTCCACCATCTTCCACAATCACAATGCTTCCCTGCCATTGCTGCGCTAGGTTCTATTTATCTACATTTGCGGGTTTTCTTATATTAGCTTATCAGAATTTGACTTTTGTTTTTATTCCCGAACCCGATTCGTTGGCCGTATAATAAATAACCCGGAAGAAATGGGAGACTGCGGATTATAGGCGAGTTCCGGCGGTAATGTAGTAGGAAGTCAAATGACCTTATAACCCGTGAAAATCCCATTTTCACTAAAATAGCGTGATTGACATTTTCCCGTCAGCTGGAATAATTTTTGTGGTGGTTACTTCGTTCGTCAACGAACAGAACATGCTTCCCTCACTTGCCGTGTTTTGATTATTTTTCTAACATGTCAATAGTGGTATAGTCTGGAATAGTACATTTGGTAGAGAACTAGCATTTTTAGAAAGGGAGGGTCGAGGTTCGCAACTTGACATAAAAGAAGAGATTCTACTTCTTCGGTTTGGAGAAAAACGTGGTGTGCGGGCATGTTCCTGCCCGCAATATACCAAATAGAGCAGTGGTCAATAGAGAGGATCCTCTATAAGGCCTGAGGTGTATGCCTGTGCATTAGGTTGTCGCGCCACCGCGTTTGCTTCCCGTCAATATTTAAAAAAAAATTAATTGTGGCAGTTACGAGACAACCAGCATATGAGATTTAGAAGGAATATTCGCCTTAATTTTATGTGACCGCCACAAAATACCGGTTAGCCACAGTTATTGAATAAAATTTGTAAAAAAAAAAAAAAAAAAAACTTACATAGTCATTAGAGGCAGAGCCTTACAGTCATTGAACAATTGGGCTGGAGCCCATTGTCAGGGTAAAGGTCGGCGTTTCGGGAGTGGGTGCTACTCCCATCATCGGACGAAGTTCTGAGGACTGATGGTCTCTAGACGATTTTTTTTTTTTTTTTGCTTGTATTCTACGATGAATTATTTAGTAAATCTGATCCCCTTTAGGATTTGAACTGCCGTCCCGATCGATGTGCAAGCTCTCTAACCACTCGGCCATAGCCCTAGTTTTTACCAGTAGATTATAAAACTGTGGCCAATTGGTATTAGTGATGGCAACATCATGTACATAAAAATGAAGGGGAACATTTTTTCTACTTTATGATAACTTATTTATGGCTCTGCTATCGACATTTCCTGTGTAATTTAATTTTTTTACACCCGCAACGTTTTTCCCCCTCCGGTTGTCTTTTTGTAATTTGACTAGTCACTAATATTGACCAGTAATCGTATTAAGGGCCGGAACATATGGACCATTCTAACGCCGGCAATTCGCTGAGAAATTAGTAATGGACACTATTGGGTTGATGGTATTGGACAGGTGGGGCGTGACAGATATTTCCAGGAGCAACAGTGACCGGTGACAGTGACTCGACCGTCACTGATACAAATACTGGTGATTTCTGTCACTGGAGTGAATGCTTTTGTTCGTACTATCTAAGTAATCTTGGTAAATCTTGGTACGAGTAATCAAAAGTCACTGTCACTTCTCTTACTTGACAGTGATTTATACAAGTTACATAGACTTATTCGTTTCGCTTAACAATTAAAGTCGGTTATTATTTTGTTTAGTTATGCTAAGAAATTTAAGAATTAGTAATATATATATATATATATATATATACTAAAAGCTAGCCAGTCATGGAGCAGTCACGGTGACAGCCTCGGGCATACCTTATGTTTAGATTACGTGAAACGATCGGAAAGCATTTCGGGGAATTTCGCTTAAGACTGCCTACTGCATAGGCTAAACCTGAGCAAGTTACTTGCTATTGCATGCGACTATCAGAGTATTAGAAACAAAGCTATTTAAAATATAGCCTAAATCGGTGACAGTGACTCAAATCACCAGTATTTTTTTTGGGTAGGAACGGGTGGTTGCAGTGCCATCGTAGTCACGGTGATAAATCACAGTGACAGAAGTAACGCCCCACCTCTAGGATTGGTGCCAAAAAAGCAGGATTTCTGCACGCACTTGATTTCTGGTTCACTGACGTGTCGAGGGTAAAACCGTGCACCTGCGTTAGGTCAGCGTCCAGCCAGCGTCAGAAATCTGCTGAAATATAACATGATATGACATGACAAATTTCTCGGCGTTAGAATCGTCCGGACCGGACGTATGGATACAGTAGCCCCAAGATGTCATTTCAATATTTTTCAGGGGGGGGGGCAAAATGACAATTAGGTACATTTTAAAACAATGTTTCCTCGTTTCAGGATAGTATTTTTTTTACAATCGCTGGGGGGGGGGGCAATTGACCCCAAATGACGTGGTTTTTGTCACCCACCCATCACAGAAAATATCTGACTTGTGTGTTGTGTCCATTCTTAGGTCCCCATGTGCTTTTGCCGCATCTGCGCAAGCTCGAGCTTTCAAAAGTGCCGAGATTCCCCACTCGAAACGCCACCTGACGTCAGCTCTTATTTAGCTATAGGTTGACGAGACTCTCGAGAGATGTCGTGGCAGTCGCTTCCTCAGCCTGATGCTTTCTGGGATAACATTTTGTAACTTTTTCCCAACTAATAAAAGTTGGTTTTATGATTTCTCCGAATGTAGGTAGGCTACATTGATGTGTTAATAATATACGGGACGCTTCAATTGATCAATTTAAATTTGGAAGTAATAGCCGGTATTTCTTGTAGTATAGTAAAACTACGCTGAGTTGAGCAGCAGAAAAATCTCGGGAAGTTGACTGAGGCAGTGTGTGCAAGTGTTACGAGAGGAACAGTCATTGTACAAATGATATATACGTAAACTCGTGTCGCATAAATCATTTACAAGATGACTCTCGTTCGCGTAACACTTTCACAGTAAGTCTCAGGCTAAAAAAAAAAAGAATTGCCGTGATTTTTCTGCTGTGACGGTTGGCTTAACTCTGCGTAATTTTACTATAGCTCTTCGGTGGTTGTAACCATTAGGTGTTGGATTTATTCCTTATTTTCTCACGATATTCTGTTGCTATCTTTTTTTATTGCTTATTCTTCATAAGATTGGCAAAAACCATTGCCAGACTTTACCTTTACAGTATAAGATCTCGTCGATTGAGTAGTTTCTCACTTCTCCAACTATCGCCAAAGCCCTGATCTTTTCACACATCTTCTGCCCTGCAGTGCCGTTTGCAAGCCCTCCTTGCCGCTCGGCCCTCTGCGTGCCACGTGACCCAGCCATCTGACTAGAGCTCTTATCTTAGCAACAATGGTGGGCTCTTCGTGGATGGTATACAGCTTCCGATTGCTGCACATGCGCATCTAATCTTGGTCCACATTAATATATTTTACTAATGAGACCAAAACCCAGATTATTGAACAACTGTCACCAGCCATAATTGAAGGGTCCGATTGAAGAAGACGTTTAGGCAAAGGGGCCCGGTTGAAAGGGGTGGTAGCCCATAGAAAAAATATTAATTAGAAGAGTGAGGTATAACACCTTCCATGATAAAACCGGGAGTTTTATTATTAATAAAAGTGACCTTACGCCTTCTTCCCCCGGACCCTTCAATTGCCCAATAATAAATAAATTATTTTCGTTTAGCATTTATTTACAAGCCTTCGTGTATGAGTATACGATAATTAAGTGCACGATAATATGAGCGTTATTTTATTATCGCTCCTTAAAACTGTAAGCGGCAGTCGCTGAACTATCAAAGCATGCTGTACATCAATTCTGTCGTGTTCCACTTTAGTTTATTGGAATCTAGTTATTTGACTGGGGGCGTTTGAATGAATTTAATGTGACTGGGTTCGGCGGCGTCTAATATCCGTATTAGTGACGATAAAACCGAACGCGGAGGAGACGCGGCGTTTCAGTCACGGAATTTCACCATTGATCCATTTCCCAGCAGCTTTCCTGCCTAATCCTTGTTAATACTCTGGAAGCTAATGCTGCTGATTTGTATTATTGCATTAAATAGAGAATTTGTAATAAGGGAGAAGTAAATAAGCGGGTGTGTGTATTAACAGATTAATGTATTAGGTTAAGTACGATACTTTAAGGGGTCTCACCAATGTTTGTTAAGAGGAATTCGACGGAAAAGTTCAGAATTTTCGCAAAAACGTTTTATTAAATTTCTTCGAGCGTCGTCCTCGGCCTCCTGTTTCTTCCATTCTTTGAACTATTGTAGTTGGAGATCTTCAGTTTTTTTCTCAACTGATTCCACTTACAGGTCTTGTCGTATGTGTCCATTTCGGGTCATGTCCTTTTTTGTGCGAGCCACTAAGTCACTTATGTTAGGCTCCCGTGGCTACTTGTAAATTTCAATTAAAATTTAAAATGATTTCTACTAGTCTACTTTACTCTTTCATTTTCACCTGTGCAAAATGTATAGCTTTTTGAGAGTAATAAATTGTTGCCTGCTTGATTATGTTTTCTTGGCAAATTCGGTTATTTGGAGCGTGAAGCGAGAGTTTACTCTTGGTTTTCATTAAATTATCATATTTTGCATTATTTCTTAATGTGACTTATTAATGGTGTTTTTAAAATAAATGGGAGGAAACTTGCGGGGATTCCTTGGGTTTTGTAAATTCTGCTTCCACCATTTAGTGAATTTTTACGTAGTTATATTTTAATTACATTTCTACTTTATTGATATACCTGCAGTCACCATTAGTTTACTGTTTACTTTGTTATTAATTACACTTTATATTTACATTCCTTCAGTCTGCTACATATTCAACGTCCTAGGAATTACATGTAATAATTGAGGAGCAAACTTTCAAAACGTCACAAATCCCATGAAAATTAAAAATTGATTTTATCATCGATTTTCCAACTTGAAGATGAGCTGTTTTTCGTGTTTCCTGAACATTTTACGAAAATTGATTAGTGCCATTTTGAAAGTTTGCTCTTCAATTGAATCAAGGTTGGCGTAGGATACTACCACTTATTCCAAGTATATAACGTGTTAAAATTATGGCCAATTAACTGCAAGTGCTATATCCACTGTTTCATTTTATACCCTCGTATAAAGAAAAAGTCTTTAAGACTTCTATAAAAGTTTATTGGCGTTTTGTACAAAACAGATTTTGAACTTTTGCTGAAATCATTGAAAAGATTTGTTAAACCCTTACATTATATTTTTATGGTAGCTGGTAGAGTAGCCCTTCGGGGCTAAAGCTCGCCAAATATTAAGACGTTTTTAATTTCATTTTATTTCATTATTCCACCGAAGTACCATAAATATTTTTCATTTACTGGGAATTATAAAATACTGATTATTTTTTCATCTTGTGTAAGACTGCTCTTGTAGCCCTATTGTTTGGCATTCGTTCCACGTGTCCTTGCCACCTGCAGCCTGATCGAGGCGACTATAATACCGGTATTTATTTAAGGCCAAACCGGAGGGTTGTGGCCTTGACCGTTGAGCGTTGAATACATAGAGATATAATAGAACTGGAGCGGCGGGAGTCATAATATGTCTTACGAGGCACCCGTTAACCATAAGCCAACTATCAGAGATAAGTACCAACGCAAAATATATCAAAGTCTTACACATTGCAGCATAGCAAAGCGGATACCTGGACCCGGTCAAAAACTCTGTAGTTTAGTAGTTAGCTTGTGCAGACTATTTCCCCGCCGAATTGCGTACCTATCTTGTGCAGGCTACACTAGCAGCCATATTGATAACGGTCTCCAGCCACGGGATTGTTGAATATCCATTTTATAAACAAAGCCCCGCGTCTCGTACCTGTTCCGTATTTGACTTGTATTATTTCAAATAATTGTAGTTTTACCTATTTCTGGCGCTTTACTGTCACATTAAGTGTTAAGCTTCTGACTAAAGTGCATTTAATTACAAAAGTTGGAGGTTTTTCTTCCCTGTGGGGCACGTAAAAATGTTCTAAAAGTTATGTTTTTAATTGCTTCATTCACAAATTTTAGACCTAATGTAATTGTAATTTTTGGTTTAGTCAATAGGGTAAACATGTCTACGCGTATACCCTTCTATCGATTTTTACTATACCACTGCGGTTTAAAACATATATTACGAACCCCCTGCAAAGACATTTCCAGGCCAGTCACGTGACTCCCTCCGGTTTGGCCTTAATCCCCTGGTATTAAAAATGTAAACAAGATAATTTTATAATGGAAAGTGCTATTCAAAATTTGTTTGTTTACAGTTATAATCCTAGGGTATTTATGTAACCCCGGTATTATAATCGCCTCGATCAGGCTACTGATGAGTGAAAGAAAGAAAGAAAGAAAGAAATATATTTCATACAATACAAAATGAAATTAATTATACAACAAACCCACTAAGAAATTAACTCTCTTGATTTCGGCTACCATCGGATGTTCTCGGTATATCTCGTAGAGTTCATCATTTCTACGGATACACCACTCTCTCTGTCCCTCTATCCCTCCCTGATTTTGCACTGGTCCGTACACCTTTGGGAGTATTTTAAGCTACCACCTTTCAAGCAGCTCCGAGTCATAACCCATGTCTCACACCCATGGGACATAGACATTAGTCCTACAGCTACAGTATATTACGCTAAAGAACTCGCATTTTCCTTGGCAGTTCTATGTGCCCTCGCGGCCTAAGTCTATCCTCAATACACTTACTACTACCACGCCCACCTCCCTGCAGTACTGTCGCCATGAAATCTCCAATGTGCACCAGGCCTAAATGTTGGGCGTGTCAAGCAGAAATCGCAATATTGATTGGTATGTCTCAGCTGCCGAATTTATTTTCGGAAACAATGGCCAGTCTCTTTCCACACTCAGTTACGTTGGGCTTGCTTCTGTTAAGTTTATAAATCAAACACCAGCATCCTAATTTGTTTACAAATGTCATGCAAGAAAAATTGTATTTTTAGGTTTCCGCTCAGCCAAATGATTTTTTTTTGTTCCTCAAAGCTAAGGTCTGTGCATGAACTGAAGAAGTTGATGTAGATATCACTAGGAGCCCTAGGTCTGTGCGTCAGGTAAAGAATTTGAAATAAATATAACTATGAGCACTCCTGCAGCTAGTGTCGCCCAGCCAGTATAAGAACACAAACCAAATTTTTTATTCGCCATGTTTAATTTGGTATAATAGTTTGAAAGTACCTTGTTGTACCTAGAGCGTAAATAGCAACTTCTATAAAATCTTACCAATATATAGCACCAAAATTATTTAACGTACTAGATATTTATCCTCGTCCTAAGCCCGGACACGTTAAGTAAGTAAGTTTATCCTCGTCAGTAACTTTTCAAAGTTAGTAAAGCCGAAAATCAATTATATATTTTTTATTTAAGACATATTGTTGATGTCCTGATATTTTTTTGTATGAGGAGGGAGGGGGGTTAGGCTAAAAAGGTTTGGAGGTCCGCGGAACTATAGTATTCTTTTTTTTTGGGGGGGGGGGGTCCGAGGCAAATGAAACTTTGAGAACCCCTGCTCCATAGCATCAGATTTTACAGTGATTATATTATTTATTTGCCTAACAATTTGTGTGCTCCATAGGAAAGCGTTGGTATTTGCTTGAAAAGGGAGTAATGGGGAAATTTCAGGATTCAAATGTAATGTACACAGCAGCTTTTGAAATTTTAAACAGATTCTTCAAATATTCACGGATATAATTGCATGTGACTGTTGGAAACTTGTCTTTCTTTTTTTCACCTTTTATTTTTTGGATTTCTCTCGATTTTTCCACATTGTAGGTCGGGGCATATTTTTTCCAGGGCCTAAACCAATTTACCGGAAATCATCGCTTTTTTTGATTTTGTATCCATTCATCATAATGGCTTCATTTTTTTCTCTTCATATCATCGTTTCTTTTTTTTACGGAGTGGCCTTGTGTTACAGGTATATTACTGCTGAACCAGCTTAGGGGAGTTAGGGCTGTAAAAGGCAATGAGGTTGCAAAGTTGCAAAACATTGTTTTTCTAGTTTTTCACAGTTATCTTTTAAGGCGACGACTTGCACTACATAGCAATAAATAACTTGCATATAGAAACCAGCTGGGATTGGCTTGTCAACTCAAAATTATAGCAACATAGCCCTAACTCCGCTAGGTTGGCTTAGTAATAGAAACAACAAAAGTCCTTATTTATTTATTTAATTATAGATTATTAACTTATAGAGAATCCTTGCTCTGATGGTTGACTGGTTGGCTTGGGTGGAACATTCTTTCCCGGCATAAATAATTTTTGAATTTACAACAACTTAATTCTTAATCTATACCCAAATTATAGGCTAATATTCCAATAACCGTTATAAATATTAAAGATTACTTTTTTGTAATTAAGATAATCAACAGAATCAACTGCTATTTCTTCGTGGAATGAATGAAATAAAATAAAAAGTGATAGGATATGCCTCTCTCCATAAGTTAATTATGGGCGTTATTTTGGGGGAATTGACAACTCAATCAGAAGAGGGCGTTTTGCCATATTGTTTTCATATTTTTATATTTCTATATGCAAGTGGTTCATTGGAAGAGTAGCCGACGCGAAACGGGAAGGTTGCTGGATCGTACCGAGAGCTAGTTGCAGGGTCGCTATATATATATATATATATATATAATATATATAATATATATATTTTTTTACTATCTAGTGTTATAAAAGTGATCTACCACCACCACCACCCCCCCCCCTTTTCCCTCAACTTCGCTTCGAGTTGCCTGTGACATGCACAGAGAAACCTAGTTGCAGATTTGACAGCTGATGGTTAATCGCAACACCGCCTCAAAGACCATTGTGAGACGGATTCCCCAAGCGCTGCTATGTTTGTCTAATTATTACGTGAATAATTGATGGTGACCGTGAGTGGCGACAAGAGCGATTGCTGTTGTGAACTTTTGACATTACCAGGTCAGCACGGGCAGTTTAGATGCCAGTGGTCATCACCAATTTAAGGTACACTCTGAGTGCTGACTCATTGCTTATGACTTGAATGCTGAAGGACTACCCGACACGTATCCACTATCCTTTTTGTACAAAAACAAATTTCTGATAGTAGCCCCCCAGTAGCTATTAATGCTATGTGGGGGGCTGAATTAGGCAGAGATTTCCGAATATTTTGTGAACTAAGGATAATAATATATATATAACATAATGAAAAATTGAATTTTTAAAAGCTTTTCGTTTAATACTATTCCGGTGGCAGGTATTCTTGACTGATCGTATGGAAAATTAATGAAAAACGTTAGCAAATTTTTATTTTTGCACCTGAAATATTATCCTAGTATTCCAGAAAAACACGATAAAGAGCATTAAACCGATTTCATAGAGCTTAGTCAGGACATGTAGATCAGTGGTACGGACTCTGACTTTCATCCGAAAGGTTCTTGGTTCGAGCCCCACACCAGCTACATTTTCTGGTCGTGCTTCGGTGGGCATGTAAAACAGGCGGTCCCGAGCCTTTTCGGCCGTAACTCCGCTAGGTTGGCTTAGTAATAGATCTGAAAGTCATTATTTATGTATCTCTGGACTTGTGGTCCCGCCCAGTCCAGATTTTTCTAATTCATATAATTTCTGTTATTATTTATTTATTTATACTTACCATTTATAGAATGCAATAGGGTTCAGCGTGACTTAACCAAGTTCGGGTACGAGTCACCTTAACCCCTACACATTGTTTATTTCATCTTTATTATTTCATCTTTATTAGGACTGATGTTCAGGTTATCGGATGTTATTCAAACGCAGCCTTAGTTTCTTTCCTGTTATGAGTTAATGTTTGAGGGGTACTTCCCTTAGCCTTAAGCCACCCCTAGATCATTCTTAGACCTGTCACTATTGATTGTTTGTTTTATGTATTTAGCAAGTATTTTGGTAAAATACATATGATAGCATTATGTAGTGGTAGCAAGGTACATGTTGCCTCGGCACATTCTGAATTTTCCAAATTTGATTTGGTTTAATTAAAAAATTTAATTCCATTATTTTTTTCTGAGTTTATTGCTGAATTAACAATTTTGAGCTGTGAAGACGTGAAGTGACTTAATAAGGTCGAGACAGCTGTAATATTTTATGAATTTAGCTTGCTTCTTTTACGACCATTTTTATGGAAGGGTTTTCCTCGGAAAGTTGTTAGTAAAAGGGAGGGGGAGAAAAGCTTGTTTGATGTGCAATAATGTTTATTTGTATTTTGTATAGTGGCCGCTAGTTTGTATCATCATTAAACACCAGTTGACTGGTTCTATTCTGTATTTTTGTGTATTTCACTTGTATTGGCCAGGTGCCAGACATATTTGAGGAGCTAAGTTTAAAGTTGTGGTTTTCATTTTGGAGGGAAATCTTTTCCATTTTTCAATTTGGACATAAAATATTCATTGCTGTAGTCCAAACTGGGCAGGTGCTACGAAAACAATGGCCATCTTATAAAAGATAATTTTCTTTCGTATATATCATGTGTAAGGTGACTGTTGATCGCGGAACACTTGCACAATATGCCTCAGTCAACTTAACGTGATTTTTCTGTTGTGATGTACGACTCAATTCAGCGTAAGTGTACAATATTGCATTTCTTCGTCGATCTTTAGCTTTACTTATACTAACTGTATGCATTTTATTGTTGCAGGTAAGTTAAGATGCGTTATTCAAGCGGTGGCGAATCTTATCAGCAGTAGAAACAAACGTTGGCAAATCCGCCCTTTATTTACATACGGCTAGTGTTTGCCTGTTTTTATCGGAAATTAATCACACCACCAGTTGGTACCTGCCCCAGTTGTAATTGTCAACATCTTAACAACCTTATAATGTTATAGTCATAACTAAGCTGTAATTACTTCCCAAACATCCTAATGGTCACGTACTATTTTAATCTAGGTGGCTGTGGAAAGTGGAATTAATTAATTTCGTACAAAATATCTTTTCTTCGTGGTCTTTTGTTAACCAAATATTTTAAAATTTCTGTCGTAAAATAGTTTAAGAAAAGCCATGTTCACAGTTAGTTTGACGGCCAAAAATTCAACTCGCACCTTTTCCAACATTTCCTTTCTTGAAATGTCTTTTACAGTATGGTTTTCCCCCCTTATATTTTCACCAAAACGAAAATTACAAATGAACAAACGCTGTCAAATCCTTTGAGACGCGGTGGCACTATTATAGTGTCGAAGGAAAGTCCAGAATGTGTTTTCGGAAACAGAACACACAGGTTTTTCATTTTCTTATGTAAATATCCAATTTTGTGAGATGAAAAGCTGAAAAGGTCCGTTCAGTTATCCCGTTCCCCGCTGCTTACCTCCTCTGTTCTCTATAATCGTAGCTGTTTTGTGATATGGAGGATTGTGTTTTGAATTGGAACCAAGGACGGATCCAGCCCAATTCTTTTTTTCCTTTTTCTGGGGGGGGGGGGTAGTTGTGGGCCAAAATAGAACACACGTAAATTAATAAGGACTTTTTTTGTTCTATTAATAAGCCAACCTAGCGGAGTTAGGGCTATAAAGCCCTCTCTTACACTCAACTAAGAAAGCCCGGGACCGCCTGCTTTACATGCCCAGCATGGCCAGAAAATGTTGGAAGTGTAGGACCAGTAAGAAGGGACTCGAAGCAACAACCTTTCGGGTGAAAGTCCGTACCACTACTCTACATGTCCTGACACGTATGTGGAATAGATTAAATTAGAGCGTAATAAATTAACTCACAATAGATTTACTAAATTTGGGGGGGGGTATGGTTTTCCAATGTTATTTTATTATATTGATGGTCAGGATGGCTGCAAAATGTGAAGACAATTGAAAGCCGCCATGTTGTGCTTTGCCAATGTAAATAACGCACTGTGTCAGTGCTTTGCTTGCATAATTTCATAATAGCGATCTTCCATTCAATATCTGTCAATAAATGAATTGGTTAATTAAGAAGGAGCTGTTAATTAGTGAATTACGTGTTACGACGGCATAAATGAACTGGGCTCTAAAAGGATGGGTTGAAGTTCGGGAATCGATACAAATGAAAAGAACCGGTACGAGTGAACCAGTACTTTCCGATTAATCAATATGGATAGGTACTGTAATAGTTTCTAAGTAAATAATTGTCCTAGGGTTAAATTTCTGATGCCTCGAGTTTCCCTATACCTAAGCCACCTATTGGGTTTTATTGACATTAGTAACGGCCTTCAATATACAGTTATACAGGTTAATTGTAAGAGTGGGCCGAAAAGCCCAAAATTCGCCCATATGGAAAATGCTTTCTTATATATTACATGTGAATTAAAAAAAATATAGTTGGAGCCGTTTTTTAACAAGTGTTTTTAGAGGTTTTTACTTTTTTTTTAGTTTTTTTGTTTTTAGTGGGTAAAATCCCCCAAAATTGAGTTAGCCCAAAATAAATATCAAAAAAGTTCCGAGGCATGATTTTTGTGAACCTATGTGCATGTATGCAAAATTTCAAATCCACCCAGTAGTTTGCCCTCAAATCGATGAACAGACCGACTGACATTTCGTAAAAACCATTTTTGGTTTCCTGGGACCTTAAAACGTGTAAACCCATTGAAGTCTTGGAATCGAAAATTTCTACTATTACAAAGCTTTCCTTGTAATACGTTTAACTATGAAGGCAAAAATGGTCCCGAGAATTGATTTTTGTGAACCTTTGTGCAAAATTTTATCGAAATCCACCGAGTAGTTTGTCCGCAAAACGACAAACAGGCAGACTGACATTTCGTAAAAGCCACTTTAATGGTTCCTGGGACCTCAAAATGTGTAAATCCGCTGAAATCCCGAAATCAATTTATTTCGACCATCACAAAGCTTTCCTTATACTACGTATACATAGGAAAGCAAAAACTTTCCCACCGTACCTATAGGTCCACCTAACTATAATAGGTACCAGTGGGGGATAACGCGACTGCCGGACATGTTGCTGACCACAATATGGCAATAGAGCCGTGGTCAAGTAAGAACCAGGCCTCCGGCGTTATAACCACCGTTACCGAGTAATTTATAAGGGTGGTGGGAACGGCTCTTAAGGTTAACCTATGTTAAGCTATGGTAAATGTACGGATCATTTATACATTCTCAAAGTCCCCCATCGTGTAATATACATGTTGGTGTTATTGGGCTTATTTCACTGTTAACTTTATTTAAATCCCCTATGGATTCATGAATTACGTTACAACTGCCATTAAACAAGGGAAAGCGAAAATAGGTGACAGCACGATATGTACTGTAGTTCTCCAAACATGGACAGTGGAGCCCCTGTTTTCCATTTTTTGCGCAAAGCCAACTTTCTCGTGGAAAATCGATCTTACATAGGGTAGCAGCAAAATTGCTTTTGCCAAAAAGACTTTCTAATCTTAAGTCTATAAGAGGTTTATATTATTATTAATAATATTAATAAGCAGTCCCCGACCAATCAGCGGCATAATTGGAGGGTGTGGTGACAAGTCTGGTGGTGCAGGTTTCTCTAGATGAAGCCACAGTAGTCTAGGGATGACTATGTGATGGGGGCGAATAGTTGCCGCCACTAAATAAGCAGCCAGGACACTCTTTTGTTTTGGGATAGGGAAACTGGCCCTGAAGGCGGAGGAACTCAATGAAGAGTCAACGGCATAAGGATGCAGAAGGCAACGAGAAACCACTGCATTACCATTCCCTAGTACAGTTATCGTGCACATTCGATACATACTTGACTTTTGGGTTGTTCGAAGTACGGTATCGAGGTGTTTACCATTGCCATGATGATCGCCAGTCTTCGATAGCAGCGGCATTCAAAGAATATACGATATAGAGCTCAAATGCCACCGACTGCTGATTTTTTCGTCCTTGGCCCATTAACAGATAATGTGTAGTTGTGGAAACATGGGATGCGGTCTGTTAACTCGGCGTTAATTATAATTTAAGGGAGCCAATCAGGGAGTTGGTAATGAATTTAGGTGTCGCGCGTTGCCCCTTGACCCCGAAAGGAAGCCGGTGAGGGCGAGCGTTTTCAAGTGTACTTCCCGGCCCTCTCTCGCAGTGCTTTTGCTATTTCTGTGCAGCTTTTATTTTATATGTTACAAACTAAAGTGCAGTTTGGAGAATGACATTTGCATTGGGCGAATTTGAGCCTATCGGGCCACTTCTGCACTACTTAATCCATTGCCCGTGTAGGGTAGTGGTACGGACTCTGACCCCTTGAGGAAGCCTGTGACCGCGTTCAAGTGCACTTCCCCGCTTGCTCTCGCATCGCTTCTGCTATTTCTGTGCAGCTTTCCTTTTGTATTTTACAAACTAAAGTGCAGTTTGGACAATGACATTTGCATTGGGCGAATTTGAGCCTATCGGGCCACTTCTGCACTTAATCCATTGCCCGTGTACGGTAGTGGTACGGACTCTGACCCCTTGAGGAAGCCTGTGACCGCGTTCAAGTGCACTTCCCCGCTTGCTCTCGCATCGCTTCTGCTATTTCTGTGCAGCTTTCATTTTGTATTTTACAAACTAAAGTGCAGTTTGGACAATGACATTTGCATTGGGCGAATTTGAGCCTATCGGGCCACTTCTGCACTTAATCCATTGCCCGTGTAGGGTAGTGTTACGGACTCTGACCCCTTGAGGAAGCCTGTGACCGCGTTCAAGTGCACTTCCCCGCTTGCTCTCGCATCGCTTCTGCTATTTCTGTGCAGCTTTCATTTTGTATTTTACAAACTAAAGTGCAGTTTGGACAATGACATTTGCATTGGGCGAATTTGAGCCTATCGGGCCACTTCTGCACTTAATCCATTGCCCGTGTAGGGTAGTGTTACGGACTCTGACCCCTTGAGGAAGCCTGTGACCGCGTTCAAGTGCACTTCCCCGCTTGCTCTCGCATCGCTTCTGCTATTTCTGTGCAGCTTTCATTTTGTATTTTACAAACTAAAGTGCAGTTTGGACAATGACATTTGCATTGGGCGAATTTGAGCCTATCGGGCCACTTCTGCACTTAATCCATTGCCCGTGTAGGGTAGTGGTACGGACTCTGACCCCTTGAGGAAGCCTGTGACCGCGTTCAAGTGCACTTCCCCGCTTGCTCTCGCATCGCTTCTGCTATTTCTGTGCAGCTTTCATTTTGTATTTTACAAACTAAAGTGCAGTTTGGACAATGACATTTGCATTGGGCGAATTTGAGCCTATCGGGCCACTTCTGCACTTAATCCATTGCCCGTGTAGGGTAGTGGTACGGACTCTGACCCCTCGAGGAAGCCTGTGACCGCGTTCAAGTGCACTTCCCCGCTTGCTCTCGCATCGCTTCTGCTATTTCTGTGCAGCTTTCATTTTGTATTTTACAAACTAAAGTGCAGTTTAGACAAGACAATGGCATTTGCATTGGGCGAATTTGGGCCTATCGGGCCACTTTTGCACTTAATCTATTACCCGTGCTCACGCATCGCCTCTGCTATTTCTGATAAATACGTTTCTGGAGGGGGAATTTTGGGCCTGTTAGCCTAATCTTACACTTAATCTATTACCATGGGGTGAAACCTGTGAGGGCGAGCGTGTTCAATTAGTAGACTTTGCAGTCCGCTCTCGCATCGCTTCTACTATTTCTATTCCTTCTACTATTTCATGTTTGTCTTTACAAATGAAAACGCGATCTGGATAAGACAAAGACGTTTCTGGTGGGCGAATTTTGGGTCTGTCGGCCCACTCTTACATTTATTTATAGTACAGCAGTACAGTATAGTGCAAAATATGGAATATTTTATAAAATTTCCAGCAAAGTCCAAATTTTCCCTATGGGAAATAAAGACGATTTCCTTTCTTTCTTTGTATCCCAAAACATGGAATTGAATCCAGAATTTTTCCATTCTATCTTAGACGCCGCTCCCGTTAAGTATAGGCATTGAATATACAATGCAATACAATCGCAGAGTTATATATTCATTAGTATAGGTAAACCTCTATATCGAGTGGAATCCGAGAGATACTGCACTCGGTTTTATCAACGATAACATAGAATAGATGGCGTCAAACCGTAAGCTAGGTATGGCCAATTGTGGTGAAACGTAGGCGGAAATGGTAAAGGTGGTCTTAGAACAATTCAAAAGGCAGGGCTGAGCACAGAATAGCAGGCGCAAAAGTTCTGCACACTCCCTGCTTAATTTTCACTATGTTTGGCTTATGGTGAGAAACTCGCGCTTTCAATAATTATCACAACTGCCAAATCGTTGATTGAGTGAGGGGTGGTTGGCCATCTTGCCCGCCTGGTTCTATGCTTTTGTATAATAATTTTTTATCCTTCCCTTATTGCATGGCGAAATTAGTGGTTGGTGAAACAGTGGACAGTGGAATATGAAACTGCTATGTTTTTTTGTTTACCAAATTGTAGAGATCGAGAGCCCAATGTGCCCCCTGTGCTCCAGACCCAGTGCCCTGCCCTACATGAATCAACGGCAACGACGAATACTTGGAGGCACGGCGTCAAATGGCTGAGTAGCCAAGGGCGGGCGTTGGCTGAAGTACGAAGTATTTTTCCCTACTCCAATGCACAGTGGCTTACTTTGGATTATATTTCTTGTGGCTTTACCAACGATGGTGCTACCCTATTATTATTATTAATATTATTATTTACTTTACTTTTTACTTTAATTATTTTACTTTACTATAATTACTCTTTACGTTAACTTACAATTTTAAATGGTATGAATTAAACTGATTTGAAATTAAAACTAAGTTTTTTTTGCTAACACAGACGTGAAATAGAAAACATGTTGCATCATCTACAGCGTTTACTGTGCGAGCCCCCGACAAGTTGATTAACTTGGGGGCCCACAGGTTATTTGTATTATAAGGGTATAATTGTTAATTTATAAATATATTCCTTCGGCGCAGGGGAGTACCGGCCGGAGAAGAAGAAAAAAAAAAAGAAGAAAAAAAAATTATTAGTTAAGTATTTGAACTTTGAAGTAGTATGAGCAACAAGGTTCTGTAATGGGCGTAAAATATATAAAATGTGATAAAATAATCAAACATCAAATAGTATAATGTCGCACCCAAATTTCGAAAGAGAGAGGGATGGACTTCATATGGACGTTGAACCTTGTCCTGTCAATGACCCCGTCGGTTTTTGGACATTACTTGTATTGTTTCCGAACAAATTTCTAGCCATTGGCAAACTGGTTCACGTCTTCGATGTCAACCCACACTGACTGCAAGTACCAATGGGCATGCTCTGACATGCTTACCATTGACATTTTAACAGGTGTTAGCTTGGCTCAACCAAGTATGGAAAATAGTTTGGGAGCCATCCTAAGTCGTCGAGCAGTGCAATGTGCATGCAATGTACCTGTTTGTCAGATGGATTTCAACTCCATGGTGTGAGTTCACGGCTCAAACAACACGAAAACCCTTTCACTCTAATGCTCCTTTTAGTTTAAAGACTTTTGAGCTGAACAAATACAATGCAATATTTGCACCGCCCTGACTGACATCCCGGCTAATTGCAAATTTGAACTCGTTCCTGCTTTGAAAATTGTTCTGAGAATTAAGTGAGACTTTTTTCTACGCGCGATTATATTCAATGTGGTAACTGAAGGACTTCGATGGCATAATAATAATAATAATAATATGTGTATTGAAAACAATTTTACATTACACAGATCAGCTGTAGCCACATAGCTACATAGCTGAAAGAGAATCAACGTACAGTATCACTTAAAATTAAAATAGAAATAAATAAAACACAGCATTACACATTATTAAATTAATTGAATTAAATATTTTTTTCCATTAAATAAATAAAGGATTTATGAGGACAGGAGGAACTCCACGTTTTCTACTGCACACAGCCAGACCCTAAGTTGAACGGCGAAAGTTCTGGGCTTCATGTCAGGGTCAAAAAAGAAGGGTAGAGCGTTTAGCAACCTCGGAACTAAATAGTTCGGTGATTTCCGAAAGTTTTCCACCACAGGAAAGGGCACCAGGAAGCGCTCTGCTCCTCTTAATGAATGTGTTATAGGGATTCGGATAGGGAGATTGTTCGTACTTGTGCGAGTCTCTACACATAATGCGATCGGTGACCTGTCGTAACTCAACACAGGTATTACCTACTGTAGAGGATATTAAAAAAAAAAACGTTCATCGTTTGGCAGTGCTTAAGTTGCAAAATATTAACAGTACCAATGCAATGTAATATGGTGCAGGCAGGGACGTATAGCGGAGGTGTAATGATGGATGGGGACTTTCAAGTTGCCAACTCAATTTCTTATTTCTTGCCGTTACTTTAACTGTTCAACTGTTATACTGTTAAACTCATATTATTCCATTTCCGTTGTACTGTAAGACGCTTGTTAAGTGGAAATTGGTCCTCTTCACCCTTTCTAAACTTTACCTTAATTGGTAGAATTTTAGCACTAAACCTGGGTTAAGTTACCCATCTTTGCTCGTGCTGGGCCTGCTAGGGGACGGTTTTTTATTGGTTTGATGAAATCGGTCCACTTGACCCTTGCTGAGTTTATTTATCTTAGGGACTCATACGCGCACTTGGCTAAGTCATGCTTACGCCTGATACATTGTGTCAATGGTAAGCTTGTCTCAGCTTATCCATCATCGCTTGTAGCCGGTGTGCGTTGACATCGAGGACTTGTACCTGTTTGCCAATGTTGAGAAATTCATATAGAATCGAAAAACCATGGGGTCGTTGATATTAGTCAAGGACCAATGGGCCACACTATAGATAGGCCATACGCCAACGGCCGTACGAAGTTGAATCCACCTGGAGAGAACCTGTTAAAAACTGTAGCAAACTTGGTAGGTTGCACAGCGTTGGCAGGGGAACATGGTGGGACATGATAACGCACTAAGACTAAAAGTCAGTCTAAGTACATGTCGAGTCCCCGTCACCTCTGAGTTAATCGTGTTACTTTACCCAAGTGGTTCGGAATCCAATATAATCAGGAGGTCCACCCTGTCAGTCTACTCCCCTTCTCCCTGATGTGAAGTTGTCTGCCCTTAGGGTGCCTCATGTTTAGAAACAGACTTACTCCCCGGGCTAGTCTAACAGGGTTACTTAAAAAACAGAAATGCTGAAAGCAGGTAATTGGAACAGCAATCACTATAGCTAGGCCTTGGCCAATTCCTTGAGGACATTTTTTTAATAGTCGTGTCGACTACCCTTAGTAATGTCTCGGTAGGAAATATTGGACATGGCATTGGGTATTCGTATCACGTCGGTGCATTCCAGGTTTCCTTACCGAGACATTTTAGAGATATAGGAAAATTGGAAATCGGTATCTTATTTATCTTAATTGGGATAATTGAAATAAACCTGGGGTTTACCTTTACTCGCCCGTGCTACACCTGCTGGAGCAGGGGTTCCCAAACTTTTAGGGCCGTCGTCCTTGGTTCCCTGACACGTTTTTTTGCTATTGGAACGAATATTTTGCGAAATAACCTCTCTCAGCAGCCTGATCGAGGCGATTATAATACCGGTATTTATTTAATCCCCTGGTAATAAAAATGTAAAAAAGATAATTTTATAATGGAAAGTGCTATTCAAAATTTGTTTGTTTACAGTTATAATCCTGGGTATTTATTTAACCCCGGTATTATAATCGCCTCGATCAGGCTGCAGCTCCTCGTCTTTTAGTTTGTTTCGGTCCTTGGATTTCAACCTAAGGAGCGTCGAGAAGAACCGTATAATGTTGGAATGTCATAGGCCATGAATGCCCTACTTTTCCCGAAATTCCTAAATATTTCTTTCCGAGGTCCTAAGGCTTCCTGACGGGACCATGGCTCGCAATTTACAACCACTGTGCTAGAGAACTTTCTTTAAGTCTCCCTCTCTTCAAGTTACAGCCGGCTGACTGCTTGGCATTAACAACCCTTTAAGTGGTTGGATGCAATCGATCCTCCTGACCCTTGGTAAGTTTATTTACCTTAATCGGGGGTAATTTAGCACAAAGTCCTGGGGTAAGCTACCCGGATAGAGGACATTCTTTACGTGGTTGCAGGAAAATGGTCCAGCACCGGTGTGCTCCATGGAAGACGTGAGAGACGGGAGCTCTCAGTTGACTGCAACGCGTCCGCTGTACGGTAGCTCTCCCATTCACGCGCCCCCATTCATTTTGTAGTACAGTATTCCGCGGTTGCCGGAAACAGGAGTGGCTTGTGTGTTTTTAGTAATATTTCGTATTGCAATTTGGGTTATTGTTATTGTTGAAAGGTAGCTCTCCCATTCACGTGCCCTTATTTATTGCTTTCCAATTTATACGTAGTATAAGAAAAAGCTTTGTGATGGTCGAAATTTTCGATTCCGAGATTTCAACGGATTTACACGTTTCGAGGTCCCAGGAACTCAAAAAAAATTGTTTTTACGAAATGTCTGTCTGTCTGTCTGTCTGTTTGTCTGTCTGTTCATCGATTTCCGGGCAAACCACTCGGTCGATTTTAATGAAATTTGGCATGTAGGTTTTCAAAAATCATACCTCGAGGCCATTTTTTTTATTTTGGGCTAACTCAATTTGGGGGGATTTTATTCTCAAAAAACTAAAAAAACAGTCTAAAAAGTTTATTTCTCAAAAACGGCTCCAACGATTTCTTTTAAATTCCCATATATTGGAGTCGTTATTAATGTTGCTTGCCCCTTGATAGTTTGCTTCTGGGGGTAAAAAAATCAAAATAACTGAATTTTAGTGAAAAATTACTAAAAAATAGTTTTTCTGCGAAACCTTTTTATCGATTATTTCTACCTTCAGGCATGTTTTAGGTGTTAAATTGAGTAACGAAACCTGACAGGTTGCTTTCCAAAAAACTATTTGGTTTTATGCAAAAACAAAAACAAAATTAATAAAAATTCAGGCTCAAATGCATTGCGTGTGGAAATGTGTTAGTCTGACCTATCTAGAAATTACCTCACCTCTAACCACTAATTGATGAATTGGAAAGCATGTTCGAGTTAACTCGGACCGGTTCTTTTGTAGTACAGTATTCCGCGGTTGCCGGAAACAAGAGTGGCTTGTTTATTTTTGTAATATTTTGGCTACTACAGTAATGCAATTGGTTTATTTTATTATTGTATGGTTGCTCTACCATTCACGCGTCCCCATTCATTATGTAGTAGAGTATTCCGCGGTTGCCGGAAACAGGAGAGGCGATTTCTTTTAAATTCACGTATATTGTATTCCTTATCAATGTAAACAAACCCAGTTGGTTGCACCCCCTTCATAGTTTGTTCATGGATGGCGTAAAAAAAAAGAACCGGTACTAGTGAACCCGTACATGCTTTCTTATTTATCAATTAGTATACGAGTTGGACTAACATTGCCTGATGTGTTAACAGTCATTAGTGGCATGGCCGCATGGGCCTCATGACCATCGAACATTGAAAGCACTCACTTAAGCACTACGAAACAACACAACACATAATGTTTTTTTTTTTTTTTTAAATGTGTGTATGTTTTAGTTTAAGTAATTGTAAGCTTTTAAGGCTGTAGCCTACCACTTAGATTGGGCGGCTACTACACTGAGGATTTCCAGTGTAATAGCCGCCCAAGATATTGCGTGACCCTCACACGTTTCACGGTAGCGCAACTATTACAAAAATTGTATGGATTAGATATTGTAAATATACGTATATATTATTATTATTATTACAACTTAAAAAATTAACTAAAATAGGAGAGATAAAAACGAAAATTAAAAAATGGCTTTTGAATTAAAATACTTCGCTTTAAAACTTACTTTACTTTTTACTTTAATTATTTTACTTTTTACTTTAATTATTTTACTTTACTATAATTACTCTTTACGTTAACTTACAATTTTAAATGGTATGAATTAAACTGATTTGAAATTAAAACTAAGTTTTTTTTTGCTAACACAGACGTGAAATAGAAAACATGTTGTTGCATCATCTACAGCGTTTACTGTGCGAGCCCCCGACAAGTTGATTAACTTGGGGGCCCACAGGTTATTTGTATTATAAGGGTATAATTGTTAATTTATAAATATATTCCTTCGGCGCAGGGGAGTACCGGCCGAAGAAGAAGAAGAAGAAGAAGAATTGGAGATGCGGGATGTTATTATTATGTATTGTATTTTTGTAATATATGCTCCTTGTCCAGGGAATACTGGACAAGGAAAAGGAAAAAAAAAAGAAAAAAAAATTAATTGATTAACTTGGGGGCCCACAGGTTATTTGTATTATAAGGGTATAATTGTTAATTTATAAATATATTCCTTCGGCGTAGGGGAGTACCGGCCGAAGAAGAAGAAAAAGAAGAAGAAGAATTAGGGCGGAGTCCATTGTCAGGGAAGGGGGCGACGTAAGTCCAACTAATCCATTGTTAAATAGTATTACACCATTGCCATTAACCTTTACAAATGGGATGCAGTATGTTTAAAATTGTTTTGTTTTAATTGTTAACCCCTGGAATAAGTTAATACTAATCGGCATAGTAGCCCTGTTGGGACCTCAGAACGTGTAAATTCGTTGAAATCTCGAAATCGAAAATTTCCACCATCACAAAGCTTCCCTTATACTAAAGTATAGCCGGCCGCCAAACCAAGTTGAATCCAGTGGACCAGAGCAGGTTCAAAGCTGCAGATAACTTGGTCGTGTGCACAGTGCCGGTAGGGAAACATGGTAGGACTTGTCCTGGCCACCTCCGAACCTGGTCACCTCCGAACTAATCGTGTGACTTCACTGTGTTTCCCAAGTGGTTCGGAATCCACTATAATCAGGAGGTCCACTGTCCTATGGGCTGGCGTAGGACAGTCAAGTCGGGGTCGCTCTATGGGCCCAAATTTGAGGCCTAAGTCGTTATTAACCTGACGAACACTACTACTACTACTATACTAAAGTATAAACAGGAAAGCACCAATATGAGGGTAGGTGTAACCAACCAGAGGGACACGTCGGGTTACAAAATGGAGGTGAACCTATGATTGAGATATTGTGCAGGAAGTAGTCCTCTTTTAGGCGCCCATTCCATTGACCGGCTAGGGCTATTTCCAACAACGGTGACGTGGTTGCAGACATTCAAGACTTAGGTAGCGTTTCCACCGACCTCGCATTGCAGAATGCAAATGACATTGACGGAAATTAGAATTTTTCTTTTTATAGAAATCTATTAAAATGTTTGTACTTAACATATCCCATGACGCCATTTTTTAATATTAGTTTATTTGTTTGTGATTTTACTGTATGATCATTGATCAATTTTAACTATGGCATAGAGGAAAACATTTTCGTCAATTCTGCAATGCGAGGTTGGTGGAAACCCCGCCTAAGTCTTGAATGTCTGCTACCACGTCACCGTTTTTGGAAATAGCCCTAGCCGGTCAATGGAATGGGCACCTAACTAGAATTGGCTACATCTTTATACTAGTAGCTTACGTAGTAAATAAAACTTTCTGGTTTTTGCGTGGGGTGACCATTATCTACGTTCCATATCCCCTTAGAGATTTGACCTCGGACTGTTTCCATTGCAGGAAGGGTAGGCTTCATCCCATCCCCCTGGAATCACTTCATTATATTTTCATAGTATTTCTAGCCCATTTTTATATTTCTCATTTCTTTGCATTTGTGGGGGCGATTGATTTCTTACCTCTGTTCAGTTGGTTGCTCTTAAAACATTTCCCCTGGCGATTTCTTTTATTCTTTGCTCTCCTTCGTCGAAATATGATGGTTAAGTCTACCTTTTCCACCTTCTAGAAGTTATAAGTCGGAGATTTCAAGATATTTTGTAAACAATTGATGAACCCGGTTTTTTTTACTTCTTCCCCCTTAATGCTGCGTGCGCAGCGTGGTTTTTGACGAATTAATTAATTCCTCGTTCCAAAGCTGCAGAGATATAATAATAATAATAATAAGGACTTTTTGTTCTATTACTAAGCGAACCTAGCGGAGTTGGGGCTATAAAGCCCTCTCTTACACTCAACTAGGACCGCCTGCTTTACATGCCCGCCGAAGCATGGCCAGAAAATGTAGGAAGTGTAGGACTCGAACCAACAACCTTTCGGGTGAAAGTCAGAGGACCGCCTGCTTTACATGCCCTCCGGAGCATGGCCAGGAAATGTAGGAAGTGTTGGATTCGAACCAACAACGTTTCGGGTGAAAGTCAGAGTCCGTACCACTACTCGACATGTCTTGATATAATTGAACCCGTACAAGTTTTCCTTTATCTATTAGTATAGGTACCGTACCAGATAGCATAGTTCCACTGTACTTACTGTATATTTCTACTATGGTTAAATTTGTCTACTTCGATTTTCCCTATCCTAAAAGTACTATGGTCTGATTGATGAGGAAATTGCATAAGCATAGTCTACAATGGTCAGATCAATATAATACTACATAATACGTGTATTAATGCGTTGGGGCACAGATTATTGCTTTCCAATTTATACGTAGTATAAGGAAAGCTTTGTAGTGGTCGAAATGTTCGATTCCGAGATTTCAACGGATTTACACGTTTTGAGGTACCAGGAACCAAAAAAAGTGGTTTTTACGAAATGTCTGTCTGTCTGTCGCTCTGTCTGTCTGTCGCTCTGTCTGTCTTTCGCTCTGTCTGTCTGTCGCTCTGTCTGTCGCTCTGTCTGTGTGTCGATTTCCGGGCAAACTACTCGGTTGATTATGATGACATTCGGCATGTAGGTTCACAAAAATCATACCTCGGGACTGTTTTTTTTATTTTGGGCCAACTCAATTTGAGGGGGGGGGGGTTTATTTTCAAAAAACTCCAAAAAAACGTCTAAAAAAATTATTTCTCCAAAACGGCTCTAGCGGTTTCTTTTAAACTCACATATATTGTAGTCGTTATTAATGTTGACAAAATGGGGGGGGGGGGGGGTCGCTTGACCCTTGAGAGTTTGCTTCTGGGGGTAAAAAAAATCAAAATAACTAAATTTTAAAGAAGAACGACTAAAAAATAATTTTTCTGCGAAACCTTTCTATCGATGATTTCTACCTTCAGGCATGTTTTAGGTGTTAAATTGAGTAACGAAACCGGACAAGTTGCTTTCCCAAAAAACTATTTGGTTTTGTGCAAAAAAATGTTTTTTTTTTAAATGGTAGAAAGTTCACGCTGAAATGCATTGCGTGGCCTGCCATTATTTCTGTGTGGTAATGTGTTGGTCTGACCTATCTATAATTTACCTCACCTCCAGTGACGATTGATAAATTAGAAAGCATGTTCGAGTAAACTCGGACCGGTTCTTATTATTTATATTGTTTTTTTCTTGAAAACCAAAACTTTCCTTAGGAAAGCAACCTGTTTGGTTTTGTTACTCTATTGAGCACCTAAAACACGCTAGAAAGCATCAATAGAATGGTCCTTCAGATAAATTAGGTTTTGGAAATTTTTCATAAAAACTATCAAGGGGGTTGTGACCTATTGGGGCTTTTTTATATTGATAAAATCCTGCAATATAAAGTGAATTTTAAAAGGAATTGTTAGAGCCGTTTTTAGAAGACAAAAAAAAGTGGCATTGTCGTTAATCTTGTCTTCTTACATAAGAAGCTAGAAGAAAGATACATAAAAAAGACAAACTCTCCAAGTCTGCGGCAGGCCAAATCTGTTACTAAAGGTTTTCTACTGGGATAGAAAACTTACCAACCGGGTTGTATAACTTGGGCACACACGATCCAATCTGGTCTGTGGCAGACCAAATTGTATGGGTTTGGATTTGCAGCTTAATGCTGTTAAATTTCTGAAGAGTTCTGATTTTTCTATCAACACCTACACTACTCCTGCCCCTCCCCCCTGATCTTGACCCCCCCCCCTTCTGGTAACCTACACCTTGAGTATGTACGATCAAATCAAATCAAAATGTATTTAATTCTATCTGAATAATACAAGATGCAAATCAACAATTCCCAACCCCAAATGTTCCTAAGAATGTGCTTGGGGAGGGAACATACCATACTAAATTATTCAATTCAATGACGCATGTGTGCCTCAAATGGATAGGTATGCTATTGAAAAAAAGGATAAGATATATTAATACAAATGGATAAATAGTTAATAAAACGATTACATGATGCTGTGTACACCAACGTAATTTCTTTCGTTAACGATCATAAGCAAGTATTGTACCGTTCTTTCTATTTTAAAATCATTGCGCTGCATTGACCCGATGGAATTTATTATCGCCTCTATTCCGTGTATGTTTATTATTACCCGAAGGTTCTAAAAAAAAATTGAGCTAATTTTCCTTCAAAGTTGTGAATTGCATGACCGTTTTGTTGTGAACATGTGACGGCAACTTCCTGTAGCGGGTGAAAACTCCCAGTTGGTGGTCGTCGGGCTTTGAATGACGTTTTTCTCCGCATTTTGTTAGTCATTGGCTCGGTAGGTCGAACACAAACGCCTCGACTCAATTACCCTTCTATCTATGCGTCATTTTCTGCTGAAAACATAATTTGACACGTTTATACGGTTTATTCAATTGTTTTTGTGTATGTAGTGCATACCTTATCTCGTCTGGCAAAGCGTATTAGGTGGTCGTCTTACTTAACGTACTCTAGCTTTCGTCATGTCCGGTAGCCTACCTGATTGGGATGAATGAGCGCCATTGCTGCCGTTTCTACACGTTTCACCCATTAATTGTTTATCTTTGGTACTTGTGGGTGTATGAGTAAGATTTTTTGTTTTGTAATACCCCTCAGTTGTATTGTTCTTAGGCAGTTGTCTTTGGTAATTCTTCCTGTTGTGTCGTACCAATAATGAAGCGTTGTATCAGCTAGGTTTATATTTTGTTTGTGTGCCAGTTGTGTCTGTCGTATCAATTGTGTTAATCCCTGCTAGGCTAGATATTTTTGGCGACGTATACTTGATGAATAATTTAATCGTCTTTTACCCGTTATTTCTGGACCATACCTTGGAGATTTCTGTTAATAACTGTTAATAGTTCACTACTATTCAATATCTCTACTATTTGCAAAATCAATTGTGTTAATTTTTGCTAGGCTGTATTACTTGTGAGGTACCTGTATACTTGATGAAAAATTTGTTTGTCTTTTACCCCTGATTTCTGTACGATATCTTTGCGATTTCGGTAGATACCATTCAGGATGGTTTGCTACTATTCAATGTTTGCCAAATCAATTGTGCCAATTTTGTTAGGCCATACTTGCGAGGTATTACTTAAGATGAGTAATTTGTTCGTCTGTTACCCCCGATTTCTGTACGAAAACTTGGAGATTTCTGTTAATAACATTCTAGATTGCTCACTGCTATTTGCAATGAAGATTTGTAATTTAAGATGTATTCCATTATTTGCTATATTTAGTTCATTTTAATAGTGAAATTGAAATAGTGACTGAAAACCGCATAAGCCTTGTTTATTAATACACCTCCCCAAGCAGTGCCGGATTAACCCCTGGGCACAAGATATGGGGGGGGGCGTTTGTGGAAACCAGAGGCGGACGAGGTGGTCCTAGACAGAGGCGGTCCCAGACCTCATAAAAGGGGGAGGCACTTGTCAGTGGCGTAACGATAGGTTTTCGAAGGTGCGGTATAATTTGGTGCCTCTGCATCCATTTTCATAAAAGTTGCTCAGGAGACTGAAATATTGGGGTTTCCCACATTTTGAGAACAAGAAAGCTTGCCTACATATGTCAAAGAATCAATATAATTATGGTCAAGGGGGGCCCGGGGGGAGAAATTTTTTGAAAAATAGGGCTGAAATGGTGAGGTTTTACGCATTTTGAGAGCAATAAGGCTTATATATTAGAATGAATCAGTATAATTGTAGACAAGGGGACCCGGGGGTCTCCCCCGGGAGAAAGGTTTTGAAAAATAGGACTGAAATAGTGAGGTTTTGCGCATTTTGAGTGTTGTAACACTTAGATTTTTTTAGGCAAAGAAAAGAATATAATGCCTTCGAAAGGAGGGAGGGGGGCGATAGCAGGTCGCTTCGTCAGCCTCTGGTGCAAGTTGTAACCTCCTCTAAAATTCATAAATCTACTTACCAGCATTGCAGGGAAAAAAAAATAACAATTTCAAAACTTTTAATTTCTATTTCTTTATATTTCAATCTAAAAATATCTCATTCTGGAGGGGGCCGGAATTTTAGGCATTTCTGGGGGGGGGGCCGGGGGCCTGTGTCCCAAGTGCCCATGGGTTAATCCGGCACTGTCCCCTAGCTGACAAAAAGTTAGTCTGTCAGTTATAAGAGTTGAACTTAATCGTTGTTCCCTAGCAACTACGGTCAAGGAAATTAGTCAAATTACGAATGCTGGCCGTTTAGTCAATGGCAAGCTTCTATAAGTTTTTTAGTCTTTAGAAAGTTCGTGCTTACTTTTTGACTGCTTTGGCTGTGTCGGACTCTTCTGTCTTCGTTTGCTATATCACAAGCCACCAACATTTGGAAATAGTAAGTAAGAAATACTCCTCAATTTTCCAACGCACGGCGGTACCGTCCAGTATTTCTCGCGGAAACATTTCTAAGCGTTGTGGGCACGGACCTAAGTGTGACTCCTCGAATCACTTGCTGGACATTTAGGGCCTAATCGGAGTCCCCCCCTCCCGCGGGACACTATGCCTATGGTTTTCGGACATTGCTAGTGACGGCCACATTCTAGCTCTACAATTAATATTTACGGAGAAATTTGACTTTGTACTAAAATTGAGTGGCGTACGTGTCCCGCGGAAGGGGGGGGGGGGGGGACGGACTCGGGTTGCGCCTTATATGCGGTGGAGAATTCTTCCGTTGTCCATATTTGATGGATGGGTAGAATGTGGAGGAAGATAACTTTGCCTCCGTAATTGTCAGGTTATTGCTTGGAGTGAATGTAGTCGCTCTTGACGTAGGCATTTAGATTATGATTAGGGGGTTAGCGTTATGGTAACTGATGCATTTACTAAAATGCTGATTTTGACATTTGCGTGGCCTTTTTCCTCTAGCAATTTGTTGAATCCCCCCATAGAATCGACGTCTGAGAACAGACTTCGTAATGGAATCGGTGAGGACCCGAAGTGATCGTAAGAGTGAATTTTTTCGAGTTGACAGCAATGAAAGACGTAGTAGTTCGAGTGACGGTGGCATGACATCTATAGATATACTGGCCCGAGAACGCCGATGCAGTTCCGTGGCTGATTTGGAGCGTCACGCTGCCAACATAGCCGCAGCTGCCGCCGGCGGTAGTGCTATACCAGCCGTACGACGCTGTCTGTCCGTTGCCAACGAACGGGACTTCGATGACGGCCGGGAATCTCAAAGCCAGAAGCCAGTACAGATGGAAGCAGTGCGGGAGAAGCCGGAAGTACCCCGTTCGCGTCGGCCGTCGTTCTTCCAACGCATGGAACGAAGCAGCAAACGGCGTGGCTCCATGCCCATTCCGATCGACATGTTTGCCGATTCGCCTGACGCGCTCCCGGAACCGGTGACGCCGACAAAGGGAAAATCGCCGAAAAAGTGCGGGAAGTTTGTGCGGGAGCGCGGGAATTTGTTGAGTATGAAGAGGAATTCGTTGCCAGAGCCGGAGGGAGTGGAGCCGATGCGGATCGGCCGACGGTTTAGCTCGTCCGGCGGCGGCCGGCTGGAGTCGGTAACGGAGGGGCTGATGAGTGCGCTGGGCCCCGGAGTGGCGTATGTCGCTTCGGGACCTCCCAGTCGTTCGACGTCGCCTCTTCCGAAGCTTGGGACACCTGCGTGGTTGCTGGCTATGACGCTGGCTGAATTGGCTGGTAGGATTTTTTGTGTGTTTTTAAATATACTGTACTAGATGATGCTCCGGAATAGCCCAGTTGATAGAAAGCTTGACTATGAAACGGTAGGTTGAGGCTCAAAACTCAATTGAAAATGGGCTGACCACAACATCTAGTGGTCCCTGGTTTAGGGAGCAAGTTAAAGTCATGATTTTGAGAACGGTACCGAGACTATTAAGTACCGGTACTAATCCCGAAATTACCGGTTATTTATCGACATTTGTTGACTTCGATGGCCAGGTGGTAACGTGCTTGCACTTGTGCGAGTCTTTACACGCCATGCGATCGGAGACGTGCCGTAACTCGCCACGGGTACTAACCTACAGAGGCTACTGAAGAGGTCAATCGGATACATTCATTAAATTGTTTGTAATAATTGTTTTTTAAAAAAAAAAGTGTCGAAAACTTACTCTCCTCATTGTTTACAAGTATAAGTCAACTTACTTACTTCGCGTGTCCAGGGAGACACGCATTTAATGTGTTGCCCAAACTTGTGCAACTTGGACGGCTTTGCCGTTTGCTTCATGCAGGTCGTCAATGGTACAGGAACAAGATGGCAGTAGTGGACAGACAAGCAGGTGGGCGGTATCCTGTACAGCTCTAACTAATCTCATTGCCTTTTGGTCATGATATAGGTTGCTGTCAAACCAAAAATCTCATCAAGACTAGCCCCAGCACGTTAAACGTACGTCCATATTTTGTGATAAATATAAGGTGGATGCGGTCTTTGGCCCGTGAAGGTCTTTACTTTCTTTTTCGATGCAAAATTACAGGTGTTCTATTCTGAGACACCTAGTTTATTTCCTATATTTCCGGCAGTATAAATTTCAGTTTTTCTGGCGTTCCCTTGTAGAATACAGTAGATAAGAAAGAAAGAAAAATTTAATTCAATTAAAACAAAACAAAAAATCAAAATCTAACTCAGTATCCCACAAATTAGTAATAAGAATAAAAAATCACATACAATACATAGGTAGGTAATGAGATAGTGGGCTTCCCCTAATAAAACCATTTGGTTGAGCATTAGGGGAGTGACGTGAAACAAACATGTGTTACAGGAGGATTAATGAGCAGTATAGTTAAAATAACACTATTGCTTATATTGTTATGTATATTAATAGCTTTTCCTAGATAAAAAGTAACAATAGAAAGTAGGAAATCGAAATTTAATTATTTTAATTATTGTAACATTTTTTTTGTTTTAACATAAGTCTAAATTAAGGTAATGGATTAATGAAGGGATCTTAGCCATGACTTGATGGATTTCTTAAATTTCTTTTCATGATTGATTTGTGACTTAATTTCAATTGGTAGAGAATTGTACAGTTAATAACAGTACTTTAAAACCAGTTAGTATTGTTTGTTAAATTGTAGACCGTCTTTCTGGTTTCAGCAACCTTGCGCCGCCACTGGTTACGCAGTAGATATTACAGATAGGCTGCTAGACATTGTAAATACTAGTGATTGTAATAATAATAAGAATTTCTTTATTTTTCTGAATTTATATACATTTTTTTCCATAATCAGGGCATCTCTGAGCCTATGGGTGCATGGGCAAACACTCAATGCCCTACTTAATTTACCCTACGTATAAACAAAACATGCACAAAGAATCTAGTTATGGGAGTCTAGGACTTATGGGCCCATATAGCGGCCTGAGTCGCTATGTCCCTTATCAACAATTACTACTACTACATATGGGAGTCTAGCTGGAATTTCATAAAATCAGGATCATCATTTCTAATTGATTTTTTGATCTAGCTTCAACATGGGCATGTTTGCATTCATTGTAGAATAAATTAGCTTTATACAAGAAGGTGGCGCGGGTGCTAGTTTTGGTGTATTAGGCAACGTTATAGGTAGCCCGTTGTCTTGTGACTGTATTTCCTGGTGCAACAGTTTGTACAAAACCCACGAAATAGGCTAGAGGATCCTATACGAGTCCTCTGGCCTAGACCCTCATTGGGTTGCCATGCCACGGCTTTTTTTTCTCACTATTTTATACGAAGGCTAAGAATGGTGGGATATACGGTACGGATTTGCAGAGGTGGGGCATTCCAGGACAATGTTTGGGGATGCAATTTCAGTGGTTTTAAGCCCTTAGCCCTTCGGTGGAGCTTTAAATCGGATTGGATTAGGCTCCCATTGATGTATACAGCGATTTTAGAGGGTCTAACCGTCATCATATCGTGGTCGGGTATTAAAAAAAAAAAAAAAATACATAGAATCCTGTAAATATATTTCTGTTACATTTTACAATCATCTGCCAACGGCCTTACCATGTTGATTCCATTAGAGCAGAGCATGTTTCAAACTGCGGCAACTTGGTAGTGTGCACAGCGTTGGCAGGGGAACCTGGTGGGACATGATAACGCGCTTAGGCAGTATAAGTCGAGTCCTGGTCACCTCCGATCTAATCGTGTGACTTTACCATGTTCCCCAAGTGGTTCGGAATCCACTATAATCAGGAGGTCCACCCTGTTAGTCAACTCCCCTTTCCCTGAGGTGATAGAGTCTGCCCGTTGGGTGCCTCAAGTTAACAAACAGACTCGCTCCCCCCGCCAGGCTGACAGGGTTGCTTAAAGCAGAAATGCTCAAAGCAGGCGTTAGAAACAACAACAACATTTTACAATCAAGTAATCAACCTAGTAATCGAAAAGAGTCAACGGCTTTACCATGTTGAATCCATTATTAGAGCTGAGCATGTTTCAAACTGCGACAAACTTGGTAGTGTGTACAGCGTTGGCAGGGGAACATGGTGGGACATGAGACTATGCTAGTCAGTTTACGTGCGTATGTCGAGTCCTGGTCACCTCCGATTTAATCGTGTGACTTTCCCATGTTCCCCAAGTGGTTCGGAATCCACTATAATCAGGAGGTCCACCCTGTCAGTCAACTCCGAGGTGAAGGAGTCTGCCCTTAGGGTGCCACAAGTTAATAAACAGACTCACTCCCCCCGCCAGGCTGACAGTGTTGTATAAAGCAGAAATGCTGAAAGCAGGCGTTAGAAACAACAAACAACAGTAATCGACAAGAAAGTATGAAGTAAAATCATCAAAATCAGTAGTTCTGTCATTGTGCTAGTCCCTCAGTGACAGTGTAGAAAGCTTTCTCTAAGAGGTGGTCTCTAATCAATTTTGGGAAGTTAGTAGCATTTTTGGCCGCTCTCAGATCATTCGGAAGTTTTCTAAGGTAGGCGAATCCTTGTAGCATAGACTCCAGTCGCTCACACTTGGCTGTGCGTGATGCTGGCCTTTGCCTCGTGTGGGTGCCCCCATTTTGCTTAAATTCCCCCCTCACCTCAGGCCTTATGATGTGTGAAATGCATCTTGATATGTGTAAAGATGTCATGATTTTTCATGTACACATATAAACTCGTGCCAAACAGCAATTATATGTTTTTGTCGCTGTAAAAATCGATCCCCTCCTCGAAATTGCTAAAAAAAATATACAATATAAACCAGTTCAACATTTTACTGATTGCAGACTGAAAAAAAACCTCATCAATTTTCTTTCGTTATTTCTTGTTATTTTACACTTTCCTTGAAGAATATTCATAGGGATAACCCCCCCCCCTCAAGCTCCTCTGCCTCTTTTTTTTAAGTCCTTGTACTTGAGATTTTCCTCTTGCTCACCTTATTATGCATACAATGCAGTAGCGACCCGGGAAACTCGCTGATTGGCTCTCATGTTTCATATTTGCTTTATGTAGATTATCATTAATCCTGCTTTGCTGACCTTTGTTTCTTCCGGTGCTGCTGTAAAATCATTCCCCTTCGTTATCTTTTTCCATATGGTCAGTTTGTTTTAAAGCTTGTAGCTTTGTTTACATAATTTGGAAAATTATAATAATACATTTATTTTTCAAAATATCGGGAAAGGTTGTATAATGTTATTCGGTGAATAAGGCGAGGTTACGATTATTATTACTAAATTTACTGTACATCTCACGCACGATGCTACAATATGATTGTAGCAAAGGGTTCCAAATTTTTTTTGAAATACGCAATTTGGTGGCTTTACACTGTGGGCATAAGCCAAAATTACTCGAACGGCGTTTCTATCTGATGGTCTACCTGCGGGCCTACTATGCCGGTTTTTGTCTTAACTTAAAACAAAACAAATTTGAATATCGCTTTCCATTCTAAAATTATCTTGTTTAAATTTTTAATACCAGTTTAATAAAAATAATCGTCATAGTAAACCCGTTGCAGTCCAACGATGCTAGATTAACTTAACACCGGGAATATGATTTAATTATTCTCACTGAACCCCCAAATGATTAATTTGTTTTTAGAAAAGAGTGCAAAATGAGCAGGGCATTCAAATTCAAATTATTGGAATACAAGAATATTGTTTTTTTTTTTGTAATTGAACGAAATACAAATAAACATTAAAATGTGCTGATTTTAATTTCGGAATATATTGGGAATTATAATTAATTGGTCTAAATCTATGGGAGGAAGAATTTATAAAAAACTCACTCTTCTGTTTAAAAAAAAATTGTGATTGTTCTTAATAATTTAATCCTATTCCCGGTGTTTTGTCAATCTGTGAACGACATTGCAGGGCTGCTGCTGCACGAAATAATAACTTGCCCCAGGAATTATTTAAACCTAATACCGCTGTTGAAATTGCCCTCTCACCAGACAATTCATTTTGTTTTTGTCATGTTGGTACCAATGTATGTAAGTTATACATAAGTTAAGCATATTCAACATCTTTGTTGACAAAACAACTTGTAACTTATTCCACTTCAAAAGGTTTAAGTAAAGTTGGGGTTTCATTTTTCATTCATTGGAGATTATTTTATTATTTCGAATTATGTAATCTTATTCTCGGATAAGTGGTTCTTTACACGCGCCGTAGTAGGGCTGCTGTACTGCTCGGCATAGTTTGATTTGAATATGATGCTAATTGCGTAAATTGATATTAGGCCTTAATAGTGGGAATTCGATATTTAGGCTAAATTTCTCATTAAGGTGCTGGTGGGAGTGTTATCTAGTTTTGATGGCCTAAAATTCATTCAAGCAATTTTTCAATTTGTATGTGTTCGTTGCATTTTACCGCTTTTTATTATAATCTCTTTGTATTGTATTGTTTACTAATAGCTCGGTCAATATAGACATTTAAAATAACAAAAATTCCCGGACCGCCAAAATTTGGTACAGACCATGGGTTTACTATTATAAATAAAATGTCAAAAGTCTCCATAGATCCCATATGTGCTAAAAAAAAGTTATTCGGGGTCAAAGGTCACAATTTCGGTTTTTCTTTTGGGGCTTTCCCGAAAACGTAAGTTTTATCAACAAAAAATTTTTTTTAACCAAAGTGTAGATCTGTAAATAAAAATCTTTAAATTAAATTTAAAAAAGTTACTACGAGTATCTTTTTTTTTCTAAGTGCCACTATTCCTGAGATATCGCGCTTGTAAGAGTCACGTTCTACATAATATGCACATACAGCCACAAATTTAGGTACTAGAGCATGTCTATTCGTGTCTCTTTCATGTATAACTTATGTACTATTCATCGAAAATATACACTTTAATAAAATAAATATAAACGCAGGTGGTTAATTTTTTTCCTGAAGTTTTGCTTGGTTGCATAATTTCGAAATTGCAGGAAATACTGTCAATGGACGTTTAAGTTTTAGCCAGAATTGGGTCTCTTTTGAGAAGGGAAGTACGAAGTCACAATTCAGAGTGAAGCTTTCATTAAATAGCGTAGACAATACCCCACATCATCTGATGGATGTTTTATTTGTTGGTAATGTTACTGAACGTGAAATCCGAAGGAAGCCGCCGTGTTTTGTTTTTTTGTTCTGTTCCTATTCCTATTCCCGGCGGGGTCCATAAAATTTCCATCTACCTACCGCAGCTTTACTAATGATGGTAGTAGCTACCCTTAATATGTATTATTTAAATTATTTGTAGAGTGAATGCACGGACTGATGACGTCACAACCCGTCTTTTTTCGGATTGGTTGGTGCCCAAATGACTAAATGTTTTATTCGAAATTGTGATGGGTGGTTTATTGACTCGTACCCGAGCTTTGTGAAGCCATGCTTACGTCTATTACATTATGCCAATGATAAGTTTGTCCCAACTTGTCCATTATCGCTAGTAGCCGATGTAGGTTGACATTGAGGATGGGTACCTTTTTTTCAACATCCAAAAATGCATATAGAAAGATTATAAATAAATAAGGACTTTTTAGTTCTATTACTAAGCCAACCTAGTGGAGTTAGGGCTATAAAGCCTTCTCTTACACTCAACTAGGAAGGCCCGCTGCTTGACATGCCCTCCGAAGCATGGCCAGAAAATGTAGGAAGATTGTGGGACTCGAACCAACAACCTTTTGGGTGAAAGTCAGAGTCCGTACCACTACTCTACATGTCCTATATATAGACCCGGTACGAGTGATCCCGCATATGCTTTCCTATTTATCAATTAGTGTAGGTACCAAGGTATAGAATAATAGAATAGAATAGAAATTTTTTTATTACATCACACAGCCGTAGCCCTTATGTGTATAAATATTCCATAATGTAAAGCGAAAAAACAACAACAACAAAAATTCCTACTGTTTATAGCCAATTGTAACTTCTTATTAAATCATTTAAATTTATAAAAAAAAAACCTACCTAACTACCAAGGAACAACGTAATGGTAGGTTATATGCAAGGCCGTGCCCATGTGTTAATTTCGGGTGAGGGGGGGGGGGGTTCCAAATTTGTATTTATTAATGAATTAATGGATAAACTCTTCAAACCATTCAGGTTTACTTACATAAAAATTTATTTCGGGGGGGGGGGACCACCCCTTT
Source organism: Psococerastis gibbosa (assembly GCA_963971405.1). Lineage (NCBI taxonomy): Eukaryota > Metazoa > Arthropoda > Insecta > Psocodea > Psocidae > Psococerastis > Psococerastis gibbosa. The sequence goes on along the minus strand of OZ020486.1, from coordinate 44,261,983 downwards.
GGGCACGGCCATGGTTATATGTATAGTTCTATGTGGTAAAGAACGACAGACAGACATGTAAAAAAACTTTTTTTTGGTCCCTGAGACCTCAAAACGTGTAAATCCACTGAAATCACGAAATCAAACATCACTAAGCTTTCCTTATACTAACGTACAATTAGAGGCGCAATAATGTCCGAAAAATCTATGGGGTCGTTGGCATTGGGTAATGGGCGACTTAGAAGTAGTCTTAGGTCCATAGAGAGACCTTCAGGTATGGTGACCATCTGGCCTGTTTTTACCAGATCACTCCTGTTTTTTAGCCCAATGCTCTGGTTTTGACCTGATTTTCGATCTCAATGACCTGTTTTTTAATTTTTAATTAAAAAAAAAAATAGAAGCATATTGTAGGTTTTTAAAATATCATTTAGGCCTAGATTTGTTTCCCCATTTTTAGCATATGCAAGTGCACCTAGTCAAGATTTTCGATTCGAATGTATAAAATTTATAAAATGGTCATTATTTGAGGAGCTTGGTTACAAACGTGGCCAACTCCATTTCTTTTTTCACAATATTGTGTTTTGATCCGACCTAGCAGAAAATTTTAATGTCCACCTGCGCGTTGTAAAAGAACCGGTCCGAGTTTACTCGAACATGCTTTCCAATTTATCAAGTAGTAGCTAGAGAAAATGAGTAATTTCATGGTTAATAATTTTACTATAGTTAAATTTCGGGCATCTCGGGGGGGGGGGGGGGTCCACCTGACGTCACTGGAGGTGAGGTAAATTCTAGATAGGTCAGACCAACAAATTACCACCCAGCAATAATGGCAGGGCAAGCAATGAATTTGACCGTGAATTTTCTATCATTAAAAAAACATTTTTCACCAAAACCAAAAAGTTTATTGCGAAAGCAACCTGTCCGGTTTCGTTACTCAATTTAACACCTAAAACATGACTGAAGGTAGAAATCAGCGATCAGGGCACGCAATGCATTTGACCGTGAATTTTCTATCATTTTTTTTGTACAAAACAAATAGTTTTTTGGGAAAGCAAACTATCTGGTTTCGTTACTCAATTTAACACCTAAAACATGCCTGAAGGTAGAAATCATCGATAAAAAGGTTTCGCAGAAAAACTAGTTTTTAGTCATTTTTCATTAAAATTTAGTTATTTTTATTTTTTACCCCCAGAAGCAAACTATCAAGGGGCAAGCGACCCCCTGCATTTTGTCAACATTAATAACGACTACAATATATGTGAATTAAAAAGAAATAGTTGGAGCTGTTTTTGAGAAATAATTTTTTTAGACGTTTTTTTTGGAGTTTTTTTGAAAATAAACCCCCCCCCAAATTGAGATAGCCCTAAATAAAAAATTGTCTCGAGGTATGATTTTTGTGAACCTACATGCCGAATTTCATCCAAATTGACCGAGTAGTTTGCCCGCAAATCGATGAACAGACAGAGCTACAGACAGACATTTCGTAAAAACCACTTTTTTGGGTTCCTGGGACCTCAAAACGTGTAAATCCGTTGAAATCTCGGAATCGAAAATTTGGACCATCACAAAGCTTTCCTTATACTACGTATAAATTGGAAAGCAATAAAGTGACAAAAGCAGCCAAATAGCGCACAGAAGTGCTGAGAAGTCTGGGGTTAACTATAAACGTAATGCAATTTTCAACAGAAAATCCGCTGTCCTGAAAAATTCTAAGACTTGGAGTTGCCCATGTTTGTAAACAGCCTCCTCATTTATTATAGTCCATATCTTTGCGTAATGTTATAAACATTTTGTGCATCCAGCAGTTTATTATTATCATATAGTCATGGAAAGAGAAACTAACAATCAATGGTCCATGTATAGTGATCGATTACGACCGCGTTTCATTATTATATTTCTAGGTAATCACGTTCATTGGTTATCTACGCGAGAGAGACAAGCAATTGTTTGTAATAATTAGCTATTGAGCGTGATGAACATGGGTCATGCATAGAATAAATTACATGTTGCTTGTCATATTGATAATGCATTAATTATTTTTGTTCAATTAATTATAGCTGGGAAATGATAAAATTACAGGATGAAGGTCACGCTGTATTTATTAGAGGTGGACTTGTACCGGAACTTAGTTAACTCCTGTGTGTACGCCTGTTACATTGTGTCAATATTAGGCTTTAGACTCGTATCTATACGTGGTTAAGTCATGCTTTCGCATGTTTCATTGCGTCAGTGGTAAGCATGTCTCAACTTGTCCATTCTCGTTTGAAGCCGGTGTAGGTTGACATCGAGAACGTATACCAGTTTGCCAATGGCCCAAAAATTCATACGGAAACTATACAAATAATTTCCGAAAGCCATGGGGTCGTTGGCATTGGACAAGGGAAGTATGGGTATAATATATATATATATAAGTATATAAAAATCCATAAAAAGTCATTCAAAAAATTACATAATATTGGTTGTAGAGGGATCGGATAAACTTAACATATCATGTTCATTGCCGGTGTATGTTGACCCTGAGAACGAGAACGAAAAAGGTATTGCGATTAGTTGGCTTTCTCTAATAAATAAATAAAAAATAGGAAAGCATGTTTTTGACATTTAAACTGTAGTTTCTTGTACTTTTCTTCTTTCAATATGACATCAAATTAATGAATTTCAACAGATGGAATTCGAAGCATGATCAATTTTATTGCAAAAATCCATTTGTATCACCTTTCGAGAGGGGGATGTTTGGTGAAAAGTTAAAGTTCTTTACTAGCTTTCTATAATCGCAAAGCTGAATGAACGTGTATTGAACATACAAAAAATTTATACACAATAATTGTACGATCACACTAGTAGACCTATAACAATTTTCCCTGCCCTAAAATTAAAATAAAATATAGATTAAATTAGACATACAAACTATTAAGCCAAATTTACATATTAATAATAGCCGGCCGCCATACCAAGTTGAATCCAGCGGACCAGAGCAGGTTCAAAGCTGCAGATAAATTGGTCGTGTGCACAGTGCCGGTAGGGAAACATGGTAGGACTTGTCCTGGTCACCTCCGAACTAATCGTGTGACTTCACTGTGTTTCCCAAGTGGTTCGGAATCCACTATAATCAGGAGGTCCACTGGAGTCCTATGGGCCCACACCGTGGCCCGGGACTGTGTCAAACCATACTACTACTACTACATGTTAATAGCATATCTCTCAGAAGCACATAACAGTCTTGTCTACTATTGCAAATACGGATTCCTTATAACGTAGAAATAAGAAATAAAAAATGACCGTGAATCATTCTGAACCCAAGACAGATCGGGGAATCTATTACGTTGTGAACTAGCAGACTAGCATTACTCTTTACTTGTTGGTTCCCCTGCGGCCCGTATTATCCCATGTCAATACTGTTTCAAAGAAGTCGTAAATGCGACATTGCTGCGGTTTTTACTAACGTAAACAAAAAACTCCAGACCTCTGCATCTTTTGAAATCTTGACCCAAATAGAAAATGTGTTTATTTTTTGTTGTACTTTAGTAATTTGCTGCTGGGGGGGGGGGGGGTACCCTCATATTGTTGGGCCACTAGACTGCCATGCCGTGTTTCTCATATGCCACAGAGCGCTCATTCTATAATTAAAAATAAATAATAAAAATACATGAAACAAATAGCCGTATTTTTTTTTGTTTACATCGCGTAAAGGGAAAATGCCAAAACTGCCTGTGGTACATTGGCGTTACTTCTATATTTTCAGGGAGGGGTGAAGATGATTACTGTCTACTGTATATTTTAAGTAACTTAGTAAGGTAAAATTTATACCAAGTCGGAATTTAAATTGTACTCAATTTTCTGATTAACATTTTATTGGACTTTAAGTCTGTTTGCAAATAAATTATTATTTATTTATTAGTGCTTTGAATTAGATACATTTTTAGACAAGATTGTAACGATTTCCTCGTTTGGAATGAGGTCAATCTGTACCGTATATTATATTGTAAATGCTGATGGTACTGCTGATCGACCGACGCTGTTGGGAGACCCTTGTCCCATGATTGAAGACCATTGTTATGCCGTTCAAGTACAGTATTACATTGATATGTGATGAATTGAGTTAATTTCTGCGACTGGCAGCTGTTGGTTCAAGGCTGTTGGTTCTGGTTTAGATAAGTACAGTTAAGCCATTTTCTAATTCTCTAAAGCCCACCATTCATGGGACGATTTGTCGTTTCGACCGATCGTCTAGAAAATCGTCCAATTTTTCTTTTGGAAACCGTCGAAAACACACGAACTATGTGATCGTACGATTCTCAGTCTCTGAGTGAGAATGTGTAGCTCGTACGCGTACGTGGTTGAACGATGAAGTCACAACTACTTAGAATATATAAAAAATAGACTTTCTACAATAAATAAAAGGAAGACTAAGAGAGAATGGACTAAGAGATGGCTTCTGAAAAGACATCAATATTCTTACATCAATGTTCTTGAGGAATTACGTTTTCATCCTTAAGATTGGCATATAACTATCTTAGGATGCCAGTGGAAACATTCTAGCGAAAGCTAGAGACAGGCAGACTGACAATGCTCATGTCCGATCACGTGCGATATTATATTGAACGATGGTCAGATCGCAAATCGCAATCGATATTTTTGGGGTTGTCTTTTGCGATCTCTAATCGATCGTTCGACCACAAAATTGGATGCGATATTGCCACACACGTATAATTTGTTGTTCGATTGTAACATCGAGCGACGAATCGTTACGATAATTGTCCCGTGAATGGGGGGCCTTAAAGAAGTTCCTGATCGGATCTCGCCGAGTTTCTAAATACTGTTGACATCTAACTAGCCTACTCGTATTTGTATTATGTGACTTATGATCTTTGCAGTGGTATTAGTACTAGAAGTTGTTAATATTGTAGTTCTTAGGTTAAGACTTTCTAGGCAACTGGAGGAGCTCATTTCGGCAGGGTGGGCAGCCTCCCTACAGTGGGTACCTAGCCATGTGGGAATATATGGCAATGAAAAAGCTGATGCGAAAGCCAAGGAAGGAGTGGAAATGGACCAACCAAACGTGTCACTAACCCTGAACCGAGCCAAGAGCCAAATAAATGCAGCAATCTGCAGTGCCATGAAGAACACCCTCAAGACCCTAAGCACTGGCAAAAAGTGGGAGAATCTTGCTACAGTGGGACCCATCTGTAGGAACCTTGAGAGAGCTGAAGCTGTTGCTAGATTCCGCCTCAATACCGGCCATGACTACCTTCAGGCCCACCTACACCGCATTGGCCTTGCCGCCGATGACACATGTCCACTATGTCACGGTGGAAGAATGGACGAAGACCACCTGAGGGACTGCACGGCTCTCACCTACCCGAACGATGACTTGGTGAACCGCTATTGGGAAGCTCGGCGACGAATGGTTGAACTACCACGTTCGGGCGTTGGATAAAGTAAAGTAAAGTACTTTCTAGGCAACCTGAAACGGGACGATTTTGGTTCGGGGGACGTATACGAGGGAGGTTTTGTGCGTGTTCTTTTTAGTATGCTGGCTGGTGCAATGTAGTGTAGTATAGATAGCTGCGGAAAGTTAGTGTTTTTGCGCGCAGAATTAACAAGCAACTTTCTCGTGATATTTTCAACTTCGAAAAGCTGTGAAGTTTTAATTTAGCGGGGGAGTTACACTGCGGGACCTGTCGAGTTTTTCTTTTTACTCTCTGCCCTTTCTCACCTCTTCTAAAATTACCCTAATTTAAAATTTTACGGGCAAAAAGTTGGGGTATAATGTTTTTGGATTCGGGGAAATTTAAATTAGATACAACTTTGGGGTTGCCAAGGCGAATTTTAATGGTGTATCAAGCATAAATAATGTTGAAATGGAAATTTTCCGTGGAGAAATCTATTTTGTCTCTATAGCTGTAATTTTACCTAGAAAGTTTTTGCTTATTGTTCTTTCCACCATGAGTCTATCTGTTACAAGTATATACTCGCCACCGTTGAAAATTCTTCTTTTCTTCTTCTTGTTATGAGAATTTCAGGTAGACCCCATTCTTTTGTTGACATCCTAGTTTAAAGCTGCAAGTGCTATAAGTTGTTATTTCGTTGGACTGAACCGTCTCATTCGGTGCTAGTATGGTAAGAAAAGAAGGTTGCATCCGTCTTTTCAACGGTGCTCATGGTGGAAGAACCATTGGTGGAGAAGATAATTTAAGAAGGGGACTGCAATGGTTTGGACACGAAAGGATGACAGCAGGTGCGCGAGGAATTGGCTGGATGAAGAAATTTAGGGGACAGGAAGAAGACAAAGAACCATGAAGATGTACAGGAACCAGATTGAAGACGATCTCAGAGGCGTGAAATGAAGAAAAAGTTTTTATAATAATTATTAGGCGTGCTTTAGCCCCGAAGGGCTACTCTACCAGCTAACCTAGTTTGGTTTACAAATTATTGGAGGAAAACATAAATATTTTCCTCCGCTAAATAACGTTTTTTAAGAAAAAAAAAATTAACTTTAAGGGGTTACAATAAATCCACTAATAATGCATTAACGAGGTTTTCCAAAATTGTCAATTAGCTTATTATGTGAAGTGTAAGCATTTACTTATTTTATGAGGTCAACTTATTTTATTGCCTTCCCCGTTTGAGCAACACCCTTTCCCAGTTTTACGCTGTATATCTCACTATTTCAGTGAAACCAAAATTAAAAAGGATAAACTGCTACGCTGAAAAGGGAGGTCCCCTCTAGTTATAGCGAGGTTTTCCCCTTTTGGTTTGTTTTTGACATTATCCGCGCAATATGTGGGCTCCGCTTTTGACTAACCATGATTGTTTTTAAAGATTATATCTCATTCTATTCAGCAGCTTACAATCTCAAATTAGTGTCCAGACTGAATAATTTCACTTCCTAGGGGCAGGGGCTTCGACTTAAATTGTTAAATTGTGCTGGCGTCAGGATTTGTTCTTGTTTTCTTAACATCATATTGTTTAAAAAACATACGATGATGCAAAATGTTGGCTGGATGTACAGACAAGTGGTGAGACCCTGCATGATCTATGGCGCAGAGTGCTGGTCGGTGAGGAAGAAAGAGGAGCTCTGCTCCTCGGCGCATGATGAGGATGTTTCGCTGAGCAGCCTGAGGAACCCTGGCAGGCAGACGAAGAAACGAACAGATCAGAGTTGAATTGAAAATTGCCGAAATCATTTACAAACTCAGGGAAAAACGCCTCTTCAGGGCATGGGCATGTCCAAATGCGAGGTGAGACACATCTCCTGAAAAGTAACCCTGGCATACAGACGAGGAAACGACCACGTCAGAGCTGGGTTGAAATGCCTTGAAAACAGCCGGCATTATTCATTAGCTTAGGGAAAATCACCTGTTGGGGGATGGGAATGTTCAGAGGCGGGACGAAACTTTATCGCCAGGAAAGAGTGGAGGAGATTGCGGTCCCAGGAAACCGGAGAAGAGGAAAACCGAAAAATGACGCTACCGAAAAATATCAGACAGTTATGGCACACTCACACTCACCCACCAAGACGTCCTCGGCGGGGTCTTTGGAGGCGCTTGTGCTGTACCGCCGGATAAGGCGCCGAAATGTAGAAAGTAAAGTATTGAAAAAAAACTTAATTATAATTAATCTACATACTGTATATGAAAATAAATATATAGTATGTGTATTTGTAGATAGTACATGAGTTCCCCCACCCCCTCTAAAGCCAACGTTGTTTTATTCTGGAAGTTATCAATTAATTTGGGGGCGTCTTTAACGGTATATGGTATGAAATTGTTGAATGCAGTGCAAATATTTGTAAACAATGTATCGCGGTGAATATTTCAATTATGGTCATTATTGTTTACAAAAGTCGGAGCTATTGTTGTTAATTATGCATGATATCGACGGCATAACCTAATTAATAATTAATTGTACTATGGAGAGTGTCAACAGTGTAGAGAGCTGTTGTATTATTTATAGCATATCCAGCAATACTGTACTTTCGTTGTTTCTTAATTCAACATTTTGGGTAAATTCGCGCTCGATTCACCCGAGAGAGAGAGAGAGGTGCGACGTCAATATCCGCCTGGAACTTTGTAATTAGTTCATTGAGAATTAGCTAGCAAATTCCTTCGAGTTTGTGTTTACTGTAGATGTAAGTGGGTGAATGAATTTTAAGAGACCAACTAAGTCGCACACACCTGTATGTTTTTTTTTTTTTTATAAAGTAAACTTCACCGGAAGTTTTGGTCGGCATTGGATTTTTGGGGCAGAAGAAATATTCTTCTGTTCATCTACAAACTATTCTATATAGTTTTACATCATACCGTACATATTGATTTGAATTTTTTGAATGTTAATTTGCTTCATTATTTAACATGTACGACAAGCGGTGTGTAAAATGGTAATGAACAAAAATGAAAATTGAAAGTGTCCATTAGTATTCTTCAGTTTCCGTTGAATGGTTTTTTTGACGTTACGGGTTTCCATTTCAGCTGCAGCTGACAAGAATAGGTTATGCAACTATGGCTGTTATTCTTATCTCATCTGTTTCGGACAGCAGTTCTTATTTTTATTTAATCAAGTTTGTCGAAAGCTATTGCACGGTTGCATAATTATATTTTTGCGGTAAACTCGGGTTTTAGTGCCGATTTGGTCTATAAGTTCGGGTTTGAATCCGTTCTTCCTCCTTTAATGGCTCTTCTATCGAAGATTGGTGATAATTTGGAGCTTGAAGACAGCTCCTCCGAATAGGGAAGTCGTGCTCTGCGCTGCCCAAGGGTGCACCGGTAGAGAACTGCTGGTCTAGCTGTTCCTGCTTGGCCTCCGAAATACAGTCTTACGCAGTTCCACTGAAAATATCGACCGCAGATAAGACAAATCGTTTGGAAGTAGACTTTCAGAACGGCCATGGCCTATCATCCCGGATTCTACTGCTTTGTCATGTAACTCCGGCAGTGAAAGCCTTCGCAATTATATTACTCTTCTGTGGTTTATCGTACCGCGATTTTTTTTCACTCTTTCGTCTCTTTCAAATTGTTTGTAACGTCCTCCCCATAAGTGAGCTTCCCATTAGCTTAAATTGCGATTTGCGAAGGTTGCCGCGCGACCATACAGAAGGCCATGGACGAACTAGAGGAAGCCCTAGGAGAGGTAGAGGGAATAAGGATCCAAGGGGTTAAAATTCTGTCATTAAGATATGCAGACGATATCGCCATGCTCGCCGACAGCCCGGAAGAGCTGAGCGAGGCACTCAACCAGCTATCAAGGATACTGGAGGCGTATGGCATGAAAGTCAACAAATCCAAAACAAAAGTAATGGCTGTTGGAAAGAGACCTCCCGGCAGAATAGATGTAATCCTTGACAACATAAGAACTGAGCAAGTGAGAGAATTTACGTACCTTGGGGGCATTATCACAGAGGACGGCCGCAGCAACAGGGAAATAAATAATAGGATTTTCCTGGGAAAACTGGCCTTCAACAAGAAGACGAAAATCTTTCAGTCTGCAAATATAACCCTCGAAACCCGGAAAGCCCTTCTCCAGTCTCTTGTGTGGAGTACAATGCTGTATGGATGCGAAACTTGGACTATAGCGGAAACTATGCGGAGCCGAATCGAAGCCTTCGAAATGTGGTGCTACCGGAAAATATTAAAAATAATGTGGACTCACCGGATAACCAATGAGGAAGTGCTGCAACGCATAGGGGAAGAAAGAAAACTGAGGGCATCCATTGCCAAGAGGAGAGCCAACTGGATTGGACACACACTACGCCATGATGGGCTACTTCACACGATCCTGGAAGGGCACATGTATGGAGGTGCCGCGGTAGGCCGCCCCCGTAATGAGTACCTGGACCAGCTGCTCAGGGACTTCAACTGTACTACGTATGGACAACTGAAGAGGCTGGCAGAGGAAAGATCGGAGTGGAAGAGCCGGAGCAAAATGCTGCAAGCTTACCCATGAGGGTTGTTCACCAGAAGAAGAAAGCCGCGCGACCTTAATCGCTCCACTTCTCATGAATCAAAATGTTGACCGGATTATAAAGGATTTATCCGGAAATGACTTGCTTTGATTAAACCAGACAAGTTGGACGCTTCTCTCAACCCCCTCCACCCCCACTCCCCCAACTCGTCTGAAAAGTTTTGAATTTCGACTACCGTGAAGCCACATAAAGCTTCTGATGGTATTATGGGGTATCAATTTTAATTATGGTATCTCTCCAAAATGTTTTGATTGGTGATCGTCTCATTAATGGAATTACAGAAGTGGACTCAAAAGGAAAGATGTTTTGGTGGTATAGTTTGAAGTTGAAGGGGAACCCTTAAATTTTTGAATTGTAACCAGGCTTCTGGGTTAATTTTTGTATCAGGGCCCTTATATTGACAGAAATATTCTTTGAAGACTTCCTAAAATATGAGGAGCATGTATACAAAGGGTGATTTGTCACTTGAAACTGCTGGAGAGACAAAAAACGTTTATAAATGCTTCTACATTATGGGATGTAGTATTTTTATTAATATTCTTTGGCCCTGATTACACACTCGTATATTGATTCCACCATAGAAATATTTGGAATGTCTATGTTGAAATATACGATTTGAATCTGAATTTCGACATTGCAGTTTCGATTTTTTCTTGGACCTATATTTATTCGAGTGTGTAATAAGGGGCGTTTCATAATATAGTAATAACATTTGACTTTTTATTTAATTTTTTGGAGCGGCCAGTGCGACGATTCCAGTGGTACCATCAACTCAAAAAAAAAAAAAAAAAATGTTTGACAAATCGCCTTTTGCGTTCATTCTCCTCATATATTGACTTAACTTGACTTAATTAGGCGCGATCAGCCCAGGGGGACTTTTGGTCGCTCTGACGATTTCCCTCCATTTTTGTCGATCCTCCTCATATATAGACTGATAATATATTTATATATATATATATATATATATGTTTTTATGTTGTTTTGTCAATAAAGACTTTATTATTATTATTATTATTATTATTATTATTATTACAAGGGTATATAATTGATTATTTTTATAAATATTTAAAAAAAATGTAACCGTCTTCAGCTCGACTTATCCAAGTATGAACTTGACCATGACACTTAATAAATTTGAGAATAGCTGAGACGATTTATGGCAACTACATTCCATTGAACATTTCAAAAGATTTTGGATGACTCATGTTGATGTTTAAATTTTTGTTTCCCCTAGAGATGAATTAATTAATTGAATTATGTATTGTATTTCCAATCTATATACAAAACAATATATAGTAGAAAAAGGCCCATTTGAGGGGGAAATACATTGTTGTACTGTAAAAATTATTTTGTAATGACTATTATTCTCACGATTCGATATAATCATGATGGAAATTAGACTAAACGAGAATTTTTTTTTGTTTTTGTTTTTTTTTAAGATTATTCGCATACAGACAATGCAATGAATGTATCCGAATAACCTCTTCAGTCGCCTCTGTAGGTAATATCTGTGTTGAGCTACGACAGGTCACCGATCTTATGATGTGCAGAGACTCGTACAAGTACGAACAAGCTACCACTGTGCCATCGAAGTCCTTCTACTACATCTCTGACTATTCTGTTCTGTCTGTTTCAGGTGACCGCCCCGTGATCCCTAGACGACCCGACACTTTAAGAGAAAGCGAAGAAAGGCCTCATCATGAAGAACTGCACCATGTGGAAGACCGGCTTCAAACCGACCTGTAAGTAGTATTTTCTATTTTATTTTTATTATTTATATATTTATTCTGTTTTTATATTTATTTTATCTTTTTCTCGTGTAAATGTTCTATTTTTTATTCAAATTAGCTTGTTAGCAAGTGTTCGTCCAAATATTTCACACCTTCCTCTTAATTAGAATCCGATTTTTTTCCTTTCGCCACGCTAATTTTGGGTTTGGTATTTTTAAGGGCTGGGTACAGAAAGATCAGAACAGCGACGATTATACCAAATCACCAAATTGTTAGAGTTTTACAGGAAACAGATTCGATCTTATGCAACGCAGATGGGTGTGTTGGTGTCTTTTTCTCGTATATATTTTGTATTTGTTATTCGAGTGCATGTAGCCGGGGCTATGTTAGCGGAAGTCAGTCCATCCAACTCAGCCATCTCTTAGGCGGCTATTCCACTTGTCAATAATCCGTCATTTGTGCTTAAATAAATGATGAGATTTTTTTACTCAATATAAAAACAAAAATCTCATCAATTATTGATGCACAAATGACGGAATATTGACAAGTGGAATAGCCGCCTTACTTAGAGTCCGATAAATATATTTTTCTCTCTCTTAAGATAATTTTGGGGTTCGAATTTTTAGGGGTTGCGGACAGGAAGAAAAGACCCGCAGCTTCTACTCGATAACACATTTAGAACTTTCCAGGAAGCAGATTCGATCTTATATACAGCGCCGATGTATCTTACCTCGTATATTTTTTCTATTTGTTATTTGATTAGAATACACATAGCCAGAGCTTTGTTAGTGAAATTCAGTCCCTGAAACTCGGATATTCCATTCCTTACCTGGAATAAGAATTGATGTGTTTTTTCTCTCGCCGCACAGTCTGAAGGTAATTTTGGGGTTAGTATTTTTAAGGGTTGGCTCAGGAAGAAATGTTGGTTATGGGTGGGGGAGAAGACAATTTGATTTGATGTGAACCGCGGCGCTTTCTACCTCGGGTACAAATGAAGTTTTCACAGACTTTCAGCAGTTTCAGCAGTTGGTGTCAAACTGCGAGCGTGGCTTGATCCCTTTTCTTCCGCTATACCTCTTGTCTTATCGACGGGCTCCCAATTTAACTAAAAAATATTTTCGGCTTGAAGTGTTATTTTCATGGAATATTGTAACGTTGGTCGGCTTATTGTTAGGTTCTGTGAATGCATTAAGTTTGTTATGGTAGCCTCAGCCGTTCTGTGGCGAACTTCTGATCAAAATATCAGAATCAAAATAAACTACGGTATATATATTTAGGAAAATATTAGACACTGCGCGAAACTGTCTTCTTATGCTGTTACTGTTGATAGAAAAGTTACGATTTTTCGCATTGTGTATCGTACCGTAACTACTAGTATTATTAAGTAACCTGAAAAGAAAACAGAACGGCTCAGGCTACCCTAAAAATACTTTTGGATGCTATAGGACAGGTCAACTACGTTAAGTTGACCCATACGTTACAAAATCACGGTAAGTAGACTGAGGCATGCTGTGCTAGTGATATACGAACAACAGTCACCTTACAAATGGTGTATGGCTGTATGCGATGGAACTTTCGTATGCATCATTTGTAAGATGACTGCTGATCGCTATCCACTTGAACAGTATGCCTCTGTCAACTTACCGTGATTTTTCTGCTGTAATATATGGATCAACTCAATGTAGTTTTTTAATAATATAAGTTATGCATCCTTAAAATTCCTTGTAGTATTATGCACGATATATTCCGCTGCCACTTCAATAGACTAAAATAATCTTACATCTTGCATACTAAATATAATAAAAAATGAAAACTGGTAGAATTTGGGATATCTTAGCATATTATGCAATTTGGAAGGTCAAAATGACCATAAAATCATTTTGACGCGAAACACAATTTTGGAAGACATGTGGCATTCCAATGATGCTGAATTATATAGAGCGTCACTGCGACCAATTTGGCGCGGAATCAAAATTGATATTGAATGCCAATAATACATTTGTTGTTCGCTGCTGAAATTGATCTAGTCTTGATTATATCTCGTTGACGCCGCACCTTCATTCCACCATTTTTATGGTTTGAAGCCAATTTTATGCGAATTCTATTCGGTTGGATTTTCCCATTCACGTTTGCTAGAATTTGGTTATGCAACCGAGCACATTGAGGAAGAACCGGTCCGAGTTTACACGAACATGCTTTCCAATTTATCAACATTAGTAGATAGAGAAAATGAGTAATTTCATGGTAAATAATTTTCCTATGGTTAGATTTCCGATATCTCGGAGGGGGGGGGGGGTTTGCCCACCTGACGTCACTGGAGGTGAGGTAAATTGTAGATAGGTCAGACCAACACATTACCACACAGCAATACTGGCAGGACACGCAATGCATGTGAGCGCGAATATTCTATCATTTAAAAAAATAATAATATTTTGCACAAAACCAAATAGTTTTTTGGGAAAGCAAACTGTCCGGTGTCTTTACTCAATTTAACACCTAAAATATGCCTGAAGTTAGAAATCATCGATAGGAAGGTTTCGCAGAAAAATCATTTTTTAGTCATTTTTCATTAAAATTTAGTTATTTTTATTTGTTTACCCCCAGAAGCAAACTATCAAGGGGCCGTGCAAGCGACCCCCCGAATTTTGTCAACATTAAAGACGACTACAATATATGTGAATTTAAAAGAAATCGTTGGAGCCGTTTTTGAGAAATAATTTTTTTAGACGTTTTTTATGAGTTTTTTGATAATAAACACCCCCCCCCCCCAATTGAGTTAGCCCAAAATAAAAATAAAACGCATCGAGGTATGATTTTTGTGAACCTACATGCCGAATTTCATCAAAATCGACCGAGTAGTTTGCCCGCAAATCGATGAACAGACAGAGCTACAGACAGACATTTCGTAAAAACCACTTTTTTGGGTTCCTGGGACCTCAAAACGTGTAAATCCGTTGAAATCTCGAATACGAAAATTTCGACCGTCAGAAAGCTTTCCTTATAGGCTACTACGTATAAATTGGAAAGCAAAAAGGCTAAGCATAGGTGAAAATGAGTTCTTCATTGCTTGGGACAACGTCCATCCCTCCATACTATATAGAACACGTAACATTCCACGTATCGCAATCTAAAGGCCAACCGCCGATACCGTCACAGAAGGTACTTTCTGCGTTTTGATGAACACATTTCGAGCTTGTTCAATGCGGCTCCGTATTTCCTGAGTCACCTCCGACTCACTGTTTACAATGCATCTGAGGTACCGGTATTGTTGACATTGTACTGCAGGCGCATCACCCAGAGCAATATTCAGATATTCTGCCCTCTTACTGAGAGCCATCACTTGCGACTTCTGCATGTGACTTAAGATGCCCGCATTTCTGCCTGCTACACTTATGTTATTTGATAACGACTGCAGCAGTTCTTCATCTGATGAAGCACAGTGTATACCAGATGGTGGTAACGCCAAGAGTTGGCATTGGAAAAGGTAAAATTAGTACCGGTAAAGGTACGAAGATACCCATTAGGTGTTGGCAGAAAATTGTTCCTTTTTATAAATCGAGCGTTTTTTATGTCTGGCAGACGCATTTTTCCCCTACCGGTAAAGATACGAAGACACCCATTAGGATTGTGTAGAAAATTGTTTCTTCTTATAAATCGTGCGTTTTTTATGTCAGACGCATTTTTTCCCTACCGGTAAAGATACGAAGGCACCCATTCGGATTGGGTAGAAAATTGTTCCTTCTTATAAATCGAGCGTTTTTTTTTGTCTGGCAGACGCATTTTTCCCCTACCGGTAAAGATACGAAGACACCCATTAGGATTGGTTAGAAAATTGTTCCTTCTTATAAATCGAGCGTTTTTTATGTCTGGCAGACGCATTTTTCACCCACCGGTATAGATACGAAGACACCCATTAGGATTGGTTAGAAAATTGTTCCTTCTTATAAATCGAGCGTTTTTTATGTCTGGCAGACGCATTTTTCACCCACCGGTATAGATACGAAGACACCCATTAGGATTGGGTAGAAAATTGCTCCTTCTTAAAAATCGAGCGTTTTATATGTCTGGCAGACGCATTTTCCCCCTACCGGTAAAAATACGAAGACACCCATTAAGATTGGGCAGAAAATTGTTCCTTTTTATAAATCAAGTCTCGAACGTCGAACCTCCGATTAATGGTACAATTGTCTACCAACTGAACTGCACCGGGGACAACCGGAGAAGCCTTGTGAATTATTGATGTATAGGCTTAGCTATTTTGACTGGCAGTGTCTGTTGCCATTGTACTTGGTAATTTCAGCAGCTAATTACCATACATACCAACGGCTGTGTTTCCCGCAGTCTATTTGGTCGGAGATGCTTTTGACCTATTGCGCATTATGCATTGCGCGCCACTTAGATTGGCTTAGTGTTAATTATTCGCGGAGCACTGTGTTGAGGAAATACTTAATGGAACGTATGGTAATTGTGGGTTGTGTTGCTATGGCGACTAAGTAATGGTTGGGGGATGTTGGAGAGCTATGTTATGTGGTATTTATTGGAGTTTTTATGGGAATCGGTTAATTAATTTTTTTAAGGCCGTACTAATAATACAGTGTGTAGAGTGACCGCTGACCAGTGCCGGATTAACCCATGGGCACATGGGGCACATGCCCACGACCCAGCACAAAAATGCACAAAATTCCGGCCCCTACAAACGAGATTTTTTTAAGGAAAAAAAAAAAAATTTGAAAACAATTTCCAAACAAAGTTTTGAAATTGGCAGGAAATTAAACGTTTTTTGTTGTTGCTGCAATGCTGGTTGACAGAGTTTGCACCCACGGCCCCCACAGGGGTTAATCCGGCACTGCCGCTGACCAGACGTTTTCTGAGAGTAGAGAACTCTTTAGGGTTGTCTGGGGTGTATGGTCATTTTGTGGTTTCTTGAGGAAATGTACCGTTTTTTCTTCATAATATGAGCCGTATTATTAACAGTGTTAAACATGAAACGAGACAGTGTAGAAAGCTTTCTCTCAGAGTTGGTCTCCAAATAATTAAGGGAAGTTAGTAGCATTTCTCGCCGCTCCCAGTACATTTTTTCACTCTACTAAACTCAACTATTCTCAGTCCACATTTATTTATCCCAGTGCGTTGCTAAGAAACGTGGTGCCTTGCTTGCTGAGTATAAACAGGTATACAGTCAGCATGGAAACCAGGGAAAACAGACACCGTTGAACCAGCTATCGAAAATTGGCCTGCGTAATTAAGTTGGTGATAATTCTTGAGCAGCCTATTTCAAATTCAGCTATTCTAGTTGTACAATATAGCGCGTTGTTCCGTAGCTGAAATGTTGTTGGCACTGACAGTCTGACAGGTGCTGTAGTGAAGTAACGCTTTCCTCCTCTTCAAATCCTACGGCTCGTCATGCGCTCGGCTGTGTGCATCCCTTCTCATTTTATATTTTCTCACGACCTTCGACGCTCCCCAAGTTCTCTCTATGGACTCTTGCATGTTTGCCGGAAAATAGTCATTCCAAATTCTCCATAGGTGGAAATCAAAACTTCTCCCTTTAAAAATTCTCAGGACCTTCAACGCTCCTCAAACCTCTCTTCAAGGATTATATGCTTCCACTAGTGTGCCTGAAAAATGTCATTCCAAAACTTCCTAGCATCCCTTCGCATTTTCCAATCTATCACGGCTTTCAACGCTTCGCAAACCTCTTTTTAAATTTCCATAGGCGGGAATAAATGTGTACTTCTTTTTTCCCATTAAATTCTCTTTTGAAGACCTGGCTTATTAACATCCACAAGTATGTCAGAAAAATGTCTTTCCAAAATTTCATTTTCTCACGGCCTTCGACGCTTCCTAAACCTCTGGCTTATAAACAGCCACAAGTTTATCAGAGAAGTGTCATTGCCCAGGGCTGATTTTTTAAAAATAATTAATAGGCGCGAGATTGTGGGTTTCTTAATACAGAGTGAGGCTTACCAAGTAGCAAAGTACGATGCGGTCGCCTCATTAGTCCATTGTATGTAGTGTAAGTCAAAAAAATTCCTTGGGGGGGGGGGGGTGGTTGAATCCCCCAAAACTTGCCTGATTCCACCTCCTCCTATTTTGATTGGACAGTTCATAAATAATTTCTATGCTACACAGGAGGTTCTCGCATGAGTTATTTTAGTAATTTTTTAAAAACTTTTTTTTTAACATACCGTAACTGAGTTTTAAACTAGCCCAATTCCGAGGTGCTTTAATTGCATATAATCCACCGCTGAATGATTTATTAATATGGGGTAAAGTTTTCGGTAGGTAGCCTGAAGCGTTGTTGCTCAACTTCATTTGAGTTAGCTGCTGGGGAAGTCCCTGTTCACTTTAACTGTGTGTACCCCCACTCCTTTACAGAATAGCTTCTTTCCTTTCTTTTCTCATGAGGTTCCTACGGCATGATTATATTTCGCATTTTTAGAATTCATTGTCATATTAAGAAAGAAAGAAAATTGAATTTATTTTTCTTTACATTTTTCAGGCGGCCAAATTAGGACAAAATAATGTTAAAAAATTAATAGACCTGCTTACTTCTAAATAATTTAGCCAAAACAAAATTTAATAGTGCGTAAGCAGGAATTAATAAAATAATAAAAAAAATTTTTTGACTGCCCGAAATATTACTCCATTACTCGATGCCCACTGGAGGTTTTTTTTAGATACATAAAATCCTGTTTTATTGGCCTATTGGCCACATATTATGTGGCCAATAAACCATATAATTATTGTTACATTGTGTATCAAAAAATATTTCTTCTGTGATGACGTTTCAAGTGAAATTTTATTTTTTACAAAAATCCGCTGTAGATTGAGCAATGTAAAATTCTACATAGGAGAGATGGAACATTAGCTTCCCGCCAAAGATTTATTATTGAATTTAAAGGGCCACCTGCCAGATATACAGTATGACCATTGCCATTAAATGCCATTGTCGGCCATTGAAAATAAGTAGCAGACTGTCCCTACAGTCCGTTTTTTTTTAAACATTATAATCCAATTTCACTCAATCTTAAAAAAAAAAATTACTTAGTACCGTTTTACGTAATAACTAATTACTAATAACTTAATAACTAATTACGTAGAACTGTACTAAGTAATTTTTTTAACAATGAGTGACTGCAAGTTTTACAAAGTTACTAAGGAGACTATTATGTTTATCCAATTTCACAGGAAATATCGGCCTTAGCATTAAATAGAAATACTCATTCTTTAGGAGAAATGTTCCTCTGCATTATTATTAACATTATTTGGCCGTCACCATCACCAACTGGCCATAGCTTTGGAATTCCTTCGACGTGGCATCAGTGCCCGTTTTTTTTTTTTTACTTAAAAAAATTAAGTTACAAAAGCTGTGGCTAATTGGTGTGATTGTAGAGGAACATTTCTTCTAAGCAATGAGACATTTTTTTCTGGCTCTACGATTTGTACTTGCGGTAGAATTTTTTTTCTTATACCCGTAAGGATTTGTTCCTTCGATTGTCTCTTTATCAAAAGTTTTGCTTATATTTGTGATGTGGAGATAGTGCAGTTTGGTGTTGTTGTGACTGGGCTTATTTTGTGGGACTATGGTGAGCTGAGATGAATCAACGGAAAGCAAGTCTGCCTGGACAGCGGCTATTGTCGCCTGATAGGATGTAAGTTATACAAAAATTGGTCAAATGAAAATTTTAAAAATGAATAGAGGCTTAAAAAATTTATTTTATTTTTTAATTCCTGGATATATGATTTTACGCGTTAAAAAAATATAACACATTTTCACTAATATCCAAAAATTTACCCATGGCCGTCACAGGCGCAAATTTGTCACAGTTATTTACATGCACAAAAATGGCACCCCACGCCTTAGGGGTTGTCTATTAATCACGTGATGTTTCTTTTTAAACATTTTTTAACGCCTCCATCCCCGTTGGTGATACATTGTGTGGTTTAAGACTACCCCCCATAC
This sequence comes from Psococerastis gibbosa, assembly GCA_963971405.1. Lineage (NCBI taxonomy): Eukaryota > Metazoa > Arthropoda > Insecta > Psocodea > Psocidae > Psococerastis > Psococerastis gibbosa. The sequence continues at coordinate 44,242,347 of OZ020486.1, read as the reverse complement.
CAAAAATCACGTACTGTTCGCCCAGAAAAGTTTGCAAATGCACAAATGATGGACTATAGAATATGCTTTCCCAAGTACCTCCTCTCCATGTAAATTCCCTATGCTGCATTTTCAAATCAGTTAGAACTACTTTGCATGTGTTTGTATACACAAAACTTATGGGGGTTCCATTCCAAATTTAATGCATTAAGGTCACAAGTGGACATTGCTTATTTTTTTAAGCTAAAATTGTCGATCTGTTGCACTTTTTACGAATTCACGACTCCAATGTCAAAATTAAAATTAAAATTTTCTGAATGTTAGTTAATTGTCTTCAACTACTGTAGCAACGTTAGTGGAACGGTTTTAGGATCATCATAGAACAAAATGAAAGCAATATGTATTGTTATAAATATTATTAGTGCGTTTCTTGAATTTGAGAAATTTATAAAATTTTCTTCTTACTATACTGTGTTATAAAATGGATCAACTTGAAAGTAGAATGTTAACTTAAGAGAGTTCAGGCCACAGAAAAGAGTTTCTGTGTATCACACCTCGTTAAGGTATACAATGCGCTTTCCTTGAGACCTGGCGTTCCGGATTCCTTGTAAATACCTATAACGCCAAGAAAGCGTGCGTGGCGACTCGACCAAGACGTTGTATTTTGTCAAACATCTTAAATCTGCATAGCATTGAAATTTTGACTTCTTTGTTTCTGCTTCACTTCTGATGCGTGTATACATAATAGTCTCCTCAACCGACTGGTTGTGTTTTTTATTTTATTACTTAAAACTTAACCAAGAAAAACATATTCACAATGAGTTCTGATGCGAGTACTAATTGATTACATTGATTTCTTTATATTGTGGAGAAGTCTTTAGAAATCTTGTATCTATCAGACCAAAATACTAATACTAGCAAATTGAAATTCATTTCTCTCGGAACTACTTTTCATATATGGTAACTACAGAGCACTGATTATTAATTGACCTGAAGTGAAGACGCCTAGTGATAAATACGCGGAGGCTTGGGCATTTGGTAACGACCATCAAGCTCTAATATTTCTTGTCGCAGGGTGTCCAAGCTTAACTGTAAGCAGTCATTCTAGGATGAATATACATAATTATGGGGTTCCTTATCATACTTTCATCACATTCGTCGAGATCGCGTAGTATTATTGACGTCTTTTTTCCTTATTATATTTTTGTTGATTTTATACCCTGACGGACTCCTAGACTCTATTATATCAGAATTAACGCATATCTGACAATAAATCACTGATATAACTTTCAACTTCCTTAAATAGTTCGCAAAGGTTTAAGATCATCATTCATGCCTGCTGGTGAATTTGCTTGCCATACCAAACGGTTTATACGAAAATGTTGCTTCAGTTTCACTGCTTTGGCCTTCCGTCTTCTTCTTACTAGGCCTGCTTCATTTGGTGAGACTTACCACTCTTTGATCTGTGATCTGTGATCTGAATGCCCTTAACTTCGAAATTAACTGTCTACTTTCAAATTGATCCATTTTATAATACAGTATAGTAAGAAGAAAATTTTATAAATTTCTCAAATTCAAGAAACGCACTAATAATATTTATAACAATAAATATTGCTTTGATTTTGTTCTATGATGACCCTAAGACCGTTCCACTAACGGTGCTACAGTAGTTGAAGACAATTAACTAACATTCGGAAAATTTTAATTTTAATTTTGACATTGGAGTCGTGAATTCGTAAAAAGTGCAACAGATCGACAATTTTAGCTAGAAAAATAAGCAATGTCCACTTGTGACCTTAATGCATTAAATTTGGAATGGAACCCCCATAAGTTTTGTGCATACAAACACATGCAAAGTAGTTCTATCTGATTTGAAAATGCAGCATAGGGAATTTGCATGGAGATGCGGGACTTGGGAAGGCATTACGGTATATTCTATGGTGCATTTGCACACTTTTCTGGGCGAACAGTGTATTTATTAGTACCTACAAAGAATCTTAAAATATTTATAATATTATTTTTAAATACAGGTACCAATAAAGTATAATCTCATTTTATTCCAGAAAATTGAGGACCCTGATAAAAATGTCTAGACTGAAAGGTTGGAGGTTGTTTTTGACTGGCATAAAAATAATATTAAAGGAATAGTGTAGTCATGCGATAAACATATATTGTACAAAAAATAAATACACGTGATATCATACTATACCCCGCTTGTGATATACCTCCATTTTTGCATTAATCTTTCATGTATCATCAACTATACGGATTAGTATTTACTGTTTCTGTGATACTTTAATGCCCATATACGTTCATTGTTTATTGCCGAGCGAGGTCATAGGCTAGTCACTTTCGTTGCTGTCAACAAAGGAACACACCATCATATAGCAGCGGCCTATTGCTGACTATGGTTTGCTTAATAGTTGTGCCTCCGTATACCTTAAGTAGGACAGAGTTCAGCAGTTTGGACATCGTGCGAGTCCAGGCCAGCTGTGTGCCGTTCCGGTCGGCACCACTGCTACGCCTATGATTGGCCTCAGGTTTTCTAATATTAAACGCAAGGGATGCCATGTTCTGTACAAACTTTGGGCCGCCAAGCATCCTAAGAAGAGTAAACGGGCAGTTGTGTATGTATTTGGGATTTGATATTATTTTCTAATTTTGTGGTATCTTCGTAGTATCGTATGTACCTATATGCATAGTGTAAGCAGGTGTTTCCTCTGGCGTCTTTGACCCTTGTGTGGCGCAGTTGCCCCCTCGTAAACTAGGTATCTGGGGGGCCTTGCTTCTATGAGTCCGAGCCTCCCTTCGTAACGCGTCGTGACTCACCATTTTAGGTGAGAATAAAACTTATACTAACTGGAACTCGACCCTGGCTCCGCCTTGGTGGTAAGCTATCAACTCTGAGTCTGGGCTGATAAAAAAAAGTGGCGCGGGTTCACATATGTGGCTTCTTCTCCACTGCCTATTCTATTTGGGATGTGTGGTCAGCAACATGCCTAGTAACCGCGTTTTTCCCCTATCTATGATGGGTGGTTACCCCACTGTGCTTCTAGGGAAATGGTTGCTGTGGGACAGACGGATTATGTGGAATTATGTACTAACTGCTCGACCAGACGAAACACCGTGATTTTATTAATTTATGCTTATGGAAGTATTGGAATAAACAAAGTGTTTCGTTCGTTTTAATGCCAGCAGTTCCAACAGTATGTACAATATTCAGACAAGAAAAAAAAATTAAATTTTTTGGTTTAGCTCTAGTTACAAATATTTAGATTGTACTGTGTTTTTGCCTTATATTTATAATGGATTTTCTTTTATTTCAGCACACACCACTCTGGAAAAGCGAAAAATTCACCGATTAACCGGTCCGAGAGCTACCGCGAAAGAATTCCTCCCAAGGTAAGTAACTTACTATTTTATTTCTATATTTATTCGTAAGCTACCGTGTAATTGGCATTGAAAGTTAAAATGCATCGAAATTACTATACCAATGAATGTACACCTGTTTACAGTAATACAACGAAATTCATATTTAATTAAATTAAGTCGAGTAATCTTCAGACGCACCCACGTTAAGCAAATTCTATATTAACTGTTAGCCACTAATGTTACTCTACCGCTATAGCTAAGACCTTGGTAAAGATGAAAATATCACCGCCGCTGATGTTGAAGGCCTTCTTTTAAAAGTCTGCAAATGCGGGTCTTTGCCCCACGATTGGGGCATAGACCCGCACATACTGTTGCCCATGGCCAAACCGCCAGCTTATTTTTTGTACAAGCTAACCTAAAATTGTACTTCGAATCCACCATTTCCAGTCTTCCCGGTTATCCAGAAGAGCCTTGTGCCACCGAGACACACCATTTCTTGCTATAGTATCCTCTGGGTCACGACAAAGTACGCCGGCGTGTCTTTTATGAAGGAACCACTTTCTTATAGAGATGGCGACCAATCCCAATGTTTTCACACGGCTGGGCAAATAATCTAATTGTTTGGGAATTTCGCCATACCATTTCTATATTGGGGGGGGGAGGGGGGGGAGGGGGGGGGGTCGTTAATGCGACATGGGTCCTTGTACAGCCCTCTACGGCGTAGGGCGTCATGCTGAGTGAGTGTGAGAGTCGGTCCATATCTGCCTATATCTTTCTTGTCAGTGTCATCATAGGTTTTTCTCTTCTCCTTGTTCCTGGGACCGCAATCTCCTCAACTTTTTTCAGGAGATGAGTCTCACAAAGGTTATACATGTGTCTAGTTTGGGATTCTACCTCTCGGCCCTCTAGCAACTATTTCGAGCTGGTCCTATGGTACCTCGTAAGACCGAGAGTGGATGACACATTCTTGCCGAGTGCCATATGATCTGACGCCCAAGACTGGAACAATGGGATGTACTATTGCTACTGACGGCTGGGCTCCAGAAGTCCGACCCGTGGCCATGGCGATATTCGCTGAAGCAGTGGGTCTCGACTAGAGCGACTGGGGGACCTACGGGCTCAAATTGCGGCCTGGGTCCCGACTACTACAAATAATACTACTACTATGGTACCTCGTAATTTCATTTAAATAAATAGGGGGATATGGAGATATTGTGTAGGCTAAAACTATGTAGGGCGTCTTGGTGTGTGAATGTGAGTGGGTCCTTATCTGTCTATATCTTTCTACTCAGTGTCATCATCGGTTCTCCTCTTCTCCCGGTTCCTGGGACCGCAATCTCCTCAACCTTTTTCAGGAGATGAGTCTCGCAAAGGTTATACATGTGTCTAGTTTGGGATTCTACCTCTCGGCCCTCTAGCAACTATTTCGAGCTGGTTGTAACGGGTTATTTCCGTTACCGTGTCAAAATCATTCCGACCGTGGGGTCGAAATGCAGGGCTTGATACACTACAAGGAAATTAATAAAACTTACAATAATCCGATTCCTGACAAGGCCCTCCGTAGCCATATTTGTTTATAAACAATAACAAAACTTCGACACTCGAATGATTAAGGCAAATTTTTCGATAAGTAATAAACCGTAATCTGAGAAAGGACAAATTTAATAAAACACCTAGAGAAAGGCAGATTCCTAGCCCTCTGCTCGGAATATAACTACCTCTCGTACAAATAAATACAAGAACATGCAGTTCCTCGAAAACAGAAGAAATATAGAAATTTACCGGTTGCGCCAACTCACAAACTTTTACGCGCCTTTTCCTTTCATAACCGTAGCAGAAGAAAGTTTACGTGGATGATAAAATCACTTCTTGAAGCGAGAGTGAAGGACGACTTACAACTGATAAGATCAGAATTTAAATAAAAGTAAAAACCCTTGTCTAATGTAAAGTGAATAGCAATTAAATCCATCCAACCCTAACCTGGGCTAACCTATGGTGTAAGGCGAGAACCGGTGTTCCAAGAGTTCCAAGGAGGCGTTCTCGACGTAAATCCCCTGATGGGGAACTACGTGGAGGGGAACTTCTTGGAGGACGGAAAGACCGGACCGAGACCATCATCGGCCCGTAAAGGCCATACCGAGGGAAAGATGCACCAGGGCTAAAAGAATGGGTAGGACGAGGGTCCTCAGCAATTACAACTTCATTTCACTTCGTTCATCTTCTTATTAGTAAGAATTCTCTGCACCTGTAAGTCTCCATTATTGTTTTGTAACTGAAAAGAAAATGTACTTTATGCTGTGTTATCTAGATTGTGCGCGGGACGACGTCGCTGATCTGGAAGTGGAGGATGGATTCGGTTGGAGAAGGGAGCGGGTCGCTCCTCTTCCTCATCCGGGGCCATGATCCCCTCCCAGGGCAGATGGTCGGTCAGTCCTCTGGATAATATTTTGTAATGTGTAGATTTCTGAGACTGGCACCATGATATTTCTCTCTTTACAAAAGTCCAGTGCTCAGAAAATTCTCCGTCTAATGGTGCGCAATGTTAACTAGGATGATCGTGGGCTCGATGACGAACGGAGGGCGTGGTCCAGATTCAATTCTGTATCCGGTCTCCGGATGGAATCGGACACACTCTCCCCGTTCCTCACCGAACCAATGTCGGATCTCCGGCGATATGCCAATTTCTATTGTTTGTTGTGGTGTTATAATGATGTTTGGCAGCGGCCAAATTTTCCGGTCGAGGAAGAAGTGACCAAATATATTTGCTGATCTTGGACAATCTGGTGTTCTCTGTGCTTCCTCCGCATCTCTCTAGGTTGAGACTCTCTCTCTCTTTTTGCGAATATTTAGCCCCATGATCCACGCCCTTTACTTTCTGCCGTCCCTGAGCTACCGACGCACCGGCTGAGGCCACCCTTGTTAAGATGAGTCGGATTTGATAGAAGGATGAGTTATCTCCAGTTTTGTGGTTACCATCTGGTAATTGGTCTATCTCTCCAGTTTCACCTTACATGGTCCTATGGTACCTCGTAAGACCGAGAGTGGATGACACATTCTCGCCGAGTGCCATATGATCTGGCGCCCAAGACTGGAACATCTGGGATGTACTATTGCTACTGACGGCTGGGCTCCAGAAGTCCGACCCGTGGCCATGGCGATATTCGCTGAAGCAGTGGGTCTCGACTAGAGCGACTGGGGGACCTACGGGCTCAAATTGCGGCCTGGGTCCCGACTACTACAAATAATACTACTACTATGGTACCTCGTAATTTCATTTAAATAAATAGGGGGATATGGAGATATTGTGTAGGCTAAAACTATGTAGGGCGTCTTGGTGTGTGAATGTGAGTGGGTCCTTATCTGTCTATATCTTTCTGCTCAGTGTCATCATCGGTTTTCCTCTTCTCCTTGTTCCTGGGACCGCAATCTCCTCAACCTTTTTCAGGAGATGAGTCTCGCAAAGGTTATACATGTGTCTAGTTTGGGATTCTACCTCTCGACCCTCTAGCAACTATTACGAGCTGTTTCTATAGTACCTCGTAATTTCATTGAGATAAATAGGGGGATATGGAGATATTGTGTAGGCTAAAACTTATCCAGAAAGTTTGGAGCGGCGGGATGACGCTTCGCTGTCAGAGCAACTTAATGGTAGTGTACTTACAGAGTGTCGCACGCTCGCTACTCCCATTAGGGCGCCTAATAAGGACAGTGATAAACGAGAGTTGCGGGGCTCCTGCTACTTTTCGAGGCGTGCCCCTTCATATACACTAGAATAGTCTTGACAGTTTCTGAGAAATTTGGTTACTTTGAGTGTCGCCCCAGTGTTAGTTCTGCGCTACAGCGCCTGATGTAAGTCTTTACAGAGTTTTCGGTGCTTTTCCAGATGGATAAATACTACCTTAAATCGTGGCAGTTTCCGAGGATTTTAGGGACTATTAGTAATAGTCTGAAAATCATCCAACGAATATTATTCCGGTAAGGCCGCTGGGCGGTTTTGTACCTTCTTCTCTTAATGCCTCTTCCATCGACGATTGGCGATCAGCATGGCACATGGACCTTGGAGACGATTCCTCTGATTAAGGAAGTCGTGCTCTTGCAAAACCGCTGTCTCTGGTTTTGCAGCCGGGATGTTCTCCACTGGGAACCCTCAGTCCTTCTACCATCTCTTTTTCGTTCTTCATTACATGGCCGAAGAATATTAGATTCCGTTCCCGTCAGCTGCTACTCGGCTTCTGTATCCATTCTTGTCTTCACACAGCTATGCCGGTGAGAATTCTGGAGTGTTTAGTAAGCTGCCGAGCGAGTTAGCTTTTCGTGGTCTTGCTTGGACTGTAGCTGAGTTATGCTCGCTAGGGTACTGGGTGTGAGATTTTTTTTTCCATTGGCATTGTCGCTATTTCCCCTTATGCCATTACATCCATTGATCCGCTCGCTCAAAGGTCAGTGTGCCATTTAACAAAGGATGCCCGACGCCAGACGACCATTTCCCACTCACCCTCAACCCTTAATGTCTGATTTAGCATGTTGATACCAGGGGCAATCAATCGATGCTCTTAAGGGAAAGCAGGGGGGGCTTCTTGGTCGGCTCTGTGTAAGCGATAAATCCGCCGGGGGCGCCAAACTTGAAGTAGATTCTTATTTTTTTTATTGTCTAGGAATAAATTAATTATGACTTTTTGTTCGATTACTAAGACAACCTAGCGGAGTTAGGGCCTGCCCTCCGAAGCATGGTCAGAAAATGTAGCCAGTGTGGGACTCGAACCAACAACCGTGCGGGTGAAAGTCAGAGTCCGTACCACTACTCTACATGTCCTGACAATGGTAATATGACATGTTCTTAATTTCGCATCACTGATTCAGGCCTCGCAAATATTTAATGTACCCAGTCTTCGCGGTGGTTGTCAGTTACTATTCCAAAATTCGGCGGCAGTCTGAGCATTATTCGCATTTACATCAACAGCAAAGTTAGCGTCGTGTCGTGATGAAGGGTCTGCCTGGAAGTTGGGGTTATTAAATTAAGCAGTCAAATTTTGAATATGGAATTACATTATTTTTTGGAGCATCTCCTGGAAATTTTCAAATGTTGCCATGAACGAAAAGTTGATATTTCTGTTGTTTGTGAAGCAAGCCGCCGCCCTAGTCGTATCTGTACTTGGTTAAGTCATGCCTTCGCCTGCTTCATTGCGTCAATGGTGAGCTTGTCTCAGCTTTTCCATTATCGCTAGTAGCCGGTGTAGGATGACATCGTGAACGTATACCAGTTTGTCAATGCCCTAAAATTCTTACGGGAACAATACAAATCATGTCCGAAATCCATGGGGTCGTTGGCACTGGGCAAGGGTCCTATGGGCCACATAAGTAGGCCTGGGTCCATAAAAAGTTCTTAAATAAAGATAAGCCTCCTTCCACTTCGTGGGGCCCTGTCGTTGGCGGAAGATAGGCACCGCAGCTCACCCCCATGGTTTTTTTTTTGCCAGTGCGTTGCTTGGGAACCGGAGGCGGGATTACTTTATTTACTCTTCGTTTTGACCGCCTCATGTGCATATGGCAACGATAAGACAATAAAATAGATGGTGCCCAACTATAAGCTAAGTAAGAGCAGGCAGTGGTATGGCCATCTGCGTTATATGCCCTCCAATGTAAGTGTGGGGCTCGAGTCAGGAACCAAATGGGTGAAAGTTCCAGCAGAAAACGGTAAAAGGCTACTAGTTCACTAAATAAATAAATTAATAAATAGCCATTTATTTGCAAACAGACCTAAAAGTCCAATAAAATGCAAATCTTATGCAAACAGTTTGAGAACAATTTGAATTCCTTCATGGTACCATAAAAGTAGAATATGACACCGTATATTTAGCTTAGGTCACAGCTCTCAGGGAACAGAGGGATTGGCTGATATAGTGAATTAATATGGATATAGACGCCTAGCTAATACGTTGATCGCCTAGTCCTAGATTTGTAGCATAAATGCATTACATCCTTTTACAGCAATCGTTTCTCAATCGCTACTACAATGCATGGATAAAGTTTAGTTTTACGTCGATTCTCCATTATAGATTTGTTTGTTATCTGGGCCCGCGTGGTGTAGATAGCAAAGATATTGTTGATTAGCTGCGTGCAATAATCAGTGGTGAAGTTCGCGTATGATGGATCCATCTTACGGGCTGACTGGGCAAAGTTTAGTGCGGATGGGCAGTTTTGCCGTGAAACAGACTATTAGAATGAGCAGCAGAAGGAAGGTATAGACCCTTACCACCATCGCTTGAAAGGTATCGGTTAAAAATACTTGACGGCAACGCCATATACCAATGCATTGTGACGTCGTGTAGTATTCCTCACCGAGATTTTTCAAGGGTTGATTGGTACACAAAGACGATTTTCGCACTCGCCATTTGCCGGCGCCTTTTCCATTGCAACCATAGGACTAGCAGAAGATTTCTTGACGCTTTCGAATGCTGGCATGAAGCATACCGCACGAAAGTGCACGGGTCTCCTCTAGACATTCCAGCAGCCTGATCGAGGCGATTATAATACCGGTATTTATTTAATCCCCTGGTAATAAAAATGTAAACAAGATAATTTTGTAATGGAAAGTGCTATTCAAAATTTGTTTGATTTACAGTTACAATCCTAGGGTATTTATTTAACCCCGGTATTATAATCGCCTCGATCAGTCTGCTGATCATAGAAATCTTCTGAAGTGTATTATGTGGGTTTGCATTCCATTCGCCAAGCCCCAAGGTCTATCCCTGCAATGGAAGAGACGCCGAGAAATAGCTAAAGCTACCTTAAATTAAATGCAATATATTAGGGCTGATTCTTATATGTACTCCCTATAACGTTATCGTTCGTTTTATGTAGTCAATCGCTGATATTCTTCGTTATGTGTCCGATTCGACAACTTGATCCATAAATTCCCAGCGTGCCCCACAGCTGTATCGAGGTTAAGCCGTGTTAAAAGCTAGCTATAGTGGCATTTGTATTTAATTTTTAACTAGCTCCTCTGAATTTGTGCCATGTTTCATACTAAATTCTTATAATTTTTATATTTTTTTTATATTAAATCGGTTTCAGGCATTCCATTTTCCGCAACTTTTCCTACGTTGGTGGGAGTTACTATAAGCGCTGCTCGTTCAGCCCAGGGTGACGTTTGAGTTTGTGCTCAGCAGATGTCTGGCTCCCTCCTTCCTGTCTGATGGATATACGAGGTAGCCCAAACTCGGTGTTGCATTAGGCACTTTTCTGGGAAATTGTTGGCCATGTATAAATCCTAAGAACCCCAGTGCAGAACCTGAAATGAGGGAAGTAGGCCATATTTGAACTTTTTTTAGGCGCTTATTCCACCGACGTCAATGGTCAAAATAATGCTGATATTGACGTGGTAGCAGACATTTTACACTGTCTTTAATATCTGCTACCACGTCAAACACGTCTATAATCACTATTGACGTCGGTGGAATAAGCGCCTATAGAGTACGTCCCGTTGGAAATTGGCCGCCTGGGCCGTCCTCGTCTTCTTACCGGCCGCCAAACCAAGTTGGATCCAGCGGACCAGAGCAGGTTCAAAGCTGCAGATAACTTGGCCGTGTGCACAGTGCCGGTAGGGAAACATGGTAGGAGTTGTCCTGGTCACCTCCGAACTAATCGTGTGACTTCACTGTGTTTCCCAAGTGGTTCGGAATCCGCTATAATCAGGAGGTCCACTGTCCTATGGGCTGGCGTAGGACAGTCAAGTCGGGGTCGCTCTATGGGCCCAAATATGAGGCCTAATTCGTTATTAACCCGACGAACACTACTACTACTACTACCTCGTCTTCTTCTTCCCTCAGCTTCGATATGTTTTACCCGCTTGATTAGGTTGCCTTTTTCGACGTGGCCCCGCCATGACAGGCGTCGTTCTTGGGTTATGTATGTAACATGTTAAGCTTCGTTAAATATTTAGATGTTTTACCTAATTTTTTTTTTGTCTTATTTTTTGCAGAAAGTTCGCGAGAAACGGAAGACTAGTGATCCCAATCTATCCAAAACAAAGTAAGTACACTAGTCGTTTTTATGTATTTCTCATAGTTTGTTAGAGCTACTTCACTGGACGAAGAACGTGTCTCTTACATCTTTTTTTAAGGCGATACAGAAGATCGCGCAGACATCACGGATTCCTGGGTTTTGAAATAAAAATTTCATCGCTGGTTGTACAAATCTGCGGAACTGATTTAAATTACACAAACGGAATTAAATAACTTACCCTGTGGATTATTTGAACTATTATAAGACTCTATCTAAATCCACATGTTTGAAGCCAAAGAAATAAAAATGCCTTGTCATGTTGTCATGTTCCGCCTACGTCTAGCATATGCAACAATGAACAGCAGCTAATCTCTGTTGACTAACAATTTGTCCGCATTACTTCCCATTCGTCAATTTGCATTCTATTGGGGTTTATTTTTGGTAATTAGCTCTTATTATATGGTTAAATTATTCTCTTATGTTTGGTGCTACGACTGCAGGATCGGAAATATGGCTCCTAAAATGTGATCGAATTTCAATGGGCTGCTATTCCAAAATTAGGATAAGTATGTTGTTTAGGAGCTAATAAATCTAGAAAGCCAAAATGCAAAACTATTATTGTTGAATTACATTGCAAAAACGATAGCGTTAAGTACTATTAGAATTTGAAGCGTTTTAAGTGCGCTTAAATGAATTTAGTTAGTTTCTGTGCATTTATCGGTCCGTTTTTCCTGTCGGTAAGTTTCTTGTTTTTGTTAACAATTCATTCTTTATCGGATTACTATAATAGGACTGCACTGATAATAAGTGATAATTGAAAATATTTGCATATGCTGTAATTAGTGCGTTTGAAACTGCTCGAAAAATTCGGCCACCAGTACAGATATGTGGTATATTTGATTACCAGTCAGTAGAAAATGTTGGATGGATTCAGTTTCACAGGTGGTATCAACCTGTTGTCAAATCACAGAAAATAGTATTAAAATAAATTATGACTTTATTTATGTAAGCCTGAACCACCCTAGCTCGTGGCGTGGCGTTGGGAGACAGTCAATCATACACCTCACTTGAATTTTATTTTATCTTCACAAAGTCAAATTTCCCATAAAATATCAGATCATAGTCATTAATGAGTAGTAGAAGAGGAAGAAATGCTCCCAAACATTTTAATACTTAGTACGTAGCTTCATATTCTTTTGTCCTCAGCCATTACTTTCCATTCCTACACTGTTGTTGCTTCAGGCCATTGCACTAATTTTCCCAAAAGTGGTAGGAAAAATCATGAAAAGAAAGTAAATCAAACAAAACTGGAGGTGTGGAGTATGTTATTGTACCCCTCTTTCTGACCTCTTGACCTTCACACACAATTCGAAAATCAGCAGATAACGGTGCAGGGTTTGCCATCTTGCGGCCAAATTTCGCAATCTCGAATCAAAACAAAGCATAAGGCGCATGTCTGTGGCGCCCCTCGCGCCGCGTGCCCCAACCACTCGTGTTGGGTCTGGGGCTCGGACTCTGGTTCAGCCGCGCCTCGAATCACTTCCCCCAAATTTGCTGTTTTTTTTTTTAAATATAATTGTTACGCCTCCCGGTGTTTGCTCGGATTTGCCCCCGCCGGAAAAGTATGTTAATGGTATGTCGTGACGGGCCTTTATGTGAATGGAGGCATGCCAGCTCCTGTGGCAAGGTACGTACAAACGGCCGGGTTATTGGACGGTCTAAAGCTGTAGTCCACGCCAAATGGGCAGTGTGTATGATTGCTTTGGAGATTTCGAAGGCATACTAGCGGCCGAATAGGAACTTTTCTAAAATTAATATTTAGCCTTTATAGCCCATATTTTTCGTTTATAGCAACAATGAAACTGACCCCAGATTTTATTGTAGGTTGTATTTTTAAGGGGGGGGGGGGCTTGGTGATGCAGGTGACAGGTAGATCCTCTGTGCACCTAATCGTGGCTGCAAGGTGAATAACTCAAATTTGGATTGCTTGGACGAATAAACCATGAGCCATGAGACTCGCACTTGCGCTGTGAAAAAAAAACGACAAATCAAGTTATTAACAGGTTTATTGCTGTAGTTAAGGCAAATATTGACTCGTATCTGTACTTGGTTAAGTCATGCTTTCGCCTGTTTCATTGCGTCAATGGAAAGCTTGTCTCAGCTTGTCCATTATCGCTTGTAGCCGGTGTAGATTGACATCGAGGACGTATACCAGTTTGGAAATGACCAAAATTCCAAAACAAGTAATGTCCGAAATCCATGGTGTCGTTGGCATTGGGCAAGGGGCCTATGGGCCACTATAAGTAGGACTGGGTCCATAACAAGTCCTTCATAATAATTACTAATTACTAAGGCATCTATTGTCTAGGCCTGGGGACTGGTTGAGGATCCTCTCCCTTGCTCACTGCTCTATTTGGGATGTTGTGGTTGGCCACACGTCCGGCAGCTATGGTTACAGAATTAATAATAATAATAATAATAAAAATAATAGTGTAATTCCCAAAATAAATTCAGTTACATAAATTTAGATAATATATTTTTTTTCTTTGGGTCCCTTGCCATTGTGCAGCCATTTTGCACGTGGAGGCAAGGTGCCGATAACAATATAAGAACTAAATATTTAAAGTAGTAATATTTATAAGTACAGATCCATTTGGTATACAGATGGTATGAGGTATGTTGAGAGGCATGTTATTAGAAATTCTAAAGTGCTGGGTCTTTTTGTAGTATTGCTTGTTTCACCTTATTTTGAAATATTTTGCGTGTAGGTGCGCCACGAAGTTCTAGAGAAAGTTTATTGTATTCAAGTGGCCCTATGTATAAAAACGTTTTTTGAAAAATTCCGTTTTGGGCGTAGGTGGCACAAACAATTATGTACATAATGTATATAAGAATGTAGAGCCACATTTCTTCTATAGTATAGATATACTATGACACCTCATTTATGGCTCTACGATCGATATTTAATCTACTTTGTGCAGAATACTGATAGTGGGGGGGGGGGGTTCCTTTTGCTCTTAATGTCTATCTTTCGGAGTAATACTAGCCCTAGCAGGTTTTCTGCACTGCATCGGGGTGGCCTATGGCGGTGCTCGCACCAGAAGCCATATCGTTATTTTGAGCTTTGTAAACTTCCCGCCGCTGCTAGTAATGTGGCCCTGTTGTGAAACAGCTTTGTTATGAATGTCTTGCTGCAGCATACAGCAGTTTTTCTTCTTAATGTTTACTTTAAAGCTGTGTGTTTCTCACGGCCACACAGCGATTGCCAAGGTGTGCCAGTTACACTGGCCTTTTTACTGGTTTTTCTTGTTGAGGTAGTTAGGCTGACGTGGCGAAAGTTCTGAGTTCAAACACCACTAGTACTTCCTGGATTTTTTTCCTTCTAATTTCTTAGGAACACTCCCATTGTGTTTAGGTAAGGCTGTCGCTGGTTTTTGGACTAGGGAGAGGAAGGGTTTTGACAATTGTTTTTAATACGGGCTGGTTTTAGGCATGTGTGTCTATTTAGGGTATGTACTGAAAGTAATTTGAGGAACAAACTTTCAAAATGTCATAAATCCATGAAAATCAAAAATTGATTTTATTATTGATTTTTCATCTTGAAGATGAGTCGCAACAAAAATTAATTAATGATGGCCTTCTGCACGGTTAAAATGTTGTATTCCCGTCAAAATGGAACAAATCCATCGCTTCACAAATCGTTCAATACGATCTGATCAAAAAGGAGCATATCCTTTTATCCTTCTCTATTACTAGAAAATAAAAAAATTTGCTCTACAACACTATAGATTACTGATCGCATAATTTTTGCACCTCTGGGGCCCTCTGTAACACTGTAAAAGGTAAACCTACGGATTGTAGTTTCCATTACATTTTCGGTGGAAAAGTATTATGAGTTGCACCCACCATCATTGGAATGTCCTTTCTGATGGAAAACCTTGGGTAAACGGTCAGGTTCTAACTTTTAACCTAGTCCAGTTAGCTCTGAACCATACTAATTTTTAGCTGACCTTACATTAAAATAATTTTTGATAATAATAATAATAATGAAGTCTTTATTGAAAAAAAAGAATAAGTATAGATTCAGCTATGTTGTGGCCTAATGCTCTCTCTTACGCCTAACTGTACATATCAACGATAGTTAAATTGAAATAGTTATTTGTTTATAATAAACTACATTCATACCGAATATCAGTCATAACTTCTATTCATGATAACAGTCACACTAATTTTTGCTTTCCAATTTATACGTAGTATAAGGAAAGTTTTGTGATGGTCAAAATTTTCGATTCTGAAATTTCAACGGATTTACACGTTTTGAGGTCCCAGGAACCCAAAAAAGTGATTTTTTAACGAAATGTCTGTCTGTCGCTCTGTCTGTATGTCTGTCTGCCTGTCTGTCTGTTCGTCGATTTCCGGGCAAACTACTCATTCGATTTTGATGAAATCTACTATTTAAGAAACCAAAAATGCGCGAGCAAGAGTTCTGATAGTTTTGTTCCAACCATTATGTCCAACGACATTTTCGTCTTCAGCTCATCCTCATGAAACCACTGAACCAATTTGAAAGTTTTTTGGTGAAAGTGTGTGGTACCTACCCACGATACTACAATATCATGTGCAGTTTGATATGTGAACTACTTTTGTATGAAAAGCCATAAACGTGTTTGTTCCATGATTTATGACCAATGCTGTAGGTTCACAATAATCATACCTCGGGACCATTTTTATTTTGGGCCAACTTAATTTGGGGGGGTTTTATTCTCAAAAAACTCATAAAAACGTCTAAAAAAATTATTTCTCAAAAATGGCTCCAACGATTTCTTTTAAATTCACATATAATGTAGTCGTTATTAATGTTGACAATTGCGGGGGATCGCTTGCCCCTTGATAGTTTGCTTCTGGGGGAATAAAGATAACTCAATTTTCATGAAAAATGACTAAAAAATAATTTATCTGCTAAACCTTTCGATCGCTGATTTCTACCTTCAGTCATGTTTTAGGTGTTTAATTGAGTAACGAAACCGGACAGGTTGCTTTCGCAAAAAACTATTTGGTTTTGGTGATTTTTTTTTTTTTTAATGATAGAAAATTCACGGTCAAATGCATTGTGTGCCCTGCCATTATTACTGTGTAATGTGTCGGTATGACCTATCTAGAATTTATTTACCTCACCTCCAGTGACGTCAGGTAGACACCCCCCCCCCCCCCCAGATATCGAAAATTTAGCCATAGGAAAATTATTTACCACGAAATTACTAATTTTCTCTAACTGCTAATTGATAAAATAAATTGGAAAGCATGTTCGAGTGAACTCGGACCGGTTCTTTTAATTTCGCATCATCCACATTCATTTTCTAATGTCTACATGTAATTGGTTAAAATAATGTACGCCATAATATATTAAATTATGTTTAAGAGGATATGCTATCGAAATCGCTGTTCAGATCTCTTTGGTTCTGGAGTTTTGACCCACCAGAATTATGTTAATTGTAACGGCCACTCTTCCTTGGAAGCATGAAACATCAATATAGATTTTCCATGCGATGGAATTTTAATTTTAAGGCTCAGAATTTTATTAAAAAATTACAAAATAGCGCAATATTCAGAAGGGGTTCTGGAGAATGCAATCTTACCTTCAGTGGAACAGAGATATTTTGCATGTTAATATTAGCTAATGGTGTATATCTACATTATTAGTGTGCTATTTTCCACGATTTTGCCATAAAAACCATGATATTTAAAAATTTGTTATTTTTGTTTACAATTGGACCTGAAACCAAATAATATTTTGCACCCCAAAATGTATC
Organism: Psococerastis gibbosa; assembly: GCA_963971405.1. Classification (NCBI taxonomy): domain Eukaryota; kingdom Metazoa; phylum Arthropoda; class Insecta; order Psocodea; family Psocidae; genus Psococerastis; species Psococerastis gibbosa. Next base: position 44,225,182 of record OZ020486.1, on the reverse strand, counting down.
GCAGTAGTTCCGAGATATTCCGCCGCATTTACAGCGCTCTTGTTGCTGCCACGAATGTGAACGAGTATACTGCCACGAATGTAAATAATAAACAAATACTTTTTGTGCGTGAATTGAATCAAATATTATCTTGTTCTGTGAATTGTAAGTTCAATTTTGATTAAATTACTGTTGTGAGCATCATGGCAAAACGAAAGACTAAAACGGAGTACAACAAGAAGAGTAAAATGAATTTAAAAAAAGTGTTCTGTGGCATTTCAAGCCATGAAATTACTAATCGTGCCAGGTTGTTGTGTTGTTGCTTGGTAGCAAAAGGCTGATTTGAATTTGGTCCTAGTGTCTCGAATAAATGTCTGCTCCCGCTGAACTGCAGATGAAGTTATACACTCGACCTTCTTCGGCTCTTCGCCTACCTTCTTTTTAAAAGACTACACTGTTCCACACTCACGAATAGCTTGATTCAGTCGATTGTATACTACACCATTTGCAAAAAAATTACTTTGGGGATGAGCCAGTGGCCGAAACTTGTGCAAATCCTGTAAAATATCTTGTAGCGTGTTGATGGACGTCCGAGTGGACAAGGGAATTTAAATATGATGGAAGCAAACCCTTGGCTATTTTAAACAGAAATGTCATGCCTTCGAAGAAAATAGATTCCTCGACTCATGACTGCCACCTCTGCATCCCGGTTCCTTCTGGCATCTCTAGGTTTACTTAGGATAATACGCATAGGCATAGCTTCTGTAGAGCGTCAAGCACGGAGCGGTTCGCCGGATAAAACACTTTTATACAGTAGCTGTAGTGCGGCCGAATTAAGGAGTTGAACAAAGTGACTTTAGTGGTACATGGTAGAAGGAATTACACCTTACGAAGGAGCGACATTTTGCATTTTGTTTTACTTGTGACCGTCTCATAGTTCAAATTTAAGGTAAGGCGAGAATCAATGAGTATTCCAAGATACTTGAAGGATTTGACCCATTCTATCTGATCACCACCAAGAACCAACTTTTCCAAACACTCCATAGCTCTCGAACTAATAACCATCGCCTTCGATTTTTAATATTAAACACCATCTAGTAATGAAATTCAATTCCGCATTCATCTTCGAAGTTAATTCTACTAGGTTTTTTCCCGCCAAGTAGATCAGCATATCAGCAAAGAAATGCTTAACACATTCCAGCAAGAACAGGTCATTGATAAAGAGAACAAACAGTAATGGTCTGATTTTACTTCCTTGAACTTCACCGCAGTCTTGGGTATTAACACGCGGCCTTTTGTGGGGCACAGTGAGGCAAGCCAAAAAATATGATTCTGTATGTTAAATATTAGGCTATGACCGTGCATTTTAATTTTTGCTATCCAATTTATACGTAGTATAAGGAAAGCTTTGTGACGGTCAACATTTCAGCGGATTTAAGCGTTTTGATGTCCCAGGAACCCAAAAAGTGGGTTTTACGAAATGTCTGTCGATTTCCGGCAACTATTCCGTCGATTTTGGTGAAATTTGGCACGTAGGTTTACAAAAATCATACCTCGAGATGATTTTCATTTCTATTTTGGGCTAACTTTATTAGGGGGGTTTATTCTCAAAAACGTTATTAATTTTAACAAAATGCAGTGGGTCGCTTGCCCCTTGGTAGTTTGCTTCTGGGGGTAAAAAAAAAAAAAAAAAATTCAGCGGAATCTTTCTGTCGATGAATTCTACCCTCAGGTATGTTTTAGGTGTTCAATAGAGTAACAAAGCCAAACAGGTTGCTTTCCTAAAAAATATTTGCTTCTGTGCAAAAAATTATTTTTTGAAGAAATTATGGAAAAATCACGCTCCAATACATTGCGTGCCGTGTCATTGTTACTACTGGTACAATGTACTGGTCTGTTCGTTCCAGAATATGCAATTGAGTTTTAAGGGGTTGTCAATATATTGATGTCCCCCCCCCCCCCCCCCTAGGCATCCGAAATTTATCCATGAGGAAATTATTTACTATGAAATTACACATTGTCTATCTACTAATTTACAAATTGGAAAGCATGTTTGCATTATATCAAAAAATTATTTTTGTCGCTTACACCCATGCAGGCCTTTTTTTTTACGGCGCCTCATCCCCCCCACGGGGTCAGTGGCACGGATCTTATTCTTCCAGGTGTTTCGGTTTTTGGAATCAATCATCCGGCGAGAGACTGAAGGTTCTGAGGTCCTCTCTCACTTTCGTTACAAGGGACATCCTCGGTCGTCCTTGGGCCCTCTACCGTGCAGTCCCTTACACGTTGTAGCAGGTGTCCATCTTCTCTTCTTAACGTATGGCCCCACCACGCCAGTCTTCGTTCCCTGACTTTATCGGTGATCGGTGCTACTTGCATCTCCGCCCGGATGCCCTCGTTTCTCCTCCTGCCTGTTAATTTGTAACCCAGATATTAACGCAACATGCGTATCCCAGCCACATGCAGCAATTGCTCATTCTCCTCCGCAATGGCCAGCACTCCGCTCGGTAGGTCATACACGGTCTCACCACTTGCTTGTACGTATATGCGGAATTTGATTTGAATTTTTCGGCATTCTCCTATCCTTCAGGATCTCCGCCATATCTCGCCACTTGGCCCAACCTGAGGTTACCCGTACTTTTACATCGTCTTCACAGCCGCCATTCTCGCGTAACGTTGCTCGTAGATATTTGAATGTCTTGGCCTTCTCTAGGTTTTGGTTATCGACTTTTATCGATCCAGGTTCCTGGCTTATGCATTCCATGTACTCTGTTTTCTTGCGATTCACTTTAAGCCCCTGGCGCTCCTCCACCGTTTCCACCCACAGTCTGAGAGTACTCTCGACATCTTCTCGCGAGTCTCCTACCAGGAGGATATCATCAGCGAAGAGAAGGCTTTCTGGCGCTTGCCGTTGCATCTGCCTGGTCACTACGTCCATTATGAGAACGAACAACAGCGGTTCAAGGTTGACCCCTGATGCAACCCATAAGTTACTGGAAAGGTGTAACCGACCCCTGCCGCACTACGCACTCGTACATATTCTTTATTAGCCTTATATAGCTTTGCGGAACTCGTCTCTCTTCCAACACACCCCAGATTAAACTTCTCGGTATTCTATCATAGGCTTTTTCCACGTCCACGAACACAAAATGAACAGGTTTTTTCTTTTCTCGATGTTTTTCTAGCAGAGTCCTTGCAATGTGTCGTATATTCCATCTGTAGTTCCTCGACCTGGCATGAATCCTAGTTGGTTTTTGGAGATGGTCTCATTTATTAGAACTCTGAGTCTTCTCTCAACCACCCTTTCCATCCACTTCATTGCATGGCAGTGCAGTTTTATAGGTCGGTGGTTGCCACAGTCTTGCAAATCGCCCTTTCGCCCATCTGGCGTCTTTTTATTGTTAGTTACTTTGTTACTTTACTAACGCATAAGCAGTCCCCGACCAAGCAGCGGCATAATCAGAGGGTGTGGTAACAAGTCTGGTGGTGCAGGCTTGTCTAGGGAAAGCCACTAGAACCCGACGTAGACTTTGTGACGGGGCGAATAGTTGCCGCCACTAAATAAGCAACCACTACTAAGGTACTCATTTGTCATGGGGTTGGCCCCGAAGGTGAATGAACTCAATGAAGAGTCAACGGCATAAAAATGCAGAAGGCAACGAAAAACCACTGTTAGAAGGCATGTCAAAGTACACTCGATACTCTACATACTTGACTTCGTTTTCGAATGGAAAATAGCCAACATAATGCATTAAAATGGTCGAATATTTGCGCTACAGTGATTTTTTAAACATTATTGATATGCTCTGATAATTTTTTTTCGGATTTTCAATTATTCGTTTATTTATTTATTAAGTTTTTAAATTGTTATATTTACTCAAACATCCTGGGGGGGGGGCTTGACAAGTACCTGGGGGTCGCTATGCCCCCCTAACTACGCCAATGTATAGCAATCTAGCTGAGTACGTCTATCGAAAATAGGCAACAACAAATTTTAGAAAGTTGGTTATTATGACTTAGTCGCCACTGGTAGTGTGAAACAGTGCACCCGCCACTGCTGGAGCAAAAATCAATCCTGAGATTCGAATAAAATCTTCCGAGTTCCTACTTCCTTGGGCTGGGTCTAGCAGCCGGCGGGTTGCAGGTATAAAGACCATTCAGCGAAGCAGCAGGGGGTGATGCCTCCCCTACCTTTACAGTTTACACCACAGAACAACATAATATATAAGAACGTTAACTCAATGGTAATATTTTGTTAGGGAAAGACTGCCAACTGCCAAAAAAAAAAATAATAGTAATGTTGGCCCTCCCGCGTCAGAATCATTCGCTCCTTTTTTCAAATTTTGTGTGGCCGGGGCCCCGGCCGGCCCGGCTCGCGCTCCCTTCCTATTTAATATTATATTGACCTATTTTGTATTATATAATTGATTTTTAATGACTACTCAGGTATGTACTCTGACAACGTTGTTAGTATTCACCTTATTTTAAACAAACTATTTTTTTTTTCATAGTTCCACACTAAGCCGTACCTAACATATTAAATACAAAATTAAGAAATACTCAATGACCAACACACATTATACTTATTAAGAAATATACATTTCTTTTTATTACTAAATTGAACTCAGTCCATACAAAATCCATCTACAAATTATTTGTGATAACGTGAATAGCCCGAAATGTAATGTATCAACACGTCGAAATAGATTGTTATGTGGAAATAGGAATACATTCTCGTCCTTGCTCTTCTTCTGGAAAGTCGAGACTGACATCTTGAGCAGGTTCCACCTATACTCATCATCGGTTGCGAGCCTTCCCTTGCTCGGTGATGAGCCATTCGCCGCCAATAAACCGAATCCTTCAGGCTTTTGCATAGCGAACAATGTCTTCTTCTTCCAGCATCACGTCTATCTTTCTCCTCCTTATCAAGGCGGCATGCATGTTCATCCCGAACTAGATTCTCTTAATAAATCGCTGACATGACATCTCCTGAAAGTTCAAATGATATGATAAGCCAAACTACCCGCACAAATATGAAGAAGAAAAAGTAACGATGCTTCTCCTTTCTCCGATCACATGGTGTGTAGAGACCTGTGCATCTTAATACCTTGCCACTTCATATACTGTAGGTACCGTAATTGATCATTTATATATTAATTTCCATCATAGGTTACTAATTGATCGGAACATGAGTAGGCAGCCATGGTACAATTACTGACCATGGAAATTTGACATTACCTACACTAATTAATAAAATTGAAAGCATATTTGGGTAAACTCGCACCAGTCCGTTACACAAGGATATTTCCACAAATCTAACAATATAGATAGTGTCACTTTTCCTGTTTCTGGAACCGTAAAAGCAGCATGTAAATCTGTCGAATAGGTACTCGAAATGCCAATGCTTTCGTTATAATAGCGTAGGTCTACACATAGGAAAGGAAAAATAGCAGATTAGTTAAAGAGCCCATAGGAAATTGTCAGCCCGAAATTTAAAACTTTTTATTTAATTAACTAAGCAAGTTATTAAAGATTTGGCTCATTTCAGTTGTAGAAGTCTACTTTATGCATCATATAATAAGGTTATTTTTTACAAAATATTATCATGTCGATGAAAAAGCTACAATTTAAAATATTAGAAATACTATATCTTATCATAGGATGCATGAAGTAGTCTTTTACAACTTTAATGAGACAAATGTTAAATAACATGATTCGTTAATTATTTCGGGCTGCCAATTTCCTACGGGCTGTACACCCTTAATATACTATCGTCACCCCTATCTGAGATTGCTAGAAAATACTTACTTTGCACTATGGAGTTCAACTTGTCAGCACCGACGACTGCCATTTTCTTACTTCTTACTACTGGGTTCCAGCTTCAGGTGATGCCGATGGCCAGATGATTCATTCACCAGTGCCCAAAGATTCTTCCGTCCCAGAATTTTTTCTATTCCTCCTCCTCCCAATGCCGTCACGAGTAAGTCCTTCTCCCTGCTTGGAATGGACCATTGCAGGAGAATATGCTCAAGAGTTTCTTCATCCATTCCACAGGCTCGACACAGTGCTGAATCCACCAGGTTGAAACAGTGGAGATATTGGTTTGTGGCTCGAGCTGCGAAGGAGGCAACCTCGCGAGGGATTCCCTTGAAGTTCGCCGAGTCACCAGGCTAGGGCTGAAGTAGGTGTAGCGACCTTCCAACCCTACTTCCTGCACAGCGGTTGATTCATTCCATTTTCAACTCCTGCACTTCGGATTTTACGGTCACAACTGGAACGACAGGCTCCTGTACAAATCCTGGCCGCTAGGAGGTAGCTGGAGTGACAATGACGATGGAGGGCAGTGGCGTAGCCCCCCCCCCCCCAAAAAATGAGCAAAACCGCTTCTTTAAGATATTTCGGTAAAAAATTCTCCAGAGAGAGTCCCCCATTTCCAGTTTTAATGATAAATTTATGGTCTGCAAGTTCAAAACTGTTATGCTGACAAACTATTTCAGGCCTATCTTATAAAAAACATTCACTGAGATAGCCCCCGGGCCCCTCTTATTACCTGTAATATTCTCAACATGTAAAATATAAACATAAATGCTTTGAAAGTGTGTAAATTCCACTATTTCGAGCTTATTCTTTTTCAAAATAATTCTCCCGGGGGAGACCCCCGGGCCCCCCGTTCTCTAGGGTATAATATGTGAAAACCTCACTAATTTGGGCCCATTTATCTTTTTTTTCTCTGGGGGATGAGTCTTGGGGTCGTAATGCCCCCCCCCCCCCAGAAATTTTGGTTATTTACGCCAATGCACCCCATTCGAAAACCTATCGGAAGCAGGCAAACTTTATGCATTGATGTTGCACGAAAACTAGATCCCCACCCGAAATAAATTCTGGCTACGCCACTGGTGGAGGGACTGCCTGAAACGTGGGCATTACGTTGGACGGATGAATTTCGCATAGCCTACCGCTTTCCTATGAAAAGCGGGAAAACTCAATCTTTCCATCATCATTCAAATGCAACTTATCACGATTATTAAAGAGCTCTTTCTTAATCTGATAGGTTCCATTTGATGAGATCAGGAAGGGAATATACGTCCGAGAATATAGAACATTGTTTCCGTAGCGCCTACAGAGTTGACAAAGTAAAACATTACTCGTGCGTATTTTCTCTCGCAATTCTTCGTCGAATCTTGGCAAAATCGAGGACACTACAATGGAACAGCGCTCAATAACATGGAGCCGGTCCAGCAATTTCCGCATTTCGGCCACAAACTCCTCGGGCGTTTGACGGGTATTGATGTTCCGGGCTCCAATGTTATTGGTCCCAAAGTGCACAATAACGATCACATACTTTAAACTCGATTCTACCACCATCCGACAAATTTTCATGGTTGTCAATCGATTGAGCTTTGCGCCACTCCAGGGCACTACTTCAGCGACTCGTCCGTCCAATTTAACCCCACGGACCATAGAGTCCCCCACAACGATTATTCTAGGCTTACACTTCCTCGCCATTGTCTGAAACAGAATGGAAATGCGCTCATTATGATCTTTTTAAACATGTCAGTGTGTTTTAATTTTATAACATGTTAAGCCAAAAGAGACCTTAAATGACCTATCTTATTACTTTAAATGGCTGATAAACATAGTAGTTTCCTTACTAACTATTATGTAAAACTTGCCGTCATTCATTGTTAAATCACATCATCTTCGCAATAGCATTGTAGGCCCTCGGTGCTAATTTATAAAAAGCAACAGCTAGTGCTTTTTGCTTGTTATTCCATCTTCTGCCCTTGCCTGGTCTGCCTCTGTTGTGCAGTTCTCCTTCGACAATATGGAATGCTAGAGGAGATAGCTTGTCTTGAAGGGCTTCATTGACTTGCACCTCCAGATCTTTCAATTTATCCTTCAAACCAGCGGCCTCAGCGCACTTACGTATGTACCCAGTTCGAAAAGCCCGAGCCATTTCTCCAAGCTTAGCCCGTCGTGGGGTAAGGTCTTTCTTCATCAATCCCAACTGTAATGGGTTCAGCTTTTTGTTTTCTAATAGGCGACGTCTCTTCGGTGGACTAGGGATGAAAAGTTTACGCTGGGCTTTCAGTTTCGATGTCTTGCATTGATTGGTATCCATGGATCTAGCTTGCTGTGCGATAACTCCGTCTCCATGGTCATCCGTATAATGTACGGAAAAGTTCTCGCCAGCAGAGGCAAACGAATTCTGTTCTTCGGCATTGGAGACTGTCATTGGCGTCCTTTCCATTTCATGTGAAGTTACTTCCCAACCCATAGGTGTGCTCTCATGCTGAACGAGAACTCCGTCACCTTGGACATCCGTATAACATACGGAATCAGGATCAGAGAAGTTCTCGCCAACAGAGGCGAATGAATGCTGTTCTTCGCCATTGGAGACTATCTTCGGCGTCCTTTCCATTTCGTAAGAAGAAACTTCACAATCCATAGCTGTGCGCTGATACTGGGCAATCACCCCATCATCTTCTGCATCCGGTTCGAGTTGTACTGAGCCAGCAGGAGAAACAGAACTATTGGGAAGGGTATTGGGGCATGATGTGCGAGTAGGCTCTGGGGTTGTACATAAGAATTCATGGGAAAGAAAAACAGGTGAATTATTTGCTTCGCGGCTGCAACTAGCAGGTGGACTTGGATAGGTACGGGAAGACTCATCTGACCCGACTATGAGAATCCTCACAGGCAAGTTAATTCGGGGAATCGAGCCACGAATCAGCCTTTTCGTAAAGTGGAGATCACGATACTGAGAGTCAGCGAAGTGTCTACCACAAATGGAGGCTCGTTTGAATTTTTCACCGTAGTTAATCGGTTTCCCTGCCAGCAGCGACCAAACCTCTTTGAGATCTTTATTAGGAGGAAACATATGCATGGATACACCGCATTTCGATTTCTGTGAACAGAATTCTACGCAACACCTAAGACTCATCTCTACCGGTTTTAATAAAATAAATAACTGAAATAGTTGAAAAAATTAAAATACTTATCTGTTGTCAATTACAGTCAATATTTTCTCACCAGTTCAAGTGCTCCAGTGTCCAGGTGGCTCCTGCACATAAAAATAGTTTAGTTAGGCCTCCTGATCATGGCGATTATAATAAAGGGGTTATTATAATTCCCAGATATTAAAAATGTAAACAAGAGAATTTTTAAATCATAGTGCTATTCAAAATTTGTATGTTTACAGTTTTAATCACAGGAGTAAGTTCATGGCAATCGCTATGATCAGTCTGTAGGTGGAATGACTTTAAAAGGTGTGTTCAATTAGTGCCACATAGGCTACTATTTCTTCTTGTAATTGAACATTTTATTTACCTTACAAAACCTTATTTTTGCCTCCACAGTCAATATTTCATTACAATTCAGAATATGTTAAAATGTTAGTGGAATAAGGTCACTGTCAACACACAAGTTAGGTTGTATATGCCAGCTACATTAAGGTGCAATTTGTGTATCAAGTTATTGTGTAGATTAAAATGCAATTGTAACGTAATTTGCCTTTTTCAAACAGTTACTAATAAGATCTTGCACATGGTCAAAACTGACTCGTAAGTGTCCAACTAAACGTGATTAAATTATTGTAGGTCACACATTTCACATTTTTTTGTTAACTAGGCATATATGGTTGTGCTAACATCTTACGGGCATATCTCATAGCACTGACAAGAGATCTATCAAAGTGAGTGCGTAGGTTTTAAAAATTTGAATTTAAAAAATTGTAATTTACCAAATGTACCTTTTACTATTTTTCCTTCTCACTTGAACACTTCACAAACAAGGAATGAATGATGAATTAAACAAATTTTAGTTGTTTTGCTACACAAATGAGTTGCACATGCTATCGATTTTCCATTTTGAAAATTAAAACCATGTAATATATGTAAGGTGTTGGATGGTATACAACTGAAAATGTTTAAAAAAAACAGGCACATGAAATATGTTTACTCACCTCACTTCCCGTCGTAGTTCAATTTGATATTGGCTCACAAACTTATTAAAATTTATAAAATTATTAAAGGCCGCTGTGTGTTGTCCAGTCCAATGTCGGAAATCGGAATGTCCGTTGTTTTCATAGAAATATATTAACTAGAACGGCGGGAGGCATAGTAACCCTTACGGGGCGCCCCTTTATCATAAGCCAAATATCAGAGATAAGTATCAACGTTAAATATGTCGAAGTCTTACACATTGCAGAACGGATATCTGACTCGGTCTCAACCCTGTACTTAGCTTATAGAGGCTACACTAGCCGCCATGTTGACAAGGATCTGCAGCCACGGGATGTTTGTAGTAAATCACAAACAGGTGTTACCAACATAAAATTAAAAAAAATTACAATTTCGCGGTTGGCTATCGTGTGTTGGGATCAGGGCCAAATGGCCAATCAGAACAGTTCCCGCGTATAACAAAAACCTCCATTGAAGTTAAACGCCCCTGGTTTACACTTTACAGCCGTGAGCCGTCGGCTCAGGGTCATCTTTGTTTTGCCAGATAGTGTCACTAGAATTAACTATTTATTAGCAGAACATTATTAATGTTTTTGTTAAATATTTTTATATTGCCTCTATTATTTTTAAATAATATACATTTCATTTAAACTAGAAACTTAAATAGTTAAGAAAAATATTAGTTTTTTTTTCTTCATATTTTCATCTGTGGTCTGTCCGAAATTTTTCCTACGTATTATATCCTCTTAATGAAAAATATACAATAATGTAAATAAAGCCAAGTTCCCTCAACTTGCACACTTACCGTAGGAATGTGTGCACCGTTCTTTTTACATACCATCGAAAATCCAGTTTTTTGATAGATAGTTAAATTTTAAAAAGAGTTACAAGTATTTGAGTTTCTGACGTTTTCAATTACCTATAACTTTACCAAGTCGTGTTGGAACATTGTGAATAGGAAGGTGAGGGCGTTGGATATGAGACTGGGCTGGTAGTGACTGCGGTCACAGTTCCTTCCACTGAGTATTGTGCCAATGGCCTGTCACTGTCAGCGACATCTGAGTGAAAGCTGCGAAATGCGCGCGGCATTATTCTATAAAGTTTCCGTTCCATTTGAAGTTGTGTAATTTTAAAAGCGGTAGCTTCAACTGTAAACTATTTCATTCATCTGCTACAGGCATAGCACCAATAGAATATCAGAGAATGATATTGTAAATAAATAAACCTCAATGAATGTATGGGAATTAAAGCGAGTTAAAATTAAAACACGATTTACGTGTGTTCTGAAATTAATTGTAGCCGTAATAATATTGCTTATTGGAGTTAGGGCAGTACAGCAATTTATTGGCTTTGACCTGCTCGACAATACTTCTCCAGTCGTCTCACTTATCTCGGTTTTGCACGGCGCTCCGCCATCTACGATCTCCCAACTCGCGGAGGTCGGTTTTTAATTCTTCCTTCCCGTGGTTTCATCCTGCAGTCATCTTCCAGTCATGCTTGCTTTGTACACTTACGAGTAGTTCAGCTTCTGTCGAGATACGCTGTTCCTTAGGTCATGCTTCTTCTTCTTCTGGCGAACAACCCTCATGGGTTGGCTTGCAGCATTTTGCTCCGGCTCTTCCACTCCGATCTTTCCTCTGCCAGCCTCTTCGAAATGTGGTGCTACCGGAAAATATTAAAAATAACGTGGACTGACCGGATAACCAATGAGGAAGTGCTGCAACGCATGGGGGAAGAATGAAAACTGAGGGCATCCATCGCCAAGAGGAGAGCCAACTGGATTGGACACACACTACGCCATGATGGGCTACTTCACACGATCCTGGAAGGGCACATGTATGGAGGTGCCGCGGTAGGCCGCCCCCGTAATGAGTACCTGGACCAGCTGCTCAGGGACTTCAACTGTACTACGTATGGACAACTGAAGAGGCTTAGGTCATGCATATGCTGCAAACACTGAACCAACTCCTGGTTTGTCTTCGGGACTCAGTCTCTGCCCCTCAACAACCGCCTAACGCACTTGCAATTCTAGTCAAACCTGTGTTTGAATAGATTTCAGATATTTGGCTCTATTCGGGTCTGCACAGTCTGGACCACTAATCATAGCTAAAGATAGCGCATTGTCTTGTTAGATTGTTTTCTTGCCATATTTACTGGTTATCGAGAGTTTCAACAGGGAGCGCTGTGTTTCGTCAAGTTAATGCCAATGTCCATAGCGTCTTCTTTAAATGTCAACTTCTATCGAAGATTGGCTGTCATCATGGCAATTTGGACCTTGGAGACTGCTGCTGTGAATAAGGAAGTCTTGCCAAACCACTGCATCAGGTTTTTCCACCTGTATGCTCTTCTTCTCCCGCGAGCCCTCTGTCCTATCTTGTCTTGGATTATTACATGCAGAAGACGATACTTTATGTTCCTCATCACATGGCCGAAGTATGTCAGTTTCTTTGGCTTCTGTATCGATTGGCCTCAGAAACACAGCATTAGGGGCACGATCTTCTGGATATGCGGGGCAGCATTCGTCTGAATTACCCCATTTCAAATGCACTGATTCTGTTCATAGCTTGTGTCAAAGTCCATCCCTTCATACCATATAGAACGTTAGAGCCAACGCGTAGCTGATATAAAGGTTTATCGGCCGTTATTCGAAGTGGGCCCTAAAGTCACTATTTTGGAACCTAAGTCGCCGGTGAAAATGAGGTTCAGCTAGTATTAGTCACACATTTACGGCCAGTAAAATGGAATAATAGCCAAATGTTAACGATACGAACAAATGGGTTTTCTCTAATGGAGCCTCGAACTGTTCCGTCCCAACCTATGAGATATCGTATCAATTTTCCCATTTTCTCCTGAACGATTTGCTATGTTTGTCTCTAATTACTCGCTTTCTGTGTTGTTCAGAGGAATCTGACCATAGATATTGGCCAACCCTGGATCACCTCAAAATCTCCTAGTTTATATTTTTGTATTAATTTTTGCAATTTAATGCGTTAAGAGACAATCGGAGGGGCAATGCGTTGTAAGTGTAAACATCAAATAATTACATCTTAAATAAATACATATATTTTATATATATTATATATATTTCTGTTGAATTATACAATCAAGTAATCAACAAGTAATTGACAAGAAAGTTTAAAGTAAAATCGTCAAAATCAGGTAGTTCTGTTATTGTCATTGTGCTAGTGCCTCAGTGACTGTGCAGAAAACTTTCTCTACGAGGTGGTCTCTAAGCAATTTATGAGAAATCCATGGTAGAGTCGTCGAAAATATTTGGACAAACAAAAGACATTTTTCTGGGTATTGAGAGACGTACTTTCATACATACAACATCGGATCGAAAAATGCCGCTTTCTGCTTGTAATAATCCAAGGGAAGATAGAAGGACTGAGGGCTCCCAGTAGAAGAAAACCAGCGGCCGTGGTTTGGTATGAGCACGACTTCCCTTTTCAGAGCAGCCGTCTCCAAGGCCAATTTGCCTAGATGATCGCCCAAAGAAGTTCAGTACATCTTCCGGAGACTTTTCTAGCGATGGTGGGACCTTGCCATATTATGTTATCAATCAATCAATCAATCAATCAAAATTTATTTCCAAAATAAAAAATTTTACAGTTTTTTGTCACTTCCCTATGGGCTAGGCCCATAGGCAGAAACCCCAGACTAGGATACATGTTCGTGTTTTAAAACCATTTGCTGGTCATTCCATTATGATTGGAATGGGTGTGGTGTGACACAAGATGCGGCGAAGCCTTTTATTCTATACATTAGAGGCTCTTGACTTTGTCATCTGATAACAAAATCTCTGGCTTTGTTTGCAGATCGTATAGTGTATCGTATAACTTTTGTATTCGACTTCTCTCATCATCCGTCCTTTCTCAAACCCCATTCATACTCTGTCCGATCCTGTGAGACTTGGGTCTTTCAAATCAAATGTATTTATAATTCTATCAAAGTAAAGTTGAGTGTAAGGGAGGGCTTAATAGCCCTAACTCCGCTAGGTTGGCTTAGTAATAGAAACAATAAGAAGTCCTTATTTATTTATTCATTTATTTAAAGTACAGGATAAATATCAGGACATGTAGAGTAGTGGTACGGACTCAGACTTTCACCCGAAAGGTTGTTGGTTCGAGTCCTACACTTCCTACATTTTCTGGCCATGCTTCGAAGGGCATGTAAAGCAGGCGGTCCCGGGCCTTCCTAGTTGAGTGTAAGAGAGGGCTTTATAACCCTAACTCCGCTAGGTTGGCTTAGTAATATAACAAAAAAGTCCATATTTATTTATTTATTTGTTTAATATCGTCAATTCCCTACCCCTAATGTTCGTAAGAATGTGCTTGGGGAGGGAACATACCATACTAGACTAAATTCAATAGCATGTATGCCTCAAATGGATACCATTGCAAAGGGTCATTCCTGGTTTATTTCTGGTGTAGATACAGAAAGTATATGGAACATTGGTCACAGCGTTTTTTTTTTTTGTTTTTTAAACTTTTTATGAACGCAGGCCTACTTACATGGGTCCCTTATCCAATGCCAACGACCCCTTGGATTCCCCTTGGAATTATTTATATTGTTTCTGTATGAATTGTTGGCCATTGGCAAACTGTTATACGTTCTCGATGTCAACCTACACCGGCTACAGAAGACTATTTCATGCACGATATCATAGGGGGTTTTACCTTTTTGGACTGTCTGCATGCACTTTATGCATTGCGCGAAATTTTAGTCTTTAAATGTTAGTTAGTTTGTTCATTAAATAATTACCGGCCAAAAATTAAAAATTCCCTATGGCAATATGAGTGAATGGATAAATAAATGAATGGATAATTATATGGAACACAAAACAATACAATTATGACTAAACTAAAAAAAATCTAACATTTAACTTAAATAACTAACAACAATAAAAATAAAATTTACAAAACGAAATAAAATTAGCCCATTGTAAGACTGCAAGGTTGTACATGAAGTAGTCCTCTACGACTTCCATAGGTCAAATCTTTATAACTTACGTAGTAAATAAAATAAAAAAATAACAACAGCCTAATCCAGGGTAAACCAATTCCACATTCTCTAAACCTCTATGCTACGAAGCTGGCTATACGATTTGGTTGGCAAATTTAAAATTTAAATTGATTCAAAATTAATTGTGTCTGACACCAACATAACTTTATTTTGGCCAACAAGGAATTGTTTTGACGTTAATATTACGTAAATCCCGTGGCGTTGGCTGCTTGTCATAATCGGGGCCGTTGACAACTGGGCGTCTATTGTTAGTTTTAGAGATGAAAAAAAAATTGTTTGAAAGTTTGTTATACAATTTATTGATGTATTTCCGGTGTCTGGTAATGATTTTGTTGCTAATTTTAGCACATCTGCGCGTATTTCGCTGAGGAATGTTTGAAATTCTTTCGGGCTTAGATTGTTTTATCGTCTTTCTTGTATTTTGCTCTGTGTGGTGACTAGATTGCTGAAGGAAAAGAAGAGTACGTGTATGTTGGGGGGGGGGGGGTGGTAGTAGGCTTGTGCTTACTCCTATGTTTAAAAAGTAGGATAGAAAAGTTTTAGGGGATGAAGGCTGGTTTTACAATTTTTTGTTCTGCCTGGGCTGTTATCTTTTTGCCACCTTGCCCATTCATGTGATATACGGTAGAGCTTGTATATTTGTTGAGTAGCCGAGGAACTCTCTTGAGGAATGCGAATAACGTGTTCCATTTGGATTTCTCAACATAACGTGTGAAAAGGTGGACGAAATTGAGCAATAAATCGCTGTCCCCGGAATGTGTCGGCGCTATATCAAACCAGGGCAAATGGTCGGGGACGTGTCGTCGCTATATCAAACTAGAGTTAATGGTCGTGAAAGCTCGATGAACGGAATTTGATTGAGGATGGGGTGTAAACGTTGTAAATCTGTGCCTCATGAGTCGGAAACCAGTTTTTCAGGAATTCGAGCAATGTCTGGACGTCAGCGACCGACTGCAGTGATATCTGAACTGACGACTGTAAATAATTATATTAATAACAATATAGGCCTATGTATATTTTTATACTTCGTCGTTTACAATTTTTGTCATATCTGCGCTCCCTCGTGCCTTGAGGCGTGTGAGGGTCACGCATTATCTTGGGCAGTTATTAGATCATATTCTGGTTTATTGTAGATGTGCTTGGAGTGTATGTTGAATGTTGACATATATTTTTATTGCTATATAAAGCAGACAGTGACCAGGGCTGAACTGCAGGCTACTAGTGGGGTCACAGGTGGGGGATAGTGAACGGCCATCAGATATGATGGTTAGCTGCGAATAAGATGAATAAGCAGTCCCCGATCAAGCAGTACCGAGTGGGGTCCGGTTAAAGATCCCCCACCTAGCTCCTTGGAGCTAGGGCATGGGCGCCCTTTTGTCCATGGGAGAGAAAAAGCTCCCTAAAGGCGGAAGAATTCAACAGAGGAGTCAACGGCATAAGGATGCAGAAGGTAACGGGAAACCACTGCATTAAAGGTCCTTCGGGGCATCCCTTGTACAATCATCATGAGCGAAAAGTTTAAAACTAAATGATCGCCAATCTTCAACGTTGAAGGGGCACGAGAAGAAGAAGAAGTGACCATAAGGGTAGAGGGAGTGTTTCGTATGCATCAGATCTAGTGTTTCGGATATGTGAATACACCTGCGATTTGGGATTAACGTAAGGCGGCCATTGCTCCGGCGAATTTACTTCATTTGTGATTTTGTCATTTACGTTTGTTTTGTTTTCAGGAGACTATTATGTAGATCCTTAACTTATCTATTATAAATTAAGTTATAATATGGTAGAGACTTATTAATGACGTCTGCTACCATATTATAACTTAATTTATAATAGATAAGTTAAGTATCTACATAATAGTCTCCTTAAAACAAAACAAACGTAAATGACAAAATCACAAATGAAGTAAATTCGCCGGTGGAATGGCCGTCTAACATCGGGGCTTATTCAATTTTTTTTTAGTGCAAAATGCGCGGGAAATTCAAATTGATAAATTAATAATATATTATATTTTAACACCGTCACGTCATACCTTACTAATGCGGTAATAATAAAATAAACCCCGGTGTTACGTTAATCCCAAATCGCCGTCAGCAATCGATTGGAGTGATATCGGAGCTGACTGTAAATATGTCTGGCCCCTTTTAGTGCTGGTGTCAATATAGAATTATGCTAATAGTATGGAGTAACTCGTATACAACTAACTTCAAACAGGTCGTAAAAACATTGCTGAAAACCAAATTACCCGAAACATTAAACCGAAAACATGCCTCTACCATGCCCCCGTCCTTCCTTCCTTCCTTCCCATTATAACAATTTCATTTTCATTTGTTACATTTTTACTTTTTTGCTTTCCAATTTATACGTAGTATAAGGAAAGCTTTGTGACGGTCGAAATTTTCGATTCCGAGATTTCAACGGATTTACACGTTTTGAGGTCCCAGGAACCCAAAAAAGTGGTTTTTACGAAATGTCTGTCTGTCTGTCGTTCTGTCTGTCTGTCTGTCTGTGCGTCGATTTCCGGGCTAACTACTCGGTCGATCTTGATGAAATTCGGCATGTAGGTTCACAAAAATCATACCTCGGAACAATTTTTTTATTTGGGGGGGTTTTATTCACAAAAAACTCCAAAAAAACGTCTAAAAAAATTATTTCTAAAAAACGGCTCCAACGATTTCTTTTAAATTCACATATATTGTAGTCGTTGTTAATGTTGACAAAATGCAGGGGTCGCTTGCCCCTTGATAGGTTGCTTTTGGGGGTAAAAAAATAAAAATAACTAAATTTTAATGAAAAATGACTAAAAAAATAATTTTTCTGCGAAACCTTTCTATCGATGATTTCTACCTTCAGGCATGTTTTAGGTGTTAAATTGAGTAACGAAACCGGACAGGTTGGTTTCCCAGAAAAGTATTTGGTTTTGTAAAAAAAAATGTTTTTTTGAAAAAATGATAGAAAATTCACGCTCAAATGCATTGCGTGCGCTGCTAGTATTGCTGTGTGGTAATGTGTTGGTCTGACCTATCTAGGATTTACCTCACCTCCAGTGACGTCAGGTGGAAACCCCCCCGAGATATCGGAAATTTAACCATAGGAAAATTATTTACCATGAAATTACTCATTTTCTCTATCTACTAATGTTGATAAATTGGAAAGCATGTTCGAGTAAACTCGGACCGGTTTTTTAAATGTACTTTTATCTATAGTAATTTGACTGTATACTTACAAGTATGTTCAACCATTTGTAGAAGACAGGCGTAAAAACCGCGCACGGATTGTTACAAGTTTTTATTTACTTAGTAAGTTTTAAGGATTTTTTTTTAAATATATTGAGGTTACCTCACTTCCGGTGACGTCAGATGGAACCCCCCCCCCTCCCCCGAGGGATAAAATTTAACCATAGGGAAATTATTTACTGTAAAATAATGAAATTACACAGTATGTCTATCTATTAATTTATAAATTGGAAGGTATGTTCGAGTAAACTTGGACCGGTTCTTTATTATTTATTTATATTTATAAATATATTCCTTCGGCACAGGGGCGTACCGGCCGAAGAAGAAAACGAATAATATAGGGATAACATGCCGGCCGCCATACCAAGTTGAATCCAGCGGACCAGAGCAGGTTCAAAGCTGCAGATAAATTGGTCGTGTGCACAGTGCCGGTAGGGAAACATGGTAGGACTTGTCCTGGTCACCTCCGAACTAATCGTGTGACTTCACTGTGTTTCCCAAGTGGTTCGGAATCCACTATAATCAGGAGGTCCACTGGAGTCCTATGGGCCCACACCGTGTGGCCTGGGACTGTGTCAAACCATAGGGATAACATTATTTTGCTATTACTGCTAATGTGTAGCCCATTGACTGAATAGTTGACTGTGGCTTTCGGGGCGGCCGTGACGTCAGACATGACGTGATATGTTGTATGGACGCCAAGTTGTTGAAAAACGGCGGCCAACTTGTAGAGCCATGTGGCTGTCTTAGTCATTTTGCGTTCTCTCCAACGGCATCAACAGCAGGCAACAATCGCATTTAATGTTGCGCTGTTGCCCCCCCCCCTCCCGCGCTCTCTCTCCTTGTCATCCTCTTCTTTGAAATTCGTCATTATTTTTGTTTGCGTCTGATGCCTGTTATTTTCGTTTTTCTTCCTCTATTTCGTCATTGGAGATGATTTCTATATATTGTGTGGGCCTCAATTGGGCGTTTCTGGGAAATGATGACTTGTTTTTCTCATTGAGAATTTTGTAAAGTCTTCTTCTTCCTCGCCGCTATGGCTCGGGGTGGGTATTTCGCACCACCTCCAGACTCCAGACTCTCCAGACTTCCTGGTTCTTAGTCGTCCCCTGCCAAACCGCTACTGACATCGTTGACAGGTCAATTGCCGCAATGTCTCTCCAACAGTAGGGGGAACTGGCTGTAGCACTAATCTGACATTGGGTAGCTTCTACAGGAACGAGATGGTAGAAGTTTTCTTTTACTGCGCCTTATCTTCATGGAGGGTCAGCGCACGACAGTAGTGTTTCCACACAGTCCTGTTCTGTGCGTCCTCGGTTGAAAGGACCTTCTCATACCTCCGGCGATCTTTCTTCTCAGTGTAACTTTCGGCCTTCCCTCTTCCTTGTATCTCCCTGATCATTACGTGTGCCTACCAGTTCAGCCCCTTTTCTCTCAGTTTCTCCTGTGCGTCACGGGTTCTCATCTCATGACTAATAGGAAAGTAGAAAATGCTCGCAAAAGTAAACAAAAAATAACAAAAACTTAGAGTTTTAGAAAAACTGTTACAACAACCCAAATTAGTAAAACCCAAATAATCGTTAAGAAATTAACTTTGTCTAAGAAACCCACTTGTGTTGCAAAAGTTCAAGTATTTAGAGAGTTGAAGCTGACATATGTCTTGGACCCTTTGAACAGCATAATTATTGGGATTACAGCAGTGTATCCCAATATTATTCATACTAAGGCGTTTATTCCACCTACGTCAATAGTCAATAGTAAATGTGGTATTGACGTAGGTGGAACAAGCGCCTGAGGCCATTGCCAATTAATAAACTGTTGAAAAACAGCAGCTTAACCTTGTTAGCAAAGTCAGTTGTCCTTCAACGGCAAGTCAATCAGATCGACCTGGTTAATGTAGGCACAGAGCCCAAGACAGTCAAAAGAGCTGGACAGTGGCCAACCACGTGTTCCGCGATTTTCTTGGATTCATAAGAGTAGAGTAGAAAGGGGGTTTCTGGCGCTTACCCCACCCCCCGTCGAGCTACCCCACCCCCCGTCGTGCTACCCCTCGTGGGTGGTCTGATTTTTTTTTTTTTTTTTTTTTTTTTTTTTCCACCCCCCGTCATGCTACCCCTCGTGGGTGGTCTAATTTTTTTTTTATTAATTAATTATTATTAATTTATATTATAATTATAATTATTATTATATTATTATTAATTATATTATAATTTATATTAATTAATATTATTAATAATTTTTTAATTAATTTTTTTTTTTTTTTTTTTTTTTTTTTTTTTTTTTTTTTTTTTTTTTTTTTTTTTTTTTTTTTTTTTTTTTTTTTTAATGGTGTAATTGAATTAAAACATTTCTTTCTTCTTCTTCTTTCTTCTTCGTGGGTGGTCTTTGTACCCCGCCGTGCTTATCCCGTTGTCTATCTATCTCTGTACCAGGTGGGTGGTCTATGACGCACCCCCCCCCCCTCCCCGTAGTACAGCGTACATCTAGAATGTTCCAAATGTGTCGTTACAAAAGGCATCGCCTTGGGTTGAGGAGCTTAGTTGAAGCCAAACCTTCATTCAAGACTCAAGTAATACCACTTTATAAGTAAAATTGTATAATCTTACAACATGACATCTCTATTCAATAAAGTTAATGCCATCAACCAAGTAGCCGGGCCTACCATACCAATGCGAAAACTAGTGATTGGAGTTAAATACCTAATATTGAAAATAGTGCAAATCGAAAAAACAGAATATGGACCAGCTGTAAAAGTCATACTGCGAGGATTGGAAAAAGAAGTCGTGGAATGTTTTGTGCCTCAACAATATCTGCCAGCCTTTCAACAAAGTGAAGTTACTCCAGGAGCTGAGATGTATCTTATCGTTTCAAGCCATCGGGGAAAAAATAGTGTCAACCTACAGATCATAGAATGAATATTTCATGATGTATTATTATTGTAAACTACAGAAATAATGTAAATATATGAATAATTTCTATATATATTTTTGTTCTTGTTTTATTAATTTCATAACTAGTTTTAAGCTTACAGTTAGATGATGATGAGTATTAAAAACTAATGTTTGAAAGAAACAAGCTATTGCTTCAGTCATAATCGAGTACTTGAACGGTGAAGGGTTATTATAATCATAGACTATGAAATGATGTAAATCAAATAATTAAACGAGTACATTAGCTAATTTTAATAAATCTATCCGAAGCATAGGTTTATGGGAAGTATTGATTTGGTAAATAGTTAACCGTGTGCAGGTTCAAACCTGTTGTGAATCACCAGGTGCATATAACTCTGTACAGCCGTCTAATGGTTCAAACAAACAAGCCATTAATAAATCTACCCCTCGCGGACAGTCCATTGTAAGCTAAAGTGATTTTTGTTTTCGTAAATCTATCCAACACTTAGGTTGAAGGGAAGTATTGATTTGGTAAACAAATAACAGGGTGCAGGTTCAAACCTGTTGTGAATCACCAGGTGCATATAACTCTGTACAGCCGTCTTATGGCTCAAACAAACAAGCCATTGATAAGTCTACCCCTCGCTGACAGTCCATTGTAAGCTAAAGTGATTTTTGTTTTTGCATTAGTTGCAATCGATCGTTAGAAAATGAATGGTGTCTTAACAACATATTATCCGCTTCGTGATGGACAATCTATCCCTGTACCCTTACCATCTATCCTTAGTGGGTGGTCGTCGCTACAAAAGGCATCGCCTTGGGTTGAGGAGCTTAGTTGAAACCGAACCTTCATTCGCGTAGTACCACTTCATTGTAGTGAATTTGTGTAATCGTACAGCATGGAATCGAAGAAAAGGAAACTGAACGCGAGGGAATATGTGTGTAGAATATGTGCTGTGAGTTTCACACTAAATTGTCATTTGAAAAGGCATGCTATAAACAAACATGGAGTTAGTATTATACCGTGCAAAAAATGTAAAGCTACATTCACATGCAGAGAGGACCTATCTCATCATATATTGCAGCGGCATACATCAGCTAATCGCGGGAAGGAAACTGAACAAATCACCCCAAAACTGACATCTGCTGGGAATGGAGAGGACTGCAAGGCATGCGGGGGCAAAATCAACAACTCCAGTCCACTTACAGTTCTGTGTAAAGAATGTTCATCTATCTTTTCGTGTAAGTATGAGAATCCTGTATCTGTTAAAACCCTTGAGTGTAAATATATTTGTGAATTCTGTTCGGTCCCTTTTGCTCGGAAGTATAGTTTGAAAGTCCACATATTAAGCATACATATTATTAATTGTTTGAATTGCAAGAAATTGTTTATGAGGGAAGATTTTACTAATCATAAGAATAATTGCACAATTATGAGCGGGGGAGCACTATCCAACGAGGAGAACTTTTTATGCAAAACATCTATAGCTCTAGATGGTGTAGTAAAACAATACAATTATAAAAACATAACCATACATGATCCCGTTGTATATTTAAATAATATGGAAGGTGAGGTTGATTCTATTACAACTGAAAACATTAAACTTTTTAATGCAATTAAATGGTATGTAGCCTTACACATTAAATTTGAACGCGGACCCGACAATAATAAAAACTATACTGAAGCATGGTTTCATGCTAAAAACGAACAACTTTTCCTCACTGATGACTCCACAATAAAATATCAACAAATGATTGAACAAATTTTAGTAAAAATAGATAAATTTCAAGCAATGGGAAGCGGGTGGGTGTTGAAATCTTTAAAACGTTTTGTTATTTTTATTGCTGAATATAATCCATGCAGTGGTAGTAGTTACATCCCTTTACCCAAAAAAAATCTATAACACTAAAGCAGTAATCAATATTAAAAATGACGATCTCAAATGTTTTATATGGTCAATTTTAGCATACTTACATCCAGTAAGTCGGGATGCTCAGCGGGTTTATAATTATAAAAAGTATGAAAAAGAGTTAGATATGAGTGGTATAACTTACCCAGTATCTTTGCAAGTCATTTCAAAATTTGAAAAAAATAATAATATTGGAGTAAATGTGTTTGGTTATGATCACAGACTGTACCCATTATATTTATCACAAAGTCACCATTATAATAAGCAGGTGGATCTGCTTTACATAACGGAAGACGAAAATTCACATTATTGTCTTATTAAAAATTTCAACAAACTTAATTTCTCAATCACTAAACATAAGGAACAAAAGTTTTATTGTCGTTGGTGCATACACGCCTTTAGTAGTGCTGAACGCTTACATGAACATAAGCCACTCTGCTCAAGACATGATCCTCAAAAAACCACATTTCCAATTAAGGAGAAAAGCACTATGAAATTTGATAAGGCACAATATATGATCCCTGTAGCATATAGAATATATGCCGATTTCGAGAGCATTCTCAGTCCCGTTGAAGGGACTATTTGTAACACTGAAAAATTATCTGCACATATACCATCAGGGTTTTGTTATGTTGTTGTAGATATCAATGGGAATAAGTTTAAAGAACCGGTAGTTTACAGGGGAGCCAATGCTGTTGATGTGTTTTTGAAATCGTTATTAAATGTTAAGGATGAAATTTTAAACATTTATAAAAATATTAAAGCAGTAATTATGACTGATAAGGATAGAGAAAATTTTAAAAACTCTGTCATTTGTAATGTTTGTCAAAAACCACTAGGAAATGATCGTGTAATAGACCACTGTCATATAACGGGAAAATATAGACAAGCATTACATAATGTTTGTAATATGAGCAATTTTCGAACTCCAAAACATATCCCCGTTTTTATGCATAACTTAAAACGTTATGATGGTCATCTTATCATGGAAGGGGTTGGGAAACTAAAAAATATGAAAATTACTTGTATAGCTAAAACTATGGAGGAATATATAGCCTTTAGTATTGGAGAGTTACGCTTTTTAGACACTTATCAATTTATGGCCTCCTCTTTAGATTCATTAGTTAAAAATCTTGTTGATGCGGATAAAAATAAATTTAAAATTATGAAAACATGTTTTGTGGGTGAAAAATTAGACTTGATGTTGAGGAAGGGTGTCTTCCCCTATGAATATATAACGCACGAATCAAAATTTAATGAGGAACACTTACCTCCAATTGATGCATTTTTTAGTCAATTAACTCAAGAGGGGATTTCACAAGAAAAATATGAACATGCTCAAAAGGTGTGGAATGCTTTTAGTATAAAGAATTTAGGAGAATACCAAGACTTGTATGTATTAACAGACACCCTTCTCCTTTGCGATGTTTTTGAAGCCTTTAGAGCCTTATGTTTTGAAAACGATAACCTCGAAATTTGTCACATGTACACAGCACCAGGGCTAGCTCTTCAGAGCTGTCTGAAAATGACAGGAGTAGAACTTGAGCTATTGAGCGAACCTGATATGTATTTGTTTTGTGAGGCTGGGATTCGCGGGGGTATAAGTATGATTTCAAAAAGATTTGCGGAAAGCAACAATAAATACTTAAAAAAATTTGACTCAGATAAGCCATCCAAATTTATAGTATATTGGGATTGCACTAACTTATACGGACATGCGATGCGTCAATTTTTACCTATTAGTGGGTTTCGCTGGATGGAGGAGGAAGAAATCAAAAACTTTAATGTAATGCTCGCACCTGATGAGGGCGATGATGGGTTCATATTACAGGTGGACATGGAATATCCACAAAAATTACATGATTTACATAATGAATACCCACTAGCAGCTGAACATTGTGTTGTAACATCAGACATGATTTCCCCCTATTGTAAGGAATTTCTCGCTGAAAATGATATATCTTTAACATCCAACATCTCAAAGCTTATTCCCAACTTAAACGATAAACACAACTATATAATACATTATCGAAATTTGAAGCAATGTTTAGAATTGGGATTAAAATTAAAATGTATACATAAAATTTTAGCTTTTAAGCAAAGCGCTTGGATGCGACCCTTTATCGATTTTAACACAGAAAAACGGAAATTAGCTTGTAATGATTTCGAGAAGGATTTTTATAAATTGAAAATTAATAGTATGTATGGGAAGACAATGGAGAATGTTAGAAATCACGCAAAATTAGAGTTAGTTAACACTGCCAAACGAGCTCGTAAACTTATCTCATCCCCTGCATTTAAAGATTTTAAGATTTTTTCAAACGATTTAATAGCAGTCCGGTCAAAAAAAACTAATATTTTGCTAAACAAGCCAATATTTATTGGCCTAACCGTTCTCGAACTATCCAAGGTAGTTATGTATGAATTTCATTATAACTTTGTAAAACAAATGTATGGTGATAAAGCTGCACTGATTTTAACAGATACAGATTCGCTCGTTTACGAGGTTGAGAGTGATGATTTGTACACTGATTTAAAACCATATCCCCATTTATTTGATAACTCAGTATATCCTCCGAACCATCTCTTATACAATATTGAAAATAAAAAGAAAGTGGGAACGTTCAAAGATGAAAATGCTCAATCTCACATTTTACAATGTGTTGCTTTACGCCCAAAATTGTATTCCCTTTTAGAGGAGGGAAAGGAGAAGAAAGTGGGCAAAGGTATAGTTCGTTCAACCCTTAAACATCATATTAACCATCAAGACTATTACAATACCTTATTTAAGCCTTGCATAGCAAAAGACTCACGTAAACCAATGTTCCGTATTCAAAGTAGAGATCATAAGCTTTTTACAATTAAACAGCAAAAAGTCACTCTTAGTCCTTATGATGATAAACGGTATGTGTGTCGTAATGGAATTGATAGTTTAGCTCATGGTCATTATCGCATTATAGATATGTCTTAGGTTTAAAAGTTTGTTTTAAGTGATTGTATGTAAAGACATTGATTTCTTTTAAAATATGTGTATTATAAAATTTGTATATCATAAAATGGTTTACATTCGTTTAGCTCATGGTCATTATTGTATTATAGATAAGTCTTAGGCTTAAAAGCTTGTTTTAAGTGATTGTATGAAAAGACATTGATTTCTTTTAAAATATGTGTATTATAAAATTTATATATCATAAAATGGTTTACATTCATTTACAATAGTTGATGTACAATACCAGTTAAAGGTACATATTCATATAAGCAGTCGCTGATGAGTAGACAGTCCCTTTATTTGCCATGCAGACAACCCTTTATATATTGGAGTGCATAAGGTCGGTGGCCATTTCAGTCCCCCTCGCATTAAGATTATGACACATCGCTATTAATTCAGGTACGCCGATATAATAAGTGCACTCAGCATCTTAAAAGAAATGTATTAATCCCACAATAGGTGTTCAATATACCCACCAGCCGTGTTTATAAAAATGAATTTTCAATAATCCCAACTAAGTCTCAGTTTCTCACAATAGGTGTGCAATATACCAGGCAGTCGTGTTTTCTATGTTAGATTTAGTTACATTGGGCTAGGACAGGTTAAGTTATAATATTAGGCTAGGTTAAATTTTTATATCAAGTTAGGGTAGGTTACATTGGATTAGGATAGGCCAGATTAGGTTACATTGGGTTAGGTTAGCTGTTTACCTAGATTAAATTCATCATTTCTTTTTTAACAAAAATATTTTTTATATCAAATAAATATAATGTTAAGTTAGGTTACATTGAATTAGGATAGGTTAGATTAGGTTACATTGGATTAGGATAGGCCAGATTAGGTTACATTGGGTTAGGTTAGCTGTTTACCTAGATTAAATTCATCATTTCTTTTTTAACAAAAATATTTTTTATATCAAATAAATATAATGTTAAGTTAGGTTACATTGAATTAGGATAGGTTAGATTAGGTTACATTGGATTAGGATAGGCCAGATTAGGTTACATTGGGTTAGGTTAGCTGTTTACCTAGATTAAATTCATCATTTTTTTAACAAAAATATTTTTATATCAAATAAATATGATGTTAAGTTAGGTTACATTGAATTAGGATAGGTTAGATTAGGTTACATTGGATTAGGATAGGCCAGATTAGGTTACATTGGGTTAGGTTAGCTGTTTACCTAGATTAAATTCATCATTTCTTTTTTAACA